>CM040835.1:917248-1017248 GCA_022828995.1 Vimba vimba
AATATCCCTGTACTGGGAGAGATGCTGAAGCTCTGACTGAAATATCCCTGTACTGGGAGAGATGCTGAAGCTCTGACTGAAATATCCCTGTACTGGGAGAGATGCTGAAGCTCTGACTGAAATATCCCTGTACTAGGAGAGATGCTGAAGCTCTCACTGAAATATCCCTGTACTGGGAGAGATGCTGAAGCTCTGACTGAAATATCCCTGTACTGGGAGAGATGCTGAAGCTCTCACTGAAATATCCCTGTACTGGGAGAGATGCTGAAGCTCTGACTGAAATATCCCTGTACTGGGAGAGACGCTGAAGCTCTGACTGAAATATCCCTGTACTGGGAGAGATGCTGAAGCTCTGAAATATCCCTGTACTGGGAGAGACGCTGAAGCTCTCACTGAAATATCCCTGTACTGGGAGAGATGCTGAAGCTCTGAAATATCCCTGTACTGGGAGAGATGCTGAAGCTCTGACTGAAATATCCCTGTACTGGGAGAGACGCTGAAGCTCTGACTGAAATATCCCTGTACTGGGAGAGACGCTGAAGCTCTGAAATATCCCTGTACTGGGAGAGATGCTGAAGCTCTGACTGAAATATCCCTGTACTGGGAGAGATGCTGAAGCTCTGAAATATCCCTGTACTGGGAGAGACGCTGAAGCTCTGACTGAAATATCCCTGTACTGGGAGAGACGCTGAAGCTCTGACTGAAATATCCCTGTACTGGGAGAGATGCTGAAGCTCTGAAATATCCCTGTACTGGGAGAGACGCTGAAGCTCTCACTGAAATATCCCTGTACTGGGAGAGATGCTGAAGCTCTGACTGAAATATCCCTGTACTGGGAGAGATGCTGAAGCTCTGACTGAAATATCCCTGTACTGGGAGAGATGCTGAAGCTCTGACTGAAATATCCCTGTACTGGGAGAGATGCTGAAGCTCTGACTGAAATATCCCTGTACTGGGAGAGACGCTGAAGCTCTCACTGAAATATCCCTGTACTGGGAGAGATGCTGAAGCTCTCACTGAAATATCCCTGTACTGGGAGAGATGCTGAAGCTCTGACTGAAATATCCCTGTACTGGGAGAGACGCTGAAGCTCTCACTGAAATATCCCTGTACTGGGAGAGATGCTGAAGCTCTCACTGAAATATCCCTGTACTGGGAGAGATGCTGAAGCTCTGAAATATCCCTGTACTGGGAGAGATGCTGAAGCTCTGACTGAAATATCCCTGTACTGGGAGAGATGGTGAAGCTCTGACTGAAATATCCCTGTACTGGGAGAGATGCTGAAGCTCTGAAATATCCCTGTACTGGGAGAGACGCTGAAGCTCTGAAATATCCCTGTACTGGGAGAGATGCTGAAGCTCTGAAATATCCCTGTACTGGGAGAGATGCTGAAGCTCTGAAATATCCCTGTACTGGGAGAGACGCTGAAGCTCTCACTGAAATATCCCTGTACTGGGAGAGATGCTGAAGCTCTGACTGAAATATCCCTGTACTGGGAGAGACGCTGAAGCTCTCACTGAAATATCCCTGTACTGGGAGAGATGCTGAAGCTCTCACTGAAATATCCCTGTACTGGGAGAGATGCTGAAGCTCTGAAATATCCCTGTACTGGGAGAGATGCTGAAGCTCTGAAATATCCCTGTACTGGGAGAGATGCTGAAGCTCTGAAATATCCCTGTACTGGGAGAGATGCTGAAGCTCTGAAATATCCCTGTACTGGGAGAGATGCTGAAGCTCTGACTGAAATATCCCTGTACTGGGAGAGACTCTGAAGCTCTTCAGCTCGTGTTTTTAGTGGCATTTGTAGTTGTAATGTGATAAACATAGTCACCTAAGTACGTGTCCTCTTTCTTTTGTGAAATAACGGTAAACCACTTTACTTCTGTGTGACTAATGAGCAATCTTTACACAAGTTAATTCATCATGATCAATGTATCAGTTTTCACTGTAACCCTGAGGTAAAACATCAGCGCTTGGGTTTTAAATCAACACAAATGTCAGCAAACGGTTGCTTTCATCATGTTGGTTTTGCGATCTCGCTAGTTTCCAGTGATTTATTTCCGTTTTCTGATAAAACTTCCACTTGTTGGTGAACTGAAGTGTGTGTGTGACGTTGCTCCAGAGAGGCGTGTTTCGGGCGGGTTTAGTGTGTGTTGACTGCAGCTTATATCCACTCGTAGTGATGATTGACAGGACTGGATGATTAGAAACTTCATATATATTATTCACTAATGAACTGACCTGCTGTTTGGGGTGATTCATGAACCTCTCCTTCTCTCTCCTCAAGGTCATCACGTCTTCAGGGGTCGCTGTGTTCCTGACGGGATCTTGTTCACCGACCGCCAGAAGAGCCTGTTGTCTGATGGGAAGGGGAGGGAGGGGGTTACGGCATACGGTAAACCATTACTTAAATAGAAGCAGACACAAACACAAAGCACAGTAAACACACACACACACACACAGCAGGAGCGTTTCAGTGATAACCCACAATCCTCTGCTCTCTTCCTGTGATCGGAAGAGTTTAGGCTGTATATGGTGCACAATTTTACCCAAAAGGTCCAGCAAGGAATCTTAACAAACCGCTGCCTAATCATTAGACTTCTCTAAACAAATCCCTCTCTCCCACACACACACACACACACACACACACAGAGAGAGAGAGAGAGAGAGAGAGAGAGAGAGAGAAACTATTGTTTGACGCAACCGCAACAACTGTAAAACCATGAAGGCATGTTATGTGATTCTGCAGGTATTAAGCCACTTTTCCTCTGTAGGCCGTTGTTAATATTTGTTTTTCTTATTTTTGTTTGTATACATTTTGCCGTGAATATTCAAAGGCATTGTTTTGAGAACGCAATCTCTTTCCCAGAGCACAAATGAGTTCATGTTATTTATTAGACCAGGTTACTTTTTTAGGTATCTGGCAACCATTACCATGAGCGTTAATGAGCAGAAGTGTTCAGGAGAGAGGGGAAGGAGAACAGCACATGTGTGCGGACTTAAAGGAATAGTTCACTTAAAAAATGAAAATCCTGTCATCCTTTACTCACCCTCAAGTTGTTTCAGACCTGTATGAGTTTCTTTCCTCTGCTGAACACATAAGAAGTTATTTTGAAGAGCGTCGGTAACTGAACAGTTGATGGACCCCATCGACTTCCATAGTGAGAAAGAAACACTGTGGAAATCAATGGCTACTGTTAACTGTTCGGTTACCGACATTCTTCAAAATATCTTCCTTTGTGTTCAGCAGAAGAAAGAAACTCATACAGGTCTGAAACAACTTGAGGTTGAGTAAATGATGACAGAAATGTTCATTTTTAAGTGAACTATTCCTTTAACAGCAGCTACTGACAGTCATTTGGTTGGGAGCTACTTAACCCTTGTGTTATGTTGGAATTCTGTGCACTCCCCGTATGGTCCGGGTCAAGCTGACCCTAACTGGATTCAATACAATTCCTCAAAAATCACACTATGAAAAACAACAAAGATTCAGGTACAAACTGTAAACTTTTAATAATTATTTGTCAAATATTCCAAAAAATATATATCTGAAGATATGATTTAATGAAAATGTTTTTTAACCATTTTTTAAAACTGTTTTGTTTTGACAAAATTTGAATATACATTATATTTATATATATTTGCATATACATTTTTTTAACTTTTTTTTTTTTTTTTTGCTTAGAACATCATAACTGAACAATTAATCAATTAATCTGAGCTCATTTTTCCTGCTGTCTATGTCGAAGTCTCAAGATATTTCAGATATCTTGAATATATAAATGAGAGCTTATTTTACTATCTGTGTCTGTCAAAGATTTTCATTTGTAATTTGCAATTAATTCTGAACACCATGATTTAGCTTTTTCAAGTGTGTTTGGTTTGGGTTAGAGCACTTTTAGATACACTTACACTTTAGAACTGGAGTTGATGCCCTGCCATACATAAAATAAATGTTTTTATGTTGTGTCTGTACAGTTGCTTTTGAATAGCTGCCTATGAGGGTCAAATTGACCTGCGAACATCACAAACGTAATAGTAATTTTGTTTGTATATGTAAAAAAAAAACACACCAGCATGTTGAAACTTTGCATGCATGTTCATGATGACAAATGCGAAAAAGTCACAAAATATCAAAAAAAAAAAAAAAAAAAAAAAAAGATTTTATATTATTTCAGGTAGCTTGAAAAAATAAATGATAGGTAATTTTTACCATCTGTGGCTGACAAAATATTTTTCTGTATTGAAATAAGTGTGGAAATAGCTTCATAAGGTAGTAAAAAAATTAAATGACAAAGTATAACCAAGAAATGTTATTATTTTGGGTCCGTACAGTTGCCGTGAACGAACGAATTTTGTTTGTATATGTCAAAAAACACCAGCATGTTGAAACTTTGCATGCATGTTCATGATGATAAATGAGAAAAAGTCACAAAATATCAAGAAAAAAAACATAGGCTAACCAGTATTTCCAACAACTATAAAATCGAATCGGGTCAAATTGACCCGCAACATAACACAAGGGTTAAAGTAGTTTGAATTATACACACCTTGTAATCACATTGTTAATTAACTCTAGCCGGTGGAGACTATTTAGCTTTTCACATTCGCAACAATGCCAAACACGCTTGTGTCTTTCGTGTAAGATAAAAGTAATGTGCAAGTTTAGAGAACACGTATCAAATAAAAGGAAGTGATTATCGGCTGGTTTCCGATCTGTGGCCGGTCGGATTTTACAAGACGGAATCTTGTAATTAAAGTAATTCCAACATGCCGTGAATGCCTAGATCAGGGGTTTTCAATTAAAGTTCCCAGAGCTCCGGTCTCCACATCTCCTTCCCAGTGGAGCTCCGGAGCCTTTTATGGAACAGTTATACATTTCCATTCAGGCAGCCGTAGTCCTTTGTAAAATTTACACAAAAGAAAGTTTATATTAAAAGTAAATATTTCTCCCTACAGGATATTAATATAAAAAGGCTAGATCAGATGTTTTAACCAGAGGCTTAGTTGAGTGAAAGTACAGACACTGCTGGTCAAATATTACTCCGTTACAAGTAAAAGTTGTAAAGACTGATTTTTAAGAAGTACTTGTTTTTAAAAGTACCTAAGTATCAAAATTAAAAAGTAAATGTCAATGCATTGTTTTATTATTGTTGTATTATTGTATGTAATACTTACAGTACCTTATGCCTCTGAATCTATGCCTGCCTGCCCTCATATCAATATCACATTTATTTCTAGAGCACAGATCCAGTGGGATTGAATGTGAGATTGAATAAGTCACTCAATAACGTCCACAATGGTTTCGGACACCCAAATGGCTGTTCCCTCAAATAGTGCCCTATTTATATCAAGTTGTTTGGCTTTTAGTATGAATGTGTTAGCCTTACTGTTATCTATAAGCTAGTGTGCTCCAAAACAATGACAAAATTCGCATTTAGAAGAGCAAACCCAACACTGAAAATGAAAATCAGGTTGATGTCAGAATCCAGTGTCAGATCGACATTAATCTCCAACGTTGGACAGACGTTGTATTGTGGTTGAAAATGAAAATTGTGTTGATGTCAGAAACAACATCAGTCGAGTCCTGACGTCAACCCGACTTTCATTTCCAACCAAAATGCAACAAAAATCATCCACTGACTGATGTTACTTTCTACTCGAGGACCTGACAGAAATGTAGTGGAGTAAAAGTATGATATTTGTCTTTCAGATGTAGTGAAGTTAAAGTAAAAAGTTTCCAGAAACAATAATACTCAAGTAAAGTACAGATACTCAGCAAGTGTACTTAAGTACAGTCCTCAAGTAAATGTACTTTGTTACTGTCCACCTCTGGTTTTAACAGGCTATTTTCCATTTAGACATGTTTGTGTCTGGTACACAGAAGGCCTTGGCACTGAGAAACACACTGGAGGTTCAGGTTTACCTCTTAAGAAAAGTGTGGACCATTTTTATATTTTACTTCAGTATATGATCTAATAATCAGAACTCTCATCATGAGGACAAAACAAAGTTAACAAGTAATTTAAAAGTTTTTCTTTCCTTGCCAACTCAATAATTTTCCAAATGTAACTTTGTTTATTATGAAATGCTCTTTATATGCTGATTAATAATGCTAAATGTATGAAAGACACATCTAAAGACGCCACACATTAACTGAGTCTCAGACTGGTTTAGTTGAACGGTCAGTCGTCTGGATGACAGATAAAATCAGTGTATTAGTTTTAGCGACAGTGTCTATTTTCACCTGTTCACCTGTTTCTGCTTCAGTTGATTAAATAACGCGGCGTCTGCAGCTCTTAATGCGGCGCTTTACGTGTTCAGGGATAGAGAGAAGCAACACGCATTGAGCGGAGAGGGCTTGAACGAAGCACTTTTGGCTCTAGATAAAAATATTATAGATATATCTCTGAAAGATGATTCCCATAATCAACCCTGAGTGTTAGTGGAGTGAACCGCTCCGTTGTTTGAGCTGTAGAAACGGTAAATGCCGCCATTATGTCCCGCGGTCCGCGATTTGAATAACACTGGGCTAGATCAGTCCGCCATCTAAGCACAGTGGATGACCATGAGGCGCTGCTCATATGAAGAACTCAGAGTTATGGACGGAAAGGTTGCAGAGGAACCAGAGGAACATGAACACAGGTCAGCGTTGTTGAACGAGAGGCTTCCTACACTCACTTCAACTGCAGGATCTCTGAGAGCTGTTTGCTGTGATCATCTCGTAACCGGCTCAGCTCAGTGTCATGTTCACTCAGAGTATTCTGCGTCGAAGACAGCCGCTGCCTTGTGGCGTCCAGCTCTCTTCTGGTGTTGTCTAGAGCCGCCATCAAATCCTCCAACTATGAGAATCAGATTATATATAAACACACAGTTGTTTATCACACAATATCCATGTATATCCTTCATATCTATCTCCAGTATTCATCATAATTATAGACAAACACTAAACTAGCACGTAAACACTTTTCACATTTTTATTGGAAACACGGAGTGATCAAGATAGGCTGGAAAAGTCTTTGCTATAACTTCACCAAAAGATCATTGGAGCTGCTTTGCCCTTTAAATAAAGGCAAACAAAGCCTAGTTACTGGCAGAACGTCTGACGAAAGACTGGTCAGTTTTCCCCATTACAGAAGTCCACAAACCTGGGAAATGCCATGAAAGCTCTGCTAAAGACCCGGATAAGGAATCCATACTAAGATAGCCTGTCTACAGATATAGAAAATGGTCTTCAATCTATTCCAAAATAAACTGTGTGTGAGTAAATCAGCAATATAAAGCCATGTTCAGTTTCTGAGGAGAGTTGTAATAACCTGTGAGAACTGACGAGAACTCTCACCTGTGTTTGAGTGTTGGGACTCGGTTCTCCTGCTTGGCCTGGGTTCACACACTGATTGTGGTTCTTCTCCTTCACTTGTCTGCAACACAACACAGTATATCTCAGGTGTTGTATAGGTGTGTGTATCACATTGTTTGGTTGCCACTGTTGCGGATGAGGAGTTGAGCAAAACTTAATAAGCTGAATAATGAAAGTCTTTGGAGCAATGATAACTGATGTTTCTGTCCATTAGTTTTCTTCTTCTTCACAGATAGATGACAGCCTCAACAATACTCACAGCAATTTTGGAGTCTCCATCTCAATCGCTCTAGCGCCACCAACTGTTGCACTTATGTTTATGCTAATAACTTTTGAACTGTAAGGGCTAGAAACAGAATTATTTTCCTTGATTGCTCGGCTCGTGATGATTCGATTCATGAAAATTTTCCCAGTATTTTGAACTTTCTGAAAAACCTAGAGGGTTCATCCGATTTTCACCAAAATTGGTTCAAATCATCTTCAGACTGTGCTGGCACAATGTTATTAAAAGCTTTTTGATAAACCCAACCATTCTTGAATAATGTGCAAACGCATTCAAGGAAAGGCACATCAAAATGGATGAGAGGCTTTATCTCCGCAACGCTTTAGTGGATTGAAACCAGTCTTAGTACATGTCATTACAAGCACAGCGCCACCTACTGGTCAGGAGATATGAAAAATTGTTATATTTGCTTGTAAATTCTGAACGGTTTGCTCAAAAATGATAAAACTGAATCATAAAATCATTTTACGAGTTTTGTCGTAAAATGCTGTAATTTACAAACGCATTAGCGTGTTGTTACGTAAACTCTTTATGTGTCATGCTCTGAAGGAACTCAAAGTTTACTAAAAAATAATTATAATTAAATTTCACAAAGCGCTATTAGCTTTTTATTAGTTTTCTATATTTTAATGAAAATAGTCTTGATAGATTCCTTGAGTCATACAAACATATTATGCCATGGTCGGTCAAAATGTCTGTCCGGCATTTAGAATTTTCTTGAAAACCTACTTTTTCAATCTCATCCTACACCATTTGTACAAATTTCACCAACATTGGCTCAGATCATTGTGATACCATGCAGGCAAAAAGATATTAAAAGATATTTGATAGACCAAACCGTTCTTAAATAATGCATCAAAGAAATTGTTTGTTTCAGAATGTTTCTGAAGCGAAGTGAAGCCATGCATTTGTGTACGAAAAATATCCATATTTAACGCGTTACAAAGTAAAATTCTAGCTTCCGGCCAAACAAACATACGCAATCTACTTACGCCTAAAGCACAACTTACGCAACTCCTGACGTCAGAAGTAGCGCAGTGTGTCATCGCGTAGCGTAAATATCAGCAGTGCGTCGCATTACTCGCATACGTTGCGCTTAGACTTAAGAGGATTTTGTATGTTCGTTTGGCCGGAAGCTAGTTATTTTACTTTATAAAACGGATAGTTCCAGTCCTTGATTCTGATTGGTTGAGCCGCGTTCGAAGCCATTGAAAATGTTTACACACACACACACACACACACACACACACACACACACACACACACACACACACACACACACACACACACACACACACACACACACACACCTGTGAGCGCATTACATTAGTGTTACTGCACAACTGCTGTTTGTGATGCTCTGTTGCTGCATGTGTTGCTTAGCAACCTCTCTGGAAGTACACTGCTTGGCGGAGGAATAAATGTTATAACGTTATATTTTTTGTTGCTGGTGTTTATTTTATGAATAAAATAAATATTAAAATGAATATATTTATGGAGTAACCGTTTTATAAAAGCAATAAGCCCCTTGAAGCCGTGATTTACAGTTGATGTAGAACAGCTGAGGGGGTTTTAGGCACTCCACTCTGCGTCTAAAGGTGATACACAGGGCAACTTTTTGGGCAATGTTTCCGTCAATGGGCAACCAGATGAGACACAGGCCCACGACCGATCTAAATTATTCAGATATATATTTGGCCATTTTCAATGGGAAAGTGCCCCAAGCAACAATCGCTCGGCAACATTGCCCAAAAAGTTGTCCTGTGTATCATCACCTTAACAACCCTCTTACTGTAGCTGTTCTAAATCCACTGTAAAACACGGCTTCAAGGGCTTATTGCTTAATTATAAAGTTTTAAATATGGATATTTTTCGTACACAAACACATGGCTTCACTTCAGAAGGCCTTTATTAACCCCCCGGAGCCTGTGGAGCACTTTATAATGGACAGATGCACTTTTATGATGGACAGATGCACTTTATGATGGACAGATGCACTTTTATGATGGACAGATGCACTTTATGATGGACAGATGCACTTTTATGATGGACAGATGCACTTTTATAATGGATAGATGCACTTTTATGATGGACAGATGCACTTTTATGATGGACAGATGCACTTTATGATGGACAGATGCACTTTTATGATGGACAGATGCACTTTTATGATGGATAGATGCACTTTTATGATGGACAGATGCACTTTTATCATGGATAGATGCACTTTTATAATGGATAGATGCACTTTTATGATGGACAGATGCACTTTTATGATGGACAGATGCACTTTTATGATGGATAGATGCACTTTTATGATGGACAGATGCACTTTTATCATGGATAGATGCACTTTTATCATGGATAGATGCACTTTTATGATGGATAGATGCACTTTTATGATGGACAGATGCACTTTTATCATGGATAGATGCACTTTTATCATGGATAGATGCACTTTTATGATGGACAGATGCACTTTTATCATGGATAGATGCACTTTTATAATGGATAGATGCACTTTTATGATGGACAGATGCACTTTTATGATGGACAGATGCACTTTTATGATGGATAGATGCACTTTTATGATGGACAGATGCACTTTTATCATGGATAGATGCACTTTTATGATGGATAGATGCACTTTTATGATGGACAGATGCACTTTTATCATGGATAGATGCACTTTTATGATGGACAGATGCACTTTTATGATGGACAGATGCACTTTTATGATGGACAGATGCACTTTTATGATGGACAGATGCACTTTTATCATGGATAGATGCACTTTTATAATGGATAGATGCACTTTTATGATGGACAGATGCACTTTTATAATGGATAGATGCACTTTTATCATGGATAGATGCACTTTTATGGACTTCAAAACAGAAACAGCCATTCACTGCCATTATAAAGCTTGGAAGAGCCAGGACATTTTTTTTTTATATAACTCTGATTGTGTTTGTCTGAAAGAAGAATGTCATATACACCTAGGATGGCTTGAGGGTGAATAAATCATGGTCTAATTTTCATCTTTGGGTGAACTAACCCTTTAAACTCAAGGAGATATGGTTGTCATATACCTCTCCAGCTGGAGGATTCTCTTGTCCTGCTCCAGGCGTTCAGACTGAAGCTCCCGCAGAAGAGCCAGCACTCTCTGCACTTCAGCATTACACTTCTCCTCCTGCTCTTTATGACGGACAGCTTCTGTCTGGAGAACCTGCACGCGCTCCGACAGCTCCGGGTTCCAGCGAGCAACACACTCCGCTTCACACACCTTCAGCCCAGCCAAACACAACAGAGTCAACAGAGTCTATATCCCAAATATTCTGAAAACCACTAGATTCAGGAATTTCACTGACTGACATACAAACCACAGATTTATCTGAAAGGTACATTAATTCTATGACTTGTATATGTAAATATAAATATTTACATATTTAATTGCCCATATTTTATTGAAGATGTGTCATAATAGCAACACTATGAATTCAAATTGAATGATTTCACTCAATTAGCCTATAGGTTTTTAATAAAAAGCAAAGATGATCTAATTAATGGAATTTTTAAATAGTAACCCCACGAATTACAGTAAGTACTAAATTAAAAAATAATATCACTAGAAAAAACATGTCACTCTGATACATCTGTGCCAATTCTGGGTGGTTCATCTTACCCCAAAGGTCTAATTTTATCTTTACACTTCGAAATTAAAAATACAATTTTTACTCCACAAATCTAAAAACATTAATGAGCCCACAAAGCCCTGATTAACACACACACAAAACGTGATATTCAACATGTCACAGATCACTAAATTAGTCTGAGTTTGAGTTTACACAACATAATTTTCAACTAAATACAGAATTTTTTTAATGCGTTTTGGCTGTTCATTTACACGACAATAGCGTTTTGGGGGCCTAAAAACACAAACTTTTGAATGTTTTTGAAAACGATATTTAATCGTCTCTGTGTAAACTAAAAAAACATGTATTTGTGAAAATGATGACATCATGTCTACAGGCCCCTAGTGTTTCTTTACTCAGTGACATCGCCATCTACTGGCCAGACTGCAGAATACAGCGTTTTTAACCGTTTAACGGACCCGTGTGAACGGGAATAATTTTGACAAAGTTGTCGCCTGTACGAAAAAAACACAACTTTTCCGTTTTTAGGACATCGCTGTCGTGTGAACGTGTAAATTATACAAATGTTGGCATTCAGATAAAATTACAAAATGAACAATAGCATAGCCGTTCATCAAAAGGTATGTGTTCCATCTATTACAAATAGAAAACCGTCATGAATGCTTGTTTAGATATTCTATCATAAAGTACAGTTGTACAGTTGTAATGTTGTTTGTCCACATAATCAAAAATGATGCTATGAGTTATGAGTGGGTTGTGTACCATATCTATAAATAAAGGCTTTAGATGTAGAACAAACATAGACACTGATTAAAATTTAACCAACCAAAATCATGTTTTGATTTGTTTTGCCTATAGTGAATTTCTATTTTCTTAGTTTGAACATGATGTTACTCATAACTGCAACAAAGCAATAAATCCCATCCAGTAAATATGCAGAGGCCTGTGGGCTATATCCCATTATTATCATTGGCTTCTGTTGATCAGCGTACCGATACTGTTATTAGCGCTGTGAAGTCTCAGGATGTTTATGAATGCTCCTCTTGTGAAACCACCACTACATGTGGCACCATGACAGAAAGCAAGAAGGTATAATTATCCTAGATTGATGTCTGTTTACTCAAGAGAATATAAAAGAAACATTCTCATAAACTTTGATTGCCTCGACATGATGAACAGAAAGGGATAACGAGAAATGAGGACGTATCTAGTCTCTCTCTTTTTCAGAGACAAACTGTATTGAAATATAGTTTTGCTGAAGGAAATATCAAGCTCAACCTGGGACTGTGACACTGAGGGGTCACTGAGAATGAATTGCACCCGCTGACAGTGTTAATTAATTGCACATATTTGTTTTATAACCCAATTCGCAAAATTATGCAAATTAGGCCCACAAATTGCGTGTGGAACTAAGAAGCACCAACGATTTAGCCAAAATTTCATATTTTGTATTTTTAAGGAATTTTTTATACTAAATTATATTTACGCTGTATTTATAATCCATTTATTCACTTTTTGAGCATAGACCTGAAAATTTAATTTCCAACTTAAACTGTGTTAAATCTTTAAAGTCGTGAACGCTTTAAAGCAACAGACTTCAGTTTGATCTCTTTTCAAAGACGACACTTGGCAGATTATTGCTTAAGTAAAACATTTTTTTTAAAAGTGAACTTAAAAAAAAGTAGCAGAATTTTACGTGTATTGTTATGAAAAATGCACAAAAATACTATTTTCAATTTTTATATGAAATATATATTTTCAAAATCACGTTTTACTCTAAAACTGCTAGAAAATCAAAGGCATAAATCTAAACAAATTGTGTTCCAAATGTGAGCCTGATTTCTCAGATTGTGTTCGGCTGCAGTACCAAACGCTTCCACTAGAGGAAATTCATCTCCATTCATTTCTAATGCGCTCATTTTTGACCGCAAGGAGCTCAAGTGTGACGATTTTTCAGGACCATTTAACCTTTTCGAATCATGTCCATGATTTTTTTTGGTAAAACCTTTACCAAGTCTCAATGTCAAACCACAGTCAAACCATTCCAATGAAGTAAAAAATGTGAAAAAAATAAAATAAATTTTCGCGCACCAGAGACCGGATAAGTTTTTCCTTTGATTTTTCCGCGTACTGACGACATCATTGTCAAAACGATCCCCATTCACACGGATCCGCGTAAATGACTAAAAACGCTGTATTCTGCTGCCAGGCCACTAGATGGCGATGAAACACTAAAGACTGAACACGTAATACACATGTGCATGACGTCATCATCTTCAGAGATTCACGCTTTTGTTGTTTACACGGAGACCGTTTTCAAAAACTTGCACTTTGAAACTCGTTTTCAAAACTTTGTGCTTTCAGGCTTCCAAAACACCGTTGTCATGTAAACGAAAAGCCAAAACACACAAAAAGTTTTATGAGTTTAGTTGAAATGGTGTCGTGTAAACAGCCCCTTAGACTAACGTGCATGCAGTAATCCCATTGGCTGGTGTTTCACCGTTGTTTTGGTTTCATCAAATCACTTTGTCTAAATGCATATGGCATGATTAAAACTAATGAGCCACAGTAGGCCAGGCATTAGTGAGCGGTTGACTATACAAGCAACCAGAAGGAAGATGTGAGCCAAAAGAGTCATCATTGATTTAAAGCAACTATATGCAGATTTTTTTTTACCTTGAAATATCAGTTTCAGGATCATTCTGATGAGACACTGACTCCTAATAAGGAGAATAGCTTGAATGTCTCTCACTCCTTTGCTTTTTTACTTCTCTAGGTTTCATTTACAGGGTTTCTGATTATGTTCACCTGTGTCTTGTTTAGTTGTATTTCTAGCCCTGTGTTTCAGTTCCTCTCTCTCTACACGACCAAAAACATTACAACCTGAGCCATCGTGCGAATTTACTGGATTGCAGGTTTTTGGACTGAAGTTCGGAGAGCAAAATTGATGCAACTCTTTAGTCTCATCTCATCATAATTCCAACCAAGACCCGAACAACACGTCTGCTGTGTGTCCAACACAGACATTCAGAGTCTGCAAATAAAGCTGCGGTGAACCAGAGCAGGGGTTCCTCTGATATTTCTCCTCACGTACCTCTTTGTCTGAGAGACGCTCTTGTAGGGAGGCGAGTTTGCTTTTCAGTTCCTTATTTTCATTCTTATGCATTTCTGCCTCTTCTATCTGTCACAGAAGATAAAGTAGTGGTTAGTCATTTGCATACAGTAAATATTGTTTTGTTTTTTGGGTCCACTTCTAGAACAAAGATGGAGCTTGAGTGCAGGGCAAATTTTATTTTCTTCAAACATCTCTGGGCAGGGGTGTCCAATCCGTCTCCAGCTCCAGCCTAATTAAACTCTACTGGAACAGCTAATCAATGTCTTCAGGATCTTCAGGTTTGTGGGAGATCTACTCTTCAGGTAAGTGTGTAAGTGTGTGTGTTTGGAGCAGAACACGAGCACCGTCTCCGAGAGAGCCTCCTCCAGTGTGATGAGAGCGGTGTCGGTGTTGCTGGAGTCGTTCTGCAGAGACGTCATTCTGTTCCCCAGACTCTCCAGCTGTTTCTCCCGGTCCTTCAGCTGCTCCTGCAGGTTCTCAGACTGAGAGACACAGGCAGAGGTAATCACTGTTAACACTTCATTAGCCAAGTAATGCTGAGGATAAATACTTCACATAAACCTTGCATGGGCCGAATTAAAAAAAAAAAATACAACTACTTCTACTAATAATAATGCATTTCCAGGAATTGGTTGCATCACTTCAGTTAGAGATGCAGTTTGTATGTTTCTGCAACTAACGGCTGATAATCTTCCCTGATGTTTTAATTTATATATTTAACCCTCTGGTGCTCTTCAAGTGTCGGTCAAAAATGACTGACTTTTTTTATTTCAAAGAAATTAATGTACTATATATATATTTATTTTTTTTGATAATGTGTTTTTATTTAATATTTTGTATTTTTAGGGGATTTTATTGTACTAAATTATATTTACGCTGTATTTATAATCAATTTATTAACTTTTGAGCATAGACCTGAAAATTAAATTGAAGTAATTAAATTACACTGTGGTAAATCTTGAATGTTTTAGAGGACAGACTTCAGTTTGGTCTCTTTTCAAAGACGACACTTGGCAGATTATTGCTGAAGTGAAAAAGTAAAAACTTAAACTTAAAAAAAGTTACAGAAGTTTACAAAAAATGCACAAAAATACTATTTTAAATTTCAGTAAGATTGTGTTCGGCTGCAGTACCAAACACTTCCACTAGATGAAATACGTCTCCCGTTCATTTCCAATGTGCTCATTGTTGACCGCGAGGAGCACAAGTGTGACTATTTTTTCAGGACCATTTAACCTGTTCGAATCTATCTATCTATCTATCTATCTATCTATCTATCTATCTATCTATCTATCTATCTATCTATCTATCTATCTATCTATCTATCTATCTGTCCATTATATATATTTTTTTGTGTGTGTTCATGCACAACAAAAGCCTTCTAAGCCTTCTCAAACCACCTGTTTTTCTCAATTAAAGCACTTTGCTTAACCTAGAACAACAACCTTGGTATGTGCTTTGAATATGATTGATATACGTGTGACCTTCGTCAGCTTGCTTTGATTTTTTTTATTTTACATTTCAAAAAAGTAATATTAGGTGTGGGATCTTTTGAATTTTGATTAAACTAAACTTAATTTGCTGTGCTTATCCAGTTGATTTGTGCAATGTATTTGAATTGACAAAATAAGCAAAAACTTATCTCAACTAACTTATTTAAGTTAGTAAAACTCAAAAAAGCCCATGCAGAAAATAAAATGAATTGACATTTGATTTGCAGTGGATTGGGAGATAAAAAGAGTGAAAGAGGTGCTCTTGCTTAGAAAGCGTTTCTCTAACACCATGATAAGTTTACAGCTCTGTGTATCGTGTATTCAGATTAACTTCAAGTTTCTGATCTATGCGTGTCCATTGCAAACTGTCTCTAGGCAAGATATGCTCCAGATTTCCATGTGAATTTGGTTGTAATTGAGAGCATCTGTGGGACTGTGAGAGAATCACTACACTGGTGTGTGTTTAAACAAGACTCTCTCTGTGGGGCTCTTAACTCAGAACATTTGTGTTCTAAATTGAGAGAGTTTGGCTCCAATTACATATGCAGATACACCACTGAAACAGCCACAGGAGTGGAGATTATGACCGGTCTAAGCCGCCTCAATTTGTACCACATCCTCACAAGTCACATTCACAAGTTTGAAGCATTATTGAGATGGAAATGTAGATTTAGTCTTCATACTTGCTGTCAGAAATGTCACAGTATCATATCTGTGACGTATCTTCTTGTCACCAACATGAATGAGGTGAATATTTGGTGGAAATGTCTGTGCAGGATTGTCAATTCAGGTCATTCAACAACAATTTGTCAGCTGTTGTGGGCGTGGTCTGTGCTAATAGGGAGGAGTTTGTCAGCAGTTGTGGGAGGGGTCTGTGCTAATAGGGAGGAGTTTGTCAGCAGTTGTGGGAGGGGTCTGTGCTAATAGGGAGGAGTTTGTTAGAAGTTGTGGGCGGGGTCTGTGCTAATAGGGAGGAGTTTGTCAGCAGTTGTGGGAGGGGTCTGTGCTAATAGGGAGGAGTTTGTCAGCAGTTGTGGGAGGGGACTGTGCTAATAGGGAGGAGTTTGTTAGAAGTTGTGGGCGGGGTCTGTGCTAATAGGGAGGAGTTTGTCAGCAGTTGTGGGCGGGGTCTGTGCTAATAGGGAGGGGTTTGTCAGCCGTTGTGGGTGGGGTCTGTGCTAATAGGGAGGAGTTTGTTTGTCAGCAGTTGTGGCTGGGGTCTGTGCTAATAGGGAGGAGTTTGTCAGCAGTTGTGGGAGGGGTCAGGGAGGAGTTTGTCAGCTGTTGTGGGAGGGGTCTGCGCTAATAGGGAGGAGTTTGTCAGCAGTTGTGGGTGGGGTCTGCACTAATAGGGAGGAGTTTGTCAGCAGTTGTGGGCGGGGTCAGGGAGGAGTTTGTCAGAAGTTGTGGGAGAGGTCTGTGCTAATAGGGAGGAGTTTGTTTGTCAGAAGTTGTGGGAGGGGTCTGTGCTAATAGGGAGGAGTTTGTTTGTCAGCAGTTGTGGGCGGGGCCTGTGCTAATAGGGAGGAGTTTGTCAGCAGTTGTTGGCGGGGTCTGTGCTAATAGGGAGGAGTTTGTCAGCAGTTGTTGGCGGGGTCTGTGCTTATAGGGAGGAGTTTGTCAGCAGTTGTGGGCGGGGTCAGGGAGGAGTTTGTCAGAAGTTGTGGGAGAGGTCTGTGCTAATAGGTAGGAGTTTGTTTGTCAGCAGTTGTGGGCGGGGTCTGTGCTAATAGGAAGGAGTTTGTCAGCAGTTGTGGGCGGGGCCTAAGCATATGTGACGTCACATTGCATAGAAACTGCAAACAGCTTATTTTGAGATACTGCTAATGATTTATGGGGATTAAAAAAAGAGGAGTGGGTGGAAACATTTGCCAACAGCTGTATAGTATGTGGCTTTTACACACTTTGGTTCCTGTCTTGGTACAGTACTGTTGAATGATGCATCAGTATGTAAAACTGCTGATCATCTGAATTGCTTTTCAAACATGTCTTGTGTACCTTTTTCTGCAGGATGTGGATCTTCTTCTCCTTGACCTCCAGCATGTCCTTCAGGTCACATATCTCACTGTTCAGAGTTCCCTTCTCTTCTATGAGGTCCTGGATCTGTTTGCTCTTTCTGTTGAGGAACGACTCTCTCTCCTCCAGACGCGCACGCAGAGCGTCCACCTTCAGGAGCAAAGGCAATCCTCAAACATGGCTTTCATCTGTGGGCTTTTAGCTGATTCTTTATTTGTCACTATTTTATAAATGTCAACTGGAAATCATGGGCAGTGAAAGATGTGCAAGTGGACAGAAACACAAAACTAACCAGATTCAAACCCAAATCTCCCACATCAGCACAACATTGGGTTACACTTCATTTCGATAGTCCACTTTAGACATTCTACTAACTATAAGTAACTATTCAACTACATGTCAACTAACTCTCATTAGTGTATCAGTAGACTGTAGTAGACTGTTAGGTTAGGGTTAGGTGTTAGGGTTAGTAGAATAAGTTGACTTGTAGTTGTCAAGTTACTTATAGTCAGTAGAATATCTAAAATGGACTATTGGAATAAAGAGTTAGCAGATATGAAGCAGACAGGCTACTGATACTCTAATGAGAGTTAGTTGACATGTAGCTGCAAAGTTACTGATAGTTAGTAGAATGTCTAAAGTGGACTATCGAAATAAAGTGTTACCCAACACTGGAGCAACACTAACCCTCTTCTTTTGAAAGTTAATACAACAACAATAACAATAAAAACACCATCTAACTTTCTCGTTTCCAGTTCTGTGAAGCTTGTCAAATAAGAACAGTGATATAGTTATGTTATTCGCTATCATTTAAAGTGCCCTTATTATGTATTTTTTAGGATACGACCTTTCATGCAGCTGTTCATGAATGTTAAAGGTCTGGATAAAAGATAAAAGAGCATGAAAAATAAAGTTTTTGTCTCCTAAACGAAAGAAGTGATTCTGAACTGAAACGAGTCATCAGTAATTCAGTCTCTCGTCCTGTTGAACCTGCGTAGGTTTGTAACTAATTAGCATAATGTCCGCCTCTGGTGTTGATTGGCTGAACAGCGTCTCTTAGCTCCGCCCTCAAACACTAGCGTATCTGAGACTGGAAGAGTTTGGTTTGTGTTGTTCAGATATGATAATGAGCGTTTGGTTTCTGACCAATCACAGCAGAGCATCTCTCAGAGAGGCGGGGTTTAGAGAGACTGAATCTGTGATGGAAGCGTTTCAGACACTGAGAGGAAAGAGCTGACGCTGCAGTGGAGATTATGAGGACATTACAGTGTTTTTGATCACAGATGAATGTGAATCTATTGTAGGAGACGCCAAAACAACATTAGCAGCCTTTATAATAATGGCACTTTAAGATGTTTCCTGGCTATTTTATAATCATAATAGACACCTATTCAAGTCTGATAAATATGCAGGTTACAGCATTTCAGACTATTAAAAATGCAGTGAGATGTGAGAACGGAGGATCAGGTTACTCTTCACCTGAGAGGTTCACCGTTCCATTGTGAAAAACAAAACACTCCAGAAAACACATATTTAGTGTCCAGTGAATAAATATTATATTTCATATGAGCTGTCGAGATGGCATGCAGCCAAAGCAGGGCTTTCTTAGCAAATCAAAAAAAAAATTAGATTCTTAAAGGTGCTCTAAGCGATGTCACGCGTTTTTTCAGTGAAATGAGTGAGGTGTGTGTGAGGTGTGTGTGAGGTGTGTGTGAGGAGCATGAGGTGTGTGAGGTTTGTGTGAGGTGTGTGAGGTGTGTGTGAGGAGCGTGAGGTGTGTGTGAGGTGTGTGTGAGGTGTGTGAGGTGTGTGTGAGGTGTGTGTGAGGTGCGTGAGGTGTGCGTGAGGTGTGCGTGAGGTGTGTGTGAGGTGTGTGAGGTGTGTGTGAGGTGTGTGTGAGGTGTGTGTGAGGAGCGTGAGGTGTGTGAGGTGTGTGTGAGGTGTGTGTGAGGTGTGTGTGAGGTGTGTGTGAGGAGCGTGAGGTGTGTGAGGTGTGTGTGAGGTGTGTGTGAGGTGTGTGAGGTGTGTGAGGTGTGTGTGAGGTGTGTGTGAGGTGTGTGAGGTGTGCGTGAGGTGTGCGTGAGGTGTGTGTGAGGTGTGTGAGGTGTGTGAGGTGTGTGTGAGGTGTGTGTGAGGTGTGTGTGAGGTGTGTGAGGTGTGTGAGGTGTGTGTGAGGTGTGTGAGGAGCGTGAGGAGCGTGAGGTGTGTGTGAGGTGTGTGAGGTGTGTGAGGTGTGTGTGAGGTGTGTGTGAGGTGTGTGTGAGGTGTGTGATTTGGCCTGACCTCGGTCTGAAGGACACAAGCTCTGTGTTCTTTGGCCGTCAGAGATTCCTTCAGGACCTCGATGTGCTGTCTGCAGTCTGCGTTCTGATTGGTCAGCGCGTCGAGCTTCGTTTGCAGTGTCGCCGAATCAGAGTCTTTCTTTACTACTTCCTGTTTCAGCAGATCAATCTGAGACAATGAGACAAACACAGACAACAGACAAGTGCAACGATTAGCGGAAAACAATATAGAATCACGAAAAACATTTAACCTTGTGCATCAGTTAAAAATAGTTTAACACAGGTCTGTAGTGGACAAACGTGTGTGTGTGTGTGTGTCGAAACACTGATGTGAAGCTCGGGAGCGCAGACTTGAGTTTGGTCTCATTCTAAACAGACCCATGGAAGATTACTGCTGAAGTAAAAAAAGTTTAAAAAGTAAAAATAAATAAATAAATAAATAAGTTATGAAAGAGTCTGGTAATACGCAGAAGCAGAGAACAGAAAACAGGAATAAAGCGAGTGTTTGCTTTATTGGCCAAACCTGAGAAAATGGCAAATCTGGTAAAAAAAAAAAGATAAATGTTTAATTCTGAAGCCTTGCCAACAGAACGAAAGCCTGTTCACACACACTGCATCATTCTACAGTTAAACGGCCCTGGGGTTAAAAATGGCAGTTTTAATGGGTTTCAATGAGGACATTTCTGTCCTAAAGTTCCCGAGTGGAACTATGTTGTGTTTCTAGTGCAAAATAGATTCATTAAAGGAAATGACGGTGAAATAGTAAAATTCCAATAAAGATACACACCTGTGCCAAACTGTACGCAGTCCGCATTAACACAGGCAAAATGATCAAAAAACTAAACTGAAAAATACAAAAATAACGTATTTATAACGACATTATTAGAGTGTGTGTGTGTCTCCATCAGTGTGTGTGTGTGTGTCCATCAGTGTGTGTGTGTGTCTCCATCAGTGTGTGTGTCCATCAGTGTGTCTCCATCAGTGTGTGTGTCCATCAGTGTGTGTCCTCACCTTGCTCTTCATGAACTTGGAGTTGTTCTTGTACACCTCCATGTGTTTGAACTCTTCTCGGCCATCTGTGTGTAAAAGCCCGTTTGTCTTCATGGTTTGGATCTCGTCCTCCAGGTCTCGAATGTTCCTCTCCAGTGACGCCAGTTTGGTGTCCTGTGTGTGTGTGTGTGTGTGTGTGGTGTGGTGTGGGGGGGGGGGGGAGAAGGTCAAACTGATTTTTAACCAAGCAATCAATGAATCAATGAAGCGTGTGTGTGTGTGTGTGTGTGTGTGTGTGTGTGTGTTTACTGTACCTTCCATATGAAATCAGGCTCATAACAGAAAGCTGGCGATGTTCTCTGAAACACGACATTCACATCAGAACACACTTTAATAAGAATGTGTATGAAGTAACATAATCGTAAACATGCTGCACACACACACACACACACACACACACACACACACACACACACACACACACACACACATTACAACATAAACCTCACGTGTTCATTAAGGAGTAATGAGCCGAGTGACATACAGATCCATGTTACAGACACACACACACACACACACACACACACACACACACACTGAGTTGATGATGAATATCGCTGAGGTTTTGCTGTTGCTTCAGTTTGTTTGTTTGTTTGATTGTGTTTGAAGGGTTGCAGATGTCGGCGATCTGACTGAATGTATTGCCCCAAAGTTCTGTTTCATTATATGTTTTAAATATGCTATTGTTTATGGTGTAAAGAGATGAATCCCTCTCCTGTATTCCAGTTCATTGGAATTCCATGTTTTCCAAAGGGATTCACTTCACTCGATCTCCCTGGTGTTCGTCAGTCAGTGTTTGTGGCGCCCTCTGCTGGTCACAGTCAGTCCTGCACTGATCCAGGGTCTGCTCTTATCATCATTATGTGTTGAATTATTCAGTGTGATCTGGAGATTGTGTGTTTTTAAGATTTGGTGAGTATAAATTCCTCGCAAGTAAAGAGTCACTGAACCTCTCTCTCTCTCTCTCTCTCTCTCTCTCTCTCTCTCTCTCTCTCTCTCTCTCTCTCTCTCTCTCACACACACATTTTAGTAATCATCATAAATTAGGTCACTGATTCTTGAGAGTCGGGACAAAACAGGTCCCACATAGAAAAGTCTAATTTATAGCAAAAATTAAGCAATTCATCATGATTGACATACTTACAAAGTTAAATCTAAAGGAATTCTATATACCTATCTGATTTTTAGAATAAACTTTTTTATCTTTTTGGGGAAAATTTGTTTAAATGTATGGTCTGTGGTTAGAAGGTCCATGTTATTGCACTTGTCCTCAGCAAGAGGTCACAATATTAACCATCCCAAAAAACTTAAAAAAAGCTCTACAATTGTGAAAACATTTATATCAAATAGAAAATAAGGGGTATAAATATAAAAAACAATGCATGAAGTGAACATCAAACAATATTTTCCATAAAAATCTGCCTATTAAAGTTGTGTCCTCAGTTTCTGTCAACTCCGTCAGATTTTTTCATAAAGCTCTTTAAATCAGGGAATAGCATGGTCAGCTATATCCCTGAGGACCCCTTTTCATCTCCCTGCCTGTGGTGAATGCAGCACTACCACACATGCTCTGGTGTGTTTTACATTTTTTTATATTTTAGACAAACAATGTCAATATTCCTATGGTCACAGCTGCATCATGTCAATACCATCTTTCTGTTAAGATACTTTTTTTAAACCATAGTGGACTGAATTTAAGCATTTTAGTGAGGTTATTGGGACAGCTAGCAACTGAGGAAAAACTATCTAGCTGCAGTGTACAATACATGTTTTGGTGGGAAAATACATGCCCTTACGTCAACTCCATCAGATGTCAACTCCGTCAGGTTCTATGTCTGACGGAGTTGACCTGTAAGCTGACGGAGTTGACAAATCCACCAATAACCTCTTAATGTGCGAATATAATATTATTTGTGAATATAGTGAAGGGTTAAACTGTTATTTCAGGGTTTTATTTACACATAAATGCACATACATAGCATGCATTACATTATTTAACCATACGCATCTGACTTGTAGATAATGGGCAGGCAGTGGTCTGCTTATTATAGTGTAACGTGTAACTTTGCCAGCATTTCAATATATATATTTATAAATGTAGAGACAGAGATAGAGAAATGAGAAGCCAGTGTAGGGCTGGGCGATATGGCCAAAAAAAATGATCACAGTATTTTTTTTTATATCAGTCGATATCGATAATTATCACGATAAATGTCTTTCAAGTTTAAAGGCAGATTTTTGCTCCTAAGTGAAAGTTGTAGAAAACAGTGTTAATTGTGGTTTTAAACTACTCTTTATTGTCAGAACATATCATGACAAACAGGTGAACACTTCACAAATCTGAGGTAAAACATTCAAACATTTTTCGTCAACACCGTCAGTTTTTCCGTCAACACCGTCAGATCTTCGTCAACAACGTTGGATGTATGAATGTTTTTGTTCATTTTTTGGGGAAAAAAAATATTCTTCCTTCAGTTTATGTTGTTTTTGTAATAAAGGACCATCTGATCTACATCCTCTTGTTTTATTTATTTAAGGAATTTATTTTTACAATATTGAAATTAAAATCAAAGTTTGAAAATGCAAATATTTAGAAATCTGAGTTTTCATAATAGTGTGAAATCACAACTTAAGTTTATATATTGTATTTTTTTACATATCAGAGTAACTAAACACTATTACAATATACTTCAGAACTTTTGGATTTGAAGAATTAAAATTGTATACTTTTTAGTGTGTCTGACGGAGTTGACACAAATCCAGTTCTGAAGGGAAACATGTTGATTTGTTAAAAATGTGTTTTTATTTAGAACCTGTTCCTTTACATGGTTAAATAGCTAAGACCTTTCTCTGCAGAAACATATAACTCTAATTGATATAGTGTGTATTTTAAAAAAAAGTTTTTTAAAACGTGTTTTGTCCCGACTCTCAAGAATCAGTGAGGTATCATTCGAAAGCTTAAACACTCAAAGTTCACCCGGTCAGAGCTGTTTTGAAATATAGCTCAGTCAGATTCAGAAGTAAAAGATCCATACATTTTCTCCATAAGGAAATTGATTTTTAACGATAACGTCTAAACCTTTGAAGTCAGCTCTACTGCAAGCTAACACTGATAAACATGACTCTGTGGTGAAGTAAATACTATAGAAAAAAGCATTGTAATTTACATGAAAATGTTAGTTCAGGCAAGAATTAAAAAAACAAAGTAAATTCTATATTAGAACTCAATTCAAGCGTGTAGAAATGGAAGCGTAAATATCAACATTATAAAATTAAGTAAAATTACTCAACTTTTCTGATACTGGTGTTCCCATCATGCACTGGGCCTTGAGTAATTACTATGGTTGATTTTTCACTGTTTTCCAGCTGTATTTACACTGGTTTACCACTGCTTTTGTTCTCAGGATTAGTAACTTGCCATTTTGTGACATTTGGAATTCATTTTCTACTAAAAATTACTCAAATACAAAAACAATCCATCAAATGTTACGTCACTGTGTCGCTCTGCGTTCACGTGAAGAGTAACTGCTGCTGTGTAGATGTGGTGTCTCACACAATATCTGTTGTATTAATTACTGAGATGTTTCTAAATAAAGCATATCCTTTAAAAGTGAGGTTTAATTCAGTGTTATATTTGAGTGAAATGTATTGCAAAAGAATCTTCAACTAAATACATTTTACTCAACCTTTACTAGCCAAGTTAAAATTACTAATTTTCTTTGTTACTTTCACTTAACTTCGTTAAGTAGAGTTTACTTAATTCCATATGTGAAATTTACTTTAAAAAAAATGTGTGCCAAAACTTGCCAAAGAAAAATTAAGTAAATTTTACTTTAAAAATTACTATTCTAACATTACTACATTTTTAACATTACTCGTTTCTGATAAATCTCTTCTGCTCACCAAAGCTGCCTTTATTTGATCAAAAATACAGTAAAACAGTGAAATATTATTATAATGTAAATCATCTGTTTTCTATGTGAATATACAGTAAAGTGTAATTTATTCCTGTGATCAAAGCTGATGTTCAGCATCATTACTCCAGTCTTCAGTGTCACATGATCCTTCAGAAATCACTCTAATATGAGGATTTGATGATCAAGAAACATTTATGATTATTATCAGTGTTGAAAACAGTTGTGCTGCTTTACATTAGAATCATATTTCACTGTTTTACTGTATTTTTGATCAAATAAACGCAGCCTTGGTGAGAAGAAGAGACTCTTTCAGAAAATAGTAATGTTTCCAAACTGTCAACAGGTAGGCGTATACTGTATGTGCATATTTTGCAATAAACTTAAAATATATTGTTTATATATACAGGTCCTTCTCAATAAATTAGCATATTGTGATAAAGTTCATTATTTTCCATAATGTAATGATAAAAATTAAACTTTCATATATTTTAGATTCATTGCACACCAACTGAAATATTTCAGGTCTTTTATTGTTTTAATACTGATGATTTTGGATTTTGTTTTAATACTGATGATTTTTATCTCAATAAATTAGCATATCATGAAAAGGTTCTCTAAACGAGCTATTAACCTAATCATCTGAATCAACTAATTAACTCTAAACACCTGCAAAAGATTCCTGAGGCTTTTAAAAACTCCCAGCCTGGTTCATTACTCAAAACCGCAATCATGGGTAAGACTGCTGACCAGAAGGCCATCATTGACACCCTCAAGCAAGAGGGTAAGACACAGAAAGAAATTTCTGAACGAATAGGCTGTTCCCAGAGTGCTGTATCAAGGCACCTCAGTGGGAAGTCTGTGGGAAGGAAAAAGTGTGGCAAAAAACGCTGCACAATGAGAAGAGGTGACCGGACCCTGAGGAAGATTGTGGAGAAGGACCGATTCAAGACCTTGGGGGACCTGCGGAAGCAGTGGACTGAGTCTGGAGTAGAAACACCCAGAGCCCCCGTGCACAGGCGTGTGCAGGAGATGGGCTACAGGTGCCGCATTCCCCAGGTCAAGCCACTTTTGAACCAGAAACAGCGGCAGAAGCGCCTGACCTGGGCTACAGAGAAGCAGCACTGGACTTTTGGACAAATTTTGCATGTCATTCGGAAATCAAGGTGCCAGAGTCTGGAGGAAGACTGGGGAGAAGGAAATGCCAAATGCCTGAAGTCCAGTGTCAAGTACCCACAGTCAGTGATGGTCTGGGGTGCCATGTCAGCTGCTGGTGTTGGTCCACTGTGTTTTATCAAGGGCAGGGTCAATGCAGCTAGCTATCAGGAGATTTTGGAGCACTTCATGCTTCCATCTGCTGAAAAGCTTTATGGAGATGAAGATTTCATTCTTCAGCACGACCTGGCACCTGCTCACAGTGCCAAAACCACTGGTAAATGGTTTACTGACCATGGTATTACTGTGCTCAATTGGCCTGCCAACTCTCCTGACCTGAACCCCATAGAGAATCTGTGGGATATTGTGAAGAGAAAGTTGAGAGACGCAAGACCCAACACTCTGGATGAGCTTAAAGCCGCTATCGAAGCATCCTGGGCCTCCATAACACCTCAGCAGTGCCACAGGCTGATTGCCTCCATGCCACGCCGCACTGAAGCAGTCATTTCTGCAAAAGGATTCCCAAACAAGTATTGAGTGCATAACTGAACATAATTATTTGAAGGTTGACTTTTTTTGTATTAAAAACACTTTTCTTTTATTGGTCGGATGAAATATGCTAATTTATTGAGATAGGAATGTTGGGTTTTCATGAGCTGTATGCCAAAATCATCAGTATTAAAACAATAAAAGACCTGAAATATTTCAGTTGGTGTGCAATGAATCTAAAATATATGAAAGTTTGATTTTTATCATTACATTATGGAAAATAATGAACTTTATCACAATATGCTAATTTATTGAGAAGGACCTGTATATGTATATAAAACCAACATTTGTAAATGAGTAGTTTCATATTTCTCCATTGATTTTAATTTGATTGCAATGCTTCTGGGTTCTTCCCTCCCTAAAGCCGATAAGTTCACAGTCTTCTGTGGCTTTGTCTGATTTGTCTGTAATGTGATTCTCCTCGTAGCTGGTTGATTTGGTTCATGGCTTATAACGCTTTAACAAAGAATATTTTTAAATCCCTATGGGAGAAATGAATGGAAAAAATCAGTGCCGCTGGAAAAGGGGGCGGGGACTAGTTTAACTACTTTCAGCAAGCTCCTCCCCTTAGTGGGTGGAGTCATGTTTCACATTTGACAAAAGACTGCACTGTTTTAGAATCAAATCTTTTTCTAAACTTGAGAAAGCACATAAAGGTCTGAGCATAAAAATAAACTAAAATGAATAATAAATCAATCAAGCCTGTGAGATGGTGGTTGTTCTTGGTGAAGTGCCTCAACAAAATCTCACACAAAACTCAATTTTTGCAATGGCAACTTCAAATTTGGAACACAACTTGGTTAGATACGCCTTTGATTGAGCAATTTTAGAGTCCAAATTAGTAAAATATATAAAATATGTTTAGTTCAGTACATCTGCTTTAGAGTAAACTTTTACATTTTCATTTTTTTAATTGCTTTTTAATTGCTTTCGCTTCAGCAATAATCTGCCGAGTGTCTTAAAGGGGATATATCATGAAATCGGACTTTCTCCGTGTGTCAGTGCTATAATCAGTGCTTCTACCAACACAGAAAACATGAAAGTGAAACCCAGTAACTGTGTTCTGGTCAGTCTTTCTCTGCAAGCATGTCAAGAATAAGCCGATCAGATTTCGCTCTCCTTCTGACGTATGAAGGGGATCTTATTATAATATTACCGGCCCTTAATCTGCACGTTTACACACACCAGCCGACATTTGGGTCCACAAGCGACAACAGAGCCCAGTTCTAACGCACTGATGAAGATCCAGCAGAGCCTGAAGCTGTTCTGTGGTTGAGCTCAGACGAGCACTGAACACTATTGACCAGAACATGTCACCGCTGTCTTATAAAGACCTCAGGAACTGTGGACACTTGTGGAGAAGTTAAACATGATGATGAGATGATCAGTGTAACTCCACAACAAATCGAGCACAGCGTTAGTTCAGACAGGCCACGTAGGCATAGGCTGCGATCAGCTGTCAAATTGCTCCAACCACTACCGTTCTCCTATTAGACCGGAAGGATATTAATATATATATACGCGGCACTTCCGCCTGGGAAATATGCTTAAACTGCTCGCAACCCCCCCACCCTCACCACTATAAGTATCAAGCATATTTCTGTGCACCTTTTGGCTGTTGTCTTCTCTGTTTCAGATTGTCAAGGCTTCCAAGTCCTAGAGCCACGGACATCATCGTGAGAGACACACCCTTCCTCATAGCAAGCTACTACGGTGGCCGAGAGGTGCAAAACAAATCACAATTACAAAAACAAAATAACAATTCAGAAAACACAACGACAATTTAGAAAACACAATAACAATTCAGAAAACACAACGACAATTCAGAAAACACAACGACAATTCAGAAAAAATGGAAAACGTAGGTATATTTTGAGAATGACGTACTTATCGCTGAATGGATGAGACACCTGTCAATCAAGCCAGAACCGGAATCAAGCGATACTGTCTGGAAGTACCGGTAGAAACAAATCGTACCCATCAACGTGCCATGGAGCAAAGTTCGGTCCCGTGGAGTGATAGGTACGCCTAACGAATCTACGACGTGTCCTTGTTCTGTCCCTGGTGGGTCGAGTTCTTGCAGCCGCATATGTCATCACGTTTAACACGCAACTTCTGCAGAAGTACTAACCACATTGTCCGGTAGCCGAACAACTGTCCTGGTCGACGCAGTTTTTAATGTCGTGGTATGTCGAAAAATGAAATAAAAGAGAGCATTGCAGTGATGGCTTCTTTGTTGGTGTATTTACTCAGAAGCAAAAGAGAATGCATAACAAAAGCTCAAAACATACATTCTCAACATGTATATCACTTTTTTTTACAGTAATGACCGTTGTAGACATAAGTGACTTTAAACATTCCATCACACTAGAAGGAAAAATATGATCAACAAGATATTTAACACTCTCTCTGTGCAGTGCTCATGCTCTAGCCCCAGAATGACGTGTGGCAGCTGGTAGTAACACTCTAATCTCATGCTTTTTATAAACAAAATAAGACTGAAACAACATCATGTACTCTCATACACTCAAATAACATCGACATAATGACCAGTTATAATGAATAGCGGGCTATCGCGCTAATCGCGAAACACTCATGCTAACCATGTGCTCAGGCATACTAAACTCATGACACACTATTAATATAGTAAATATTATGTGGTGTGTCGCCAGCAGGTCCACAATCACGGCACATGAATGTCCTTCTTCAAAGTAAAGTTTAATGTGTTCTATTTTCGCATAGCAAAACAAAGTTGATCACAAATTTCTTGATTGACAGGTGTCTCGTCCAATCAGTGATAAGTACGTCATTCTCAAAATATACCTACCTTTTCCGTTTTGTATGAAATGTCGTTGTGTTTTCTGAAATGTCGTTGTGTTTTCTGAATTGTTATTGTGTTTTTGTAATTGTGATTTGTTTTGCACCTCTCGGCCACCGTATGCTACAGCATAGACGTCCCGGACTTCACTGCTACGTCTACATGTTAAACCACGGCTTAAAGACATTACTAAACTGTCTTAATCATCTGTATATTGCTCACGCTGATGGTTCCATAGGGGGGTTTATGCTAAAGCTACGTATGTCATTAATTATGGAGCAAGAACCCCCATAAGGAACCATACCGCCAAAGATAAATTGTGTTCAATAAACTCAAGTAAACTTGCCAAAGTGGTCTCGTCTGAACTACAGAAATGTCTCCACTAACATTCAGAAGCTCTTCCTGAGTCTCTCCGTAAGGCTGCACTCGCTACTGGGGATTCTGGGATTCTGGATGAGTGAGATTGGCCTGTTCTGTTATTGCCGGAGTTTCTGAAGCTCGTGTAAAGACTCCGCCCTCTTCTGAACGGAGGCGGAGCTAAAGCTCATTTGCATTTAAAGGGACACACACTCAAACGGCGTGTTTTTGCTCACACCCCAAAAGGGGCAAATTTGACAAACTATAATAAATGATCTGGTATTTTGAGCTGAAATTTCACACATTCTGAGGACACCAGAGATTTATAATACATCTTGTGAAAAGGGCATAAGGTGTCACCTTTAAAACAGGTCTGAATAGATTAATCACAGGTTATGATATATCTTGTACAAAGACATGCATTACACACACTGGTTAAAGCATGAACAGCAGAGGTGACTCCAGATTCAGTCATTTGATGCATGTTATATGTGTGTGTGTGTGTGTGTGTGTGTGTGTGTGTGTGTGTGTGTGTGTGTGTGTGTGTGTGTAAAGAGCTGACCTTGACGCTGATGACGGTGTTCAGGACTTTGGTCTGCGTGGCTTCGGTCAGGGGGTTTCTGCGGTGTAACTCCTGCGGAGGAACTCGATGGAAACAGGGATGCCGGCTGGTCATTCTCAGCTTCTCTCGTCGGTCGGAGTCTTCAACACTGTTGACCGGTCCTCTAGAGCTCACTTTAACCAGCTGATAAACTCTTACTTCAGTGATGCTTTGATCGCTGGGCTACGTGTGTGTGTTCTTCATTTCTTCCACACATGTCATCGCTGAGCAACTGTGCAACAGGCCTCGCTCTCATCTATTATTCATTTCATTTTCTTTTCCTTTTTATCTCTCTGGCTTCCTTAGCTCTCAAACGTGATCCGGCTCTTTAAACGCTCTCAGGCGGACCTCATCAATAATTCATCTCGGGTTCGGGTTTGTAGAATATGTTGACATGTACTTGCCGAGTTAGTAGAAGTTGAAGTCAGCTGTTCAATGCCTCAACCTCACGCTTTTAGACCTTCTCAGTTCGTGTAAACCTACTTCGGGCTCAGAGTATTTATTTATGTCTAGTACAATTATGTGGTTTTGTTTCATTAATAGAGTGTTTACTTTTTTCTTGATTTCGCCCGAAAGAATGGAAGTGAAATGTGACAACATGCCCCATAGCATGCACATTATATGACCATATGACAGATGAAAATGATATCTGATCTAATAAAAAAATATACAAGACAAACTAAAATATTTTCTCAATAAAATACAATTATTAACTTTTTCATATAAAATAATGGCATTTTTTGATAATTAAAAATAAAAAATGTTTTGTGTTTGACAGCAAACACACCGGAAAACACATCTATACAGCATAATTCAAAACATAATAATTATTATTATTAATAACCTTTTTCTCATGGTTTCTCAATAGAATTCATAAAAGTATAGAATGGAATAGAATAGAATAGAATAGAATAGAATAGAATAGAATAGAATAGTTGTGACAACATGCCCCGCCAGAACAACTGGGATTTAAACCCAGCGAATGTGTTCTGCTGGTTAGATCAGCATTAAAGAAATACAGTGTTATCTTGAAAAAAAGAGGTTGCAAAAAGTATTTAATAAAAGGGGGCAAACAATTGTTCCCAACGTGTTTTGGAGAAAAACATATATTTCATAATGTGATTTTCCCCCCACTTTCAATTATTTTACTTCAATGAAAGGTTAGATTTTTGCACAGTTTTTAAATAAAATATCAAAAGGAATAAAAATGCAGATTTATTTTTTACAGCCATTTGATCATATTTACCAAGGGGGCAAACACTTTTTCACACCACTGTATGTCAACTGTTAAATAACAGATAGAAGATTAAAATAATATCAGATTAAAAAAACAACAACATTTTTTTAAATAAAAAAAACAAACAAACAAAAAAAAACAGATTAAACATTTACTTCAGTAAGAAATGTACTTTTGCTATGGTTAAATGAATGTTCAGGTTAAATAAATAAAACTGGCCAATGCATGTAAAAAACAACAAGCAAGCCTCAAGACACTCTAATGCAAGAATTATTCAATATTGATGGAAAACACCTTTTACTTTTTGCTTCAGAAAAATATGATCATTACCAATTCCCTTTTTTTGTGGCAAAATTATGTATCCTGCAATAGTTACACACTATTCTACTGTTTCTACTTATTCATAATAATAATAAAATAAAACAATAATAATATATATCCCATATTAAACAGCGATGAACCTTTATAATGTGTAAATATTATTGCAGTAATAGTGTCAAACTTGGAGTAAAGATGTAAGCGGATTCAAGAAAGGAGCTATAATAATAATACTAGTTATTATTATTAATTGGCTATGAGGCTGTGAAATGATATAAATACTCCTGGTCAGACAGTAAGTCTCCAGACTCCAGCGTGTCATCTCCAGACGTGCGCTCGTCGGTCTTTAAGGCCTTCATGTTTAGACAGAAGTAACTCAGACTCGGTTTAATCTTCCACAAGAGTTTAAAACTGACACTTTAAATTACTTAATATCTTATCTTGTCACAATCTTACAATATAATAAATGTGCAAAAACATACATACAGTCGTGTCTTATAATTAATGTTTAGAGGCGTTCTTCTGAGTGAAACAGGTTGCTGAGCTCCAGAAACCGCAGGGCTATTTTAGACTAAACTGCATGAAACTGGAAGTGTGTAAACGCCTGAAGTTCAGAGGAGCGTCTGGTGCGGTCCCACAGGTGCAGCGGTTCCTCGTGAGCGACACTTTCACTCGCCTCGCACTTCACGCTTCTCTTACACAGATGTTTAGATGGTAATGGTTAATATAGTCTTTCATTTTCATTTCATTTCATTTTATTGTTTATTTTTACAGGGACAATGCACAATTAAAAGTAATTGCACCAGAATTAGCTAATAGCTAGTTTACATCTGCTGTCCCTGGGCAGGTAAACAAATAAAATAACATACATTACATATAGGCTACACCACATAAAACATCACAATACATAGACTACAGGTCCAGGAATATAAAATTTAAAACAAATAATGTACAGTCACGCAGTCATTAGTGGTTGCAGATCTGTTGTGATAGTAGCCAGTACTTAAGCTTATTTTTAAAAATTGAGAAGCTATTGAGGCTTCGATTGTTTGTAGGTAAGGAATTCCACAACCCCACTACTCTAACTGAAAAAGCTTTTTGCCCAAAGGCTGATTTTCTGTACTGCGGTACCAAATCTCCCCTGGCCGATGCTCTAGTCCTACCTGCACTTCCGTTATGGGTCACGCATCCCTGAAGAGGGGGTGGAGCAAGATTATGAATAATTTTATACATCAGGCACACATCAGCATAAAATACAAAATTATAAAAACTTAAAAAATTTAACCTTTTCAAAATAGTACAGTGATGGTAGTCCCTTGGTTTTTTATCTAACACTTTCATGATTTGTTTATGAAGGGAGTACACGGGCTTAAGTGTAGTTGCATCTGCTTGTGACCAAGTTGTTATACAATACGACAAGTGAGGGAGAATCAGAGTATGTACTAAAAGAAGTGCAGCTGATTCAGAGAGCTGGTGCCTGATGTTTTTAAAATTATTCAAATTGAATTTAACATTATTTATAACCCTTTTTACTTGCTTTTTAAAAGACAGGTGTTGGTCTATGATTATTCCTAAATATTTAACATGTGTCACAAATTTGATTGCTTCACCATTAAATATGATATCTGGATTCACAGAGTTTTGTTTTCGTGCAGTGAAATACGTGCATACAGTTTTACTTACATTTAGAGACAAACAAGACTCATTCAACCAATTTGAGACTTTCACCATTGCAGATGACAATTTGTTTGCAGCTAGCTCTTTAGTTCTTGCATGAGTAAAAAGCACAGTATCATCTGCATACATTATGACATTTACACCTGGACATACTTGAGGTAAATCATTAATATAAATACTAAATAAAATCGGTCCTAAAATTGACCCCTGAGGAACCCCCGTAGGACAGCTAGCAAATGAAGAGCATTTATCAGCCACTCTTGTGCATTGACTTCTATTACTTTCATATTTATGTCTTAAAGTGAATGAAAATGCAAAATGAAGAGTCAATGGCACCTATGAGTGAACAACCTTCCTACACTAGACTCAATCTGCAGAAAACAACATATTAATAAACAGCTTAATCTCCATGAGTCATAAGTTTCTGTATACTTGTTTAGCCCTTGTGTAATGGGAGAGATTGGCATGGAGTACTTTCCATAAGATCATCTCTCAATGCAAATCAAACTAGCTTTTAGGCTAACTGAAATAAAACCATGCCAATCTCTAAGTATGGTGAAGGCTATGTGATGATGTGGGGCTATTTTAATTCCAAAGGCCAAGGGAACTTTATCAGGATGCATAGTATCCTAAAACAAAAATTAAAAAAAATACTTAAAAATAAAAATCTGCCTGCCTCTATGGGAATTTAACATAGGGGTGTCCAAACTTATGCACCCTGTATTTTAAGGAAGAACATTTATTTATTTACGATACATTATTCATTCACAAAGAAAATTGGTGTCCTTAAAGGTTGGATTTTTCCTAATTTTTTAAATTAAGGCATTAAGTTCAGTTTCCAAAAGATGATTTTTTATTCCTCTTTTTAGTCAACTTTAGTATGGGTGTCTAAACTTATGCATAGCACTGTATATATATCCATCCTAGGTTAACCAGTATTTTTAAACAGTCAAACTGATCCGCAACATAATAAAAAGGGTTAAATATGGTTAAACATATTTTTTTGTCTTTCCGCTGTTTCTATTTTCTGATGGAAGGAGTTTAGATTCATGTATTTCTGACATTTTAGATTATTTTCAATGCTATATATGTGTTGTAGCCAGTGAAGCTCAAAAAAACACATTTTTAAAATTGAAAATATATTTAGTTTCAACCTTCATATACCAAAATATACTTCAAAATGTATTTCAAACTCTTACATTAGCCTACATTTAGGCTAAACACAAATGTGGATAGAATAGCGTACTAGAGATCAAAATTACATTTTTCATTCACAATTTAAAGTCCCCCTGTGGTGAAAATCCAGCTTTTAATTTTGTTTATGTGTCTATGTGGTGTTTTTAATCTGCTTTAAGACAAATCATGTGTAAATTCATAAGTCGACAGCATTGCTGAGTATTTCCTCCTTAAAACTGCAGTGAACCAAAGACAGTCTCAAAAACACGCTTTGAAATCGCTGGTGTTTCTGACGTCACAAACTACCTTGTAACCAATCAGATCAACGTGTGATCGTCAACCAGTGGATCTCTGAGCTGAGTGAGTGAGTGGAGGCGGGGCTCATTTGCATATTCATAGAACCACGCATACTAAATGAGGCAAGGGTGTCGAGTTACATTCAAGATATTTTAAGGTACGCTGATTTTTTTCTTTCCAAGGAAAAAATGTTTAAATGTAATTTTGATGAGTTTTAAGGGATAAAATTAATGACGACAGGGGACTTTAAAATGTTACATTCTGATCAGCCACAATCCCCGACCAAAAATCAACTAAACAACAGGACTACCTAAAACATATTCTCAATACACTTTAGCCTTTTTAGAAGAAGCCCTCCGTGACTTTTTTGTTGTAGGCTTTGACATTGTCAGAAACAAGAGCGACACGCAAGTCGTTCCAGAAGAGCGGCTGCACTCGTGGGTTCTTGGGCCACGACAGGACCGACTTCTTACAGAGCCGTTTCCTCATCTGAAGGTATTTGAACTTGGGGAAGACAACGTCCAGCAAAACAAGAACGGCAACATCCACTTTCTCATCTAGAAGCCGCTGCTGAACCAGAAGAAAGGCTTGTCGGACAATCCCACTAGCGTGAGTGTAGCCACTGGGGCTGGTCAACACAAACACCGTCTTTCTGCTGCTGTAAACCGCCTGGTGGAGATTCTCTATGCAAGATACTCCAGGCAACCAGTCGCGCTCCTCTAGGCAGAGCCGAAAGCGCCATCTCCCCCTGTTCTCCAATCTCGCAATCATCTCCTTGTAGATCCAATCTCTGATAGCCTTGTTACTCGTATCAAAGACCACAAACGCATCGTACTGGCTATCGGTCGTGTTCCCGTTGGCTGGAGTGTGTCCCTTGTGTCCAGTCCATAAAATCTGGATGCAATACCACAGATCCCAACCGTAGAGATGCTTTAACAGGGGAATGCTGGTCGCGGCCAATGTCAACAATAAAGTACAGAGTAAAGCGAATCCCCCAAATATCTCCTGGCACGAGCGAAGGTCAACCGAGAGGACGTTCACGCCGGCCAACGACTCTGGGTAAGCACAGTGAACCCGTGTGGTGAGGTGTGGGATATCCAGTTCAGTTTCTCTGAGAAATTTGGCAAAGTCGGAGATAATGCAATTACAAATAAAAGGATTGGCATGCAGGACAAGTTTGCAGGAGGACACATTATTATTCCCCCCAGCAGGACAGAAAGTATTACCTTTATGAAACGACAAGGGAAGAGCATATGCGTCAAGGATCTTCAGCTGGTTGTGGTTGAGCATTAGGTGTTTAAGGTGCACCGCCTGACTTAGGAAAACCCTTGGGATTACAACTAGCCGATTGTGACTTAAGTCCAGGCTTACGAGACGGAGCTCAAAATGGATGTTAGGTAAGAATGAAAGCATGTTTGAGCTGAGGTTCAGAAAACAGAGCTGTCTGAGAACCGAGATGTTTCCCCAGGGAAAGTAACTCAGCATGTTGGAGTCGACTCTGAGCACCTGGAGGCTCGACGGCAAGTTCACCATCACCTCCGGGGGGAATGATTTAAGATGGTTTTCAGAAATGTCTAAGTGTGTGAGGTTAGTGAGACCTTGGAAGAAATGCACGTATTGGTTACGCCTCGAGTCCCACATTATGTCCAAACGATTTCCGGAGAACACAAAATACTTCAGGGAAGTACTATTAAGAATGTTAGAGATTCGTAAACCGATGTGATTGTTCGCTAGACTCAGCACTTTAAGAGACGTCAAGTGTGAAAGGAACGTGAAGCGATGTCCCATTCCCTTCATGACAAAGTGGAATTCGTTGTTGCTGAGATCAAGAGCTTTCAGAGTCCCACTAACCTCTCGAAACGCCTTTTCAGAGTACAGGTCGATGCGGTTGTGCGCCATATTAAGGAAAGCTAGTTTGCTTAGACTTGAGAACTGCCGGCCATTTAAAGATTGGCTGATGTAGTTGTAGGATAGATCTATGCATACCACATTTTCCATGCCACTAAAAGTGCTTGCATTCAGCCATGGGATGTTGTTTTGAGACAGGTCAAAAGACAGGCTTTTGGAGCAGATTTGCTTTTTGAAATGCCACATGGAGTAGTAAAAAGGACAGGGTCCTCCATCAGAGCCCTGCTTAGAGTTCAGCTCTGGGACGTCTTGGATTTGCAAGTTGTAATGTTCACGGTCGTGCCGTTTATCAAGGGTTTGGAAAGCCGATGTGGCTTCAGAATTACAGGTTGAGTAGCATGGACTGAAAGCAATCATGTTTTGGGAAAGGCCCACCCTTCTTAACGCACTCATCTTGCTAATCGAATCAATGCTAATGGAGCAAATGAAGTTCATGCGCAGCTCCAGGGACTCGAGTCTTGGGAGTTTGATCAGATGTGCGAGGCTGTGGTTCGACAGTTCTTTGAAGAATAATCCACTCAGGTACAACTCTCTTAGAGCCGTCATCTTCTCTATGGCCGGTGACAAAATCAACTCAGAGAAGGTGTTCAGAGGTTCATAGTTGTAAAGCAGACTGAGCGACACAACATGCTGGAGCTCTTCATAAAAGGTGCCATTTTGTATGGCATAGGCTAGAAAGTTGTCCGACAGATCCAGATCTCGGAGATGGCGTAGCTGCATGAACAGATGCGGGGGAAGTGTGCGAAGAGAGTTTCCTCGCAGACTTAGACTGATCAGAGAGCCGCTCTGATGTAGAAAAGCATCCGGATGCAGACGCAGGGATTGGTTGTTCGGGCATGGGAAGCAGGGTTCGGAAGCATGGTCACATCTTTGGCAGTTCCACCCCAGGTTAAGATGTCGTAGTCGGGTAAGATTGCCAAAAGACTCTTTGTTAATGCGTTCAATCTTGTTCTCTCCCAAATCTAGGCTTTCCAGTGAAAGTGGGAGATGTTGGGGAACAGCGGTCACATTGTTGTAACTAAGGGTAAGGTTCAAAAGCTCAGGAAGATCTTGAAACACACGTGGGGCGATAAAGTAAGACTGATAACACGGGTTGGCGTAGAAACAGTTCTTGCTGAGCAGTAGTTGTTTTAGTAGAGGTGTACCGAGAGGTTTGACGATATGAAAGATGTTGTTAAATTCCAGTCCCAAGACCAAAAGCTGCTTTGGCAGAGGAGGAATGCTCTTCAGGCTATTCCCCGCTAACTGGAGGGAAGTTAGGTTTCTAAGTCCGACAAATGCCTCTGGATCAACATTCAGGCTGCATGAAGGCCATCTCTGCTCTTTGAGAGGATCTGGTACACAGTTCCACATCAAGCTGAGATGCTTGAGATTGGGTAAACCAGCAAATGCATCACCTTTAATGTAGTGTATATGGTTTAGATTTAAGTTGAGTGATACAGCAGAGAGCGATATGAACTTGGGGATTTTACCGAGACGTCTGTGCTGGCAGTCGATGTTTATGTGTCCGTCTTTGGAAGTGCGACTTTCACATGGATAGAATTCGGGATGCATAGTTGCAAAAAGATGAAACTGATTCAGTATGAGAATCAGATACGCCTGTCCAAACATGGCCTAGACACACGAGAACAATAATATTAGTTAAAAACGGCAATGAAAGTTTTACTATGCTATATTCACTAGAACTATGGAGTGCATTACTTATTTGTCACAGTGGTAACACTTTATAATAACGGCACGCTATTAATCATTAGTTAAGCATTATTAAACAGTTAATTTGTCATTTATAAAGCATTAATAGACATTAATAAGCAGCTATAAATGCTTTGCTCTTGATTTATAAGCATGTCTATAATGTGTTTAATAATTGTATGTTCATACTTTATTAATGATCAGTTTATCATTTCTAAATGAAGTATTGCATTATTTACAAACCGGTTATTTAGGAGTTGTCAGTGGTTCATAAGATCACTTAGAAAGTGTGAGTAAATGATTAATAAACTGTTTAAATACATATTATTATTCAGACATATAGTAATAGTAAGTGTGTTAATAAATGGTTTATTAACATGTATTTCTACTGTAATTCAGGGAGTTATAAAGCATTTAGTAGAGGTTAGTTCACTATGTTTGTGAGCTCATCTAAAGTGAGGACTAGTTATGCCTTGTAAAGCGTTTATAAAGGAGATTTAAAGGCTGTTAATATTTCTATGTTCTGTATCACTGTGTGTTTATTTCCTTTTTCTGTTTAGAAGAAAACTGAGCCTTTAAATCTCCTTTATAAATGATTTACACGTCATAACCAGTCCTCAGTTTAGATGAGCTCAAAAAAATAGTGAACTGACCACTACTAAACGCTTTATAACTCCTGAATCTACTGCATTTACTTACACTTAAGTGATCTTATTAATCACAGACAACACCTAGTTTGTAAATGATGGTAAATAATGTAACTGGTTTGTAAATAATGCTATACTTCATTTAGAAATGATAAACTGATCATTAATAAAGTATGAAAATACAATTATTAAACACATTATAGATATGCTTATAAATCAAGAATAAAGCATTTATAGTTGTATTTATAAACTGCTTATTAATGTCTATCAATGCTTTATAAATGATGAATTAACTGTTTAGTAATGCTTAACTAATGATTAATAGCGTGCAGTTATTATAAAAAGTTACCGTTACAGTTACTATGTAAAGTAAAAAGATAATAAAAGCATAGGCACATTCAAGTATTTTATTGCAAATAAACTAACTTACATTATTTATTCCTGTACTATGTAGGATTTACTTGACGGAGTATTGAATATGTCGTGCTGTAAATTATTCACTTGCCTTCCCCATCATATGGAACATATTTAAAACACAGAAAATCACTTACCAAAGGTTTGCAATCCAAATCTCACAACTCCACAACACCGTGCATCAATTACATTCACAAGGGGAAGCAAAGAAATCAAAAACACTTGGTTTGGGTATTTATATTATCAGTGTTCACCTTTTCATGGAAGTGAAAGAAAAGTCAGCAGTAACTGAAAGTCAATCACACACACACACACACACACACACACACACACACACACACACACATGCAGTCGGGGAACAGATGTTAAGAAGTGGTGAGGCATGTGATGCAAGAAGGAGTAATATTAGTTATTCTTGGTTTAAAAATAGTTACTGAAATTAAGAGACAGATTTCATAAATGCAAGGCTGAATCAGGAGCACTGGGCTGTATATTGCCCACAATATTTCTCTCTTGCACTAAACCTGATTTCCCCTCTTATTGCATGATCATAGCTTTGGAGTTGTTATCTAGCTCTATACAGATAATAATGCTGCACACATACCATATACTTTAAAACGAGATAATATAATGTGAAAAGAGATTATATGTGAGTGCGTAGTGGAAAAAGTTTAAATCAGCCTTACAGAAATTTATTCAGTACATTTTATTGAAAAGAATGCAGCAAGTAGTTTAGTACTCCCAGAAAGAAACCATATTACAAACAAAGTGAAACAATGACCCGGTCAGCAGATTGGCACAAATATAATTAACCAATAACTGAAAACTAAAACCATTTTCGAAAGCAAGTAAGATTTGTAGTATTTTTCATTAGTGTAAACATTTAGTGTAAATTAGATTGAATTATTTAAAACACACTTATGTCACCGTATCATTTCCATTCCTTCAAATATCACACAATATGCCTGTGAACCTCGTCAAGTGCTTCAGTTCGCTTCAGTATTCAGAGATTTCTGAAAGCCTCAGTTTGGCAGTGCAGCTGTTATCAAACACAGAGATGGTGAAATCATACACAGAGCTGATTATGGTTTATGTGGAGGAAGTGACATCACAGAGAAAGGTGCTGGATAACCCAGAGAGCGGCGTTTATGAACCCATCCGATTCTGCGTCGACTTTGGACAGAGCGTGATTATTGCCTGGGTACCACAGCAATCTGTGGACACACGGATGTCAAGTCAAGTCTCCCTCATTCATACAGCGCTTTAACAATACAGACCGTTTCACAGCAGCTTTACAGTGAGAACAGGAGATTACAGTAACACAGATCTAGAATAAAGTTATTGTCCAGATAAAGTTAGTTTTGATTGATTCACTTCCACTGTAAAGATCATTAGTCATTAACGTAGCGGCCGCTAACACACACCGTTTTAACTGAAAACAGAAACTTTTAATGTGTTCTAACCGTTCATTCACACGACAGTGTTTGGTGTTCGAGAACGCAAACTATAAAACAGGATCCAAATGTTGAAAACGTTATCATCTCCGCTCAAGCCTCACAAACGTGAATCTGTGAGAACGCTGACGGCGCGCACATGCGTATCACATGTTTAGTCTATAAATGTGTGCGTTTGAACATATATGCGCATGCGTGTCTTTCTTTACAAATTGACCTCAACAAATGACTTGTCTGGCCTTAAAGGAACAGATATTGACTTGTATATTAAGGACTATATTAGGAGGAAGCACAGGCGAAGCACTGCTACATGGGCGTGATATCTCTGCGCCTGTGCTTCCCCCTAATATAGTCCAAAGTCAATATCTGCCTAGGAAATTGCCTAGTGTTAATCTGCATCACTATTTGTACTTGTTGTGAATACACAGGCCACAAGAAGTAATTAGGTGGGGTTGCTGTTTTTTTTATATCACTTTTTCTATCACTTTTACTCAGGCCATGCTAGCTGGCAACAAAGGATTCCATTCATTATGCTAAGCTAAGCTAGCGCCGACCCTGTCAAACTAAAACAATGCATGCACTGAGACAAAAATGCATTTGCCCACCTATCTAAATGTATGAAAGAAGGTGAATAAGCCCTATTTCAAAAAACGGTGGAGTGTTCCTTTAAAAATTCATAATACAGAATAATTAGTTGCTTCTGCGTATCCATGCGAACGGTAATGACTTTGCTATGAATGATCCGCTGCCGCTGTAACTCACCGCACTGGCGCCTGCAAGGCCTTCAGCGCTCGGTAGTACTCGACGCCCTGCTTACTGGGAACACGCCTGTCCTCCTCACCCAACATCAGCAGCACTGGGGCTTTTACCTGAGGAACACACGTTACAAACCGCGCAGTGAAGAACAACACTAACCCGCCATTAAAGGGATGGTTCGGAGTAAAATCAACCTAGGGTCCTCTGCACCATGACCTCGAGCCGAACACCCCCAGAAGCCTTTATTCCCTTGGTTGAACATTATTAAAGTCAGAGCTTATTTAGAGAGATCAGCCGGAGGGTTTAGTGCAGGCGCTAACTGATGATCCATCTGGTAAATTACTCCACTAATAATGCCCAGAATGGACCAAACTTCTACAGTAGCACAAACAGGTTCTGTACTCATAAAACGAGGCATTGGAAAGTTTGTAAGTACATCAGGAGTTTATTTAAATAACACTTGCCTGACGGCTAATGCTACCGCTAACCCGGACGTCCACGTCAGTGGTTTGGGAAAAGCCCGTAAAAGTCCTGGCAGAAAGCGATGCATAAGGATGTCGTGTATGTAGGGTTCGGCTCGGGGTCATGGTGCAGAGGACCCTAGGATGATTTTACTCCGAACCATCCCTTTAATAAGTAACTATGCAGGAAGAATGAGTAGTTCTACATTAACACTTCAGCTACTACTATTAACTAATATTGAAACAAGCTTAACTAATCAGTGAGTGATATCACATTTAGGAGATAGTTCCTTATTAGGTAATCAATAATTACTGAATGATATTAGCCTCATTAATAACTATTAACCAACTAACAAATTATAACATTATAGTATTTTTGCTCTGAATATAGTCACTAATTAGTCAAGTGTTGCCTAGTCACTATGTGATCTGGACCATGATTACAGAAGATGGTCCAGTAAGGTCCAGATCACTAGCAGTGCTTGAAGAGTGACGAGGAACACTCGAGTAATTAGTGACGCATTTTATGACCACGTTCAGAGTAAAAAAACAACAGACAATTGCTAATGTCTCAGACACGTTAATGTTGTGATTAGTAATTAATTAGTAATTCTATATAATTTGTCACAATTACCTATTAGTTCTTAATGATGCAAATCTCATTCAGTAATTATTGATTACCTAATAAGGAACTATCTTAGTCCTAAATGTGATATCACTCACTGATTAGTTAAGCTTGTTTCTATATTAGTTGATAGTAGTAGCTGGAGTGTTAATGTAGAACTACTCATTAGTCCTGCATAGTTACTTATTAATAACGGACCATTATTATGAAGTGTTAGGAATAAAAAACAATAATGATGCATCCGCTCACCTTGCTCACGTGTTTTATAGGGGACTTGTTCAACATTTGCTCGAGAGCAGCAGCTTCAATCTGAACGTCTGTGTTATATTCATATCCAGCTTCCACCATACACCTGAACACACACACACACACACACACACACACACACACACACACATCAGGGCGATATCACAATACATTAGTCTTATTTCACTGCAAAGCAAAAGAAACCACCGCTTCCCAGATCCCTCGCAAACAAAATGGATGAATTGAGGCAACGGACTGCAGCAAACAACACAGTGAAGGATGCGTGCATTCTGCTTATCGCAGAGACCTGGCTTCACCAATCCATCCCGGACTCTGCCATTGAGCTAGCAGGCTACAGCACACAGCGCCATGACAGGACAGTAGACTCCAGTAAGAGCAGAGGAGGGGGGCTCTGTGTGTACGTGAACAACAGCTGGAGTACCAACAGTGACTGTAGACAGATTCAGAATATCTGACTGTTAAATGCAGGCCCATTTATCTCCCAAAGGAGTTCACTGTGATCATGATAACGGCTGTTTACATCCCACCGGATGCTAATGCTAGCTCAGCTAGCTATCGGACTTTAGCATGCAAGCAATACCAATAAGCAGAGCACGTATCCTGACGCCGTGAATATCACAGCAGGGGATTTCAATCATGCGGACTAAAAGGCAGCTCTCCCTAACTCCACCAGCGTGTTACGTGTGCTACAAGAGGAGATCATCCTGGACAAGGTATACTCGAAACTGGGCTACAGGGCCAGACCACTACCACACCTGGGCCAGTCCGACCTGATGACATGCTCTGAGAGGACCAACTGGGGGTCTTCATCAGGACCTGGAGGTGTTCACAGACACTTTAAGAACTGCATAGACACTGTCACAGTGGACAAACGCATCCGGGTCTACCCCAGCCAGAAGCCCTGGATGACACGGGGGTCCAGCAGCTGCTAAAACAGAGGAACCCCGGCTGGAGGTCTGGCAACAAAGACCTCTACAGCACAGCCCGAGCCAAGGCTGGCATCAGAGAGGCCAAGGCAGACTACAGGAGGAGGACAGAGGAGCGGTTACAACAGCAGGCAGGGGGTTCAGCATCTGGCCAACTACAGGACCAACCAATCACTGAAGGTGACCCCGCGCTGGCAGAGGAGCTGAACGTCTTCTTTGCCCGCTTCGAGGTCACAGCACCAGAGACGGCACCACCACACCACACGGCCCACAGCAGCATAAACCTCTCAACTGAAGAGCATGAGGTGAGGCGCGCGCTGCGGGCCGTCGACCCGAGGAAGGCGGCTGGTCCTGATGGCGTCCCGGGACGCGTGCTGAAGGACTGTGTAGATCAGCTGGCTGGAATCTTCAAAAGATCTTCAACCAGTCCCTGGCACAGCCCACTGTCCCACCCTGCCCAAGAAACCTCACATCTCTAGCCTCAACGGCTACCGACCAGTGGCACTCACCCCAGCGGTGATGAAGTCACATCCCAGCAGCCCTGCCCCAGCAGCCCTGACCCAGCACCAGTCTGCCCACAGAGCGAACCGATCCACAGAGGACGCTATAGCGCAGCAGGGGAGCTATGTGCGGATGCTCTTTGTGGATTATAGCTCTGCATTCAAAACCATCCTCCCTTACATGCTAGTGGACCTGGGGCTTCCACACACCACCTGCATGTGGATCAATAGCTCTCTCTCTGGCCACAGACAGAGGCACTGCACATGCACAGCTCTAAGCCTCAGTACCGGCTCTCCCCAAGGCTGTGTGCCGAGTCCCTGGCTCTGCTCTCTCTACACACACAACTGCTCCCCTGTCCATCACAGCAACACCATGGTGAAGTTTGCGGACGAGACCACAGTGGTGGGGCTCATCTCCGGAAGTGGCAGACTTCTGCTTCCTGGGAGCCTATCCTGGAGCGTGACCACCTCTGAGATGCTGAAAAAGGCCCAGAAGAGACTGTACTTCCTGACAATACTCATCGACACCGCCCAGAAGATCGCCGGCTGGAAGAACTACACACTTCCCGTTGCCTCAAAAAAGCCCAGAACACCATAAAGGACATTCACCATCCCGGTCACCCCCTGTCTGAACTGTTGCCTTCAGGCAGACGTACAGATCAATTAACGCAAGGACAAATAGACTCAAACACAGCTTTTGTCCTACTGCAATAACCACACTCAATGCTGCACAAAAAATCATGTGCAATAGGGAAGCGGATGTGAAATAAATCAATGCAATGACAGAAAGTATGCATGTCTGTAGATGCATGTTCACACTGTTATTATGCAATGACTGTGTGTTAATACTGTTTTGAGTGTGTATGACTGTTATGTATGCTGCTAATGCTGTTATAAGTTCCTATCACTAGCACTAGCACTAAAATTATATTTTTATAGACTAAATGAATGTTGTGCTGACTGGAGAGCACGTTAAATTTCATTGTACCTGTGACAATCACAATAAAGACCTATTCTATTCTTATTATGCTATTTTATCCATCAAAGTGGATTTGCTTTGTCAGCAGAAAACAGCGTCTTCTCGACACGAACAACACGAACCAAACCCTTCCAGTCTCAGATACACTAGTGTTTGAGGGCGGAGCTAAGAGACGCTGTTCAGCCAATCAAGACCACAGGCTGGCTTTATGCAAATTAGTAACAAACCTACGCAGGTTCAGCGGGAAGAGAGACGACTCGTTTCAGTTCAGAATCACTTCTTTCGTTTAGGAGACAATTACTTTATTTATCTGCACTTTGATCTTTGCAGACCTTTAACATTCACAGACACACTCTATTACACACTGCATGAAAGGGAATATCCTAAAAAGTATAATAGGGGCACTTTAATATTTCACATCACTGAGTATGGAAAGAATTGCAAAAAAACTTTAAACTGGTGTGTAATTCCACCACTCAAACACAAATGAGTGTGAAACAATAAATTGGTTAAATTGGTTAAATCTGAAATCACCCTTATGCAATTTAGTGTGATGATGGCTCATGTCACATTACCAGTCGGGAATGTCTGTGCTGCCGATCATGGAGGCCAGATTCGTGACGGGGTTTCGAGCCACACACGCCTTGTAAAACTCAGGATACTGTCCAATCAGGTGACAAGCCAGGAATCCACCGTGAGATCCTCCAATCACAGCGATCTTCTGCTGGTCGAAGTCCCCGAGCTTCAGAACACTGTCTACCGCAAACTGACCAGAGTTAAACAAACACTTTATTATACACATACAGACTGAAGTAGAGTCACAACACATCTGCCGCTAATTATTCCAGCAGGGCCTTCTGAAAATATGGAAAATAATAGAGCTGTAGCGGTGCGTCGATGACGTCGACGCTTCAACGTCAAAATTACGTCAACGTCATATTTTTTGCGTCTACGCTTCTTTATTTATTTATTTATTTTTTGCACCATTCCCGGAGGTACAGCTCGCCACACACACACCGCCCGCCGTGTTATTCTGTCATGTTTTCTCCCTTTCTTTCCAAACCGCGACAAATGCCAGTCTCCTTTCTCTGCAGAATGCGATAAATCCGCTCAACCAATCACAGCGCACCATTCCACGCATTGTAAACAGTAACGGCGGCGCTCTGAATACACCCGGCATCCTAGTTTTCCTGATCTACTTTGTACTTTTTGATCAACAAACAAACAAAAAAATTAATACATTTGACGGCATTGATGAACCTGAGGTGATTTCTGCCGTAGGGAAGAAACGTAAGCCATCGAAATCTAATCATTTACGTGAGGAGATTAAGAAGACGAGGCACGCGGGAGGAAGAGCAATGCCGACTGTTGCTTGTTCTCACACGACAGCGTCAAACTTCTGTCACGCTGACACGTGAACCCCAGGGGATCTTTTAAAAGACTTTCAATTCTTGTACTCAAAGTCTACGAAAACCGAGCAGGACCATTTTACAGCTGATCGCCGTCAAAAAAGTTCAGGATGTATTTCTTAGCGATGGCTGATTGAATGTATGTTTAGTCCAGTACGTGCCTGTATATGAGATTAGTATTGACCGAGTTCAGAGGCTGTCATGTGGATCAACTTACTTTGTTGTGTATTTTCAACAGTTTCAATATGAAAAATAACGTTTATATTGATTCAATGGATTAATTGCATTTTGAAAAAAAAGTGTCATAAATTTATTGCATTTTTGGGGGAAAATAATCCGTTTTTATAATAAATCTTTGAAAATCTAAATCTGGATTTGAATTTTTTATGATATTATAACCTAAAGATGCTATGTGAAAGTTTGAAACAGAAAATAGTGGTTTTCATCTTGCCACTTTCTTGGTAAAGAAAACATTTTTTACTCAAATTAATCAAAATGGATTTATCACGTTTATACTATATTATTCAGAAGTAAACATTGTAGCTGACAGAGTGTTTATGTCAGAATGTTTAATTTTAAACCACAACCTTCTAAGTGCTTCTTTTACCGATATATTTAACGATATCTTTTGCATTTCTCATCCAAACAACGTCAAACTTGGCGCTGCACTTACTCGTGCCCAGACAGCTGTCCAGTTAGAAATCCATCGGAGTAACGGTTCGAGAGAGATATGCGAATAACAGACAGGATAATTAATTCCAATTAGTCTTTAGATTAGTCGACTAATCGATAAAATAATCGCCTGACTAATCGTTTAATTAATAATCGTTTACCCCAGCCCTAGAAAATAAACACTAATTTATTTAGTATAACCAAATACCAAAATAAATACTAATTTAACATTTCATGTATTTGGTTATACTGATGCTCAGTGTTGTGTGTAACTCATTACAAGTAACTTGAGTTATGTAATCAGATTACTTTTTCAAGTAACTAGTAAAGTAACGCAATACTTTTTAAATTTACAACAAAATATCGGAGTTACTTTTTCAAATAAGCAACACAAGTTACTTTGTTTTCCCATTTATTGACTGACAGCTCTCCTGTCCACATGTTGAGACAAATCGAAGGTGTGTGTGTGTGTGTTGTGTGTGTGCTGTGTAAACATGATGGTTATTTTAGTTCTGGACTAAATGTGAACATGCATGTACTCGTCTCACTTGCACGAAAACATTCAGTATTCCTCAAAATGAATAAAACAGTAAAATGCAATCTCAGAATTATACACATAACCTTTATAATTAACTATACTAAGTTACACAATTATACTTTGTGTTTAATCTCACTTAATTAACCAGTGTCTTTGCTGCTGCCCTTCAATGATCTAATTCAACCATACTAATAAGCAAAAATGACTTTAGATTAGATTTAGAGATACGAGTGTTGAACTTCCTTCTCCTGTATCCTATTGTTCTTTAATCCAGAACAGCAGCAGAAGCTGAAAGGTTTGTTTGAGTGGCGCCCTCTACTGTACAAAACTGTACTCTACTGTACTCTACCTCTACTGTACAGGAGTAAATATGCATTTCCTTCAGCCTGAGGATTATTTTTTTACTTTTGGTGTGAAAGGGCCTTAATATTTGGCAAAAATAGATGTTTATTTTTTTTGCTAACAAAACAAACAAGCAAGCCCAGCCCAGGTGAGAAAAAGTAACGCAAAAATAATGTAACGCATTACTTTTCATAAAAAGTAACGCATTTAGAAACACAATATTGCAATGCATTGCTTTTAAAAGTAACTTTCCCCAACACTGCTGTGATGCTTGATGATGTGATCATGTGACCAGCGAGTGTTAGTGTTTACCTGCACGTCTCTCACGTCCTGCGTACCGACGTTTCCAGGCAGGGAGGAGATGTTATCCTGACCAAACCCAAGTGAGCCTCTGTAATTCACTGCAGGGAACACACACATCGGAAAACTGACACAAAATCATTGACATCGACTCATTCCTGCCCATACGGCCCTAACATTACGATATTAGCCTAGACGTTTGGCTTCAATTCTGTCATTTACTCGCCCTCACGTCATTAGAATCTTCGAAATCATGTGTCTTGGAGTATCGCAATTATACCGTATTGTGAGTTCAGTATCGTGATATGTATTGAATCGTGACATGAGGGTATCGTTACACCCCTAGTGTAAAGTGTAAACTATGAGCGCTCCTCACCCAGCAGGACAGCGAAGCCCATCTTACACAGAACCGCTGTGGACAAAATCCACTCTGTCACCAGCACTGAATGAGGGCCGCCTGACACACACACACACACACACACACACACACACAGAAAATCAGCACAGCAAGACGTTAACGTTTTCTTACATCACTTTTATATTGTAAAATATAAATGTCAGTAGAGGGCAGACCGTGTGGCATGACGATTAGAGGTAGTTTGCTTCCCTCCGTCGTTTCCTTTGGCTTCAGCAGAATCGCATCAAAGTCCAAACCAGCTAAAGAAGAACAGAGAGTCGTTATTTTTCCATGCAGATATACTGTGCAGTGCAACATGTGAACACTAGGACTGTCGAAATTTCATTATAACTTTTGACCACAAGGTGGCGCTGCCCGATTTTTGGTCAAAGCATTCAGAACTTATAAGCAAAAATGTTTCATATCTCCTGACCACTAGGGGGCACTGCACCGAAACTGTGCAGGTAGACTCAGGTCATGTATGTCATAACACACACCAATTTTGGTCAGAACACGCTACAGCGTTGCAGAGATAGGCTATAGCCTCACGTTCATTTTGGCAGGAAGTTCGCCAAATTCGTTTGCGCATTATTCGAGAACTGTTTGACAAATCAACTGTTTGTTGGTCTGAAGATGATCCAGTTACATTTCCATGAAATTCGGAGCAACGGCCTTGGAGGAGTTTGACTAATTCCAAATGGCAGAAACAATTTCATGCTGGAAAACAATGTCACGGTGCGATCGAATCGCCTCGAGTGTCTGGAATTTTGTTTTTAGTTTGTTTCTAGTTTGGACAGTTGGTGGCGCTAGAGCAGATTTGCTTTGGTGACAGTTCAGTCTGTCCTCCATCTGTGTGCCAAGAAGAAGCGGAAGAATAATAACAATAATACTAATAATAAGGAACGCCAACGATTATAATAGTTGCCTACACACCTTGGTCCCTAATTAAATGGTTAATTACAGTTATCTGTAGGATGGGGACAGGCCTAGTGAACACACACACACACACACACACACACACACACACACACACACACACACACAGATCTTACGGTATTGTGTGTTGTCCTGCTCAGGTGGAGGGCACACACACACACACACACACACACACACACACACACACACACACACACACACACACACACACACACACACACACACAGATCTTACGGTATTGTGTGTTGTCCTGCTCAGGTGGAGGGCACACACACACACACACACACACACACACACACACACACACACACACAGATCTTACGGTATTGTGTGTTGTCCTGCTCAGGTGGAGGGCACACACACACACACACACACACACACACACACACTCACACACACACAGAGATCTTACGGTATTGTGTGTTGTCCTGCTCAGGTGGAGGGCACACACACACACACACACACACACACACACACACACACACACACACACACACACACACAGATCTTACGGTATTGTGTGTTGTCCTGCTCAGGTGGAGAGCACACACACACACACACACACACACACACAGATCTTACGGTATTGTGTGTTGTCCTGCTCAGGTGGAGGGCACACACACACACACACACACACACACACACACACACACACACACACACACACACACAGATCTTACGGTATTGTGTGTTGTCCTGCTCAGGTGGAGGGCACACACACACACACACACACACACAGATCTTACGGTATTGTGTGTTGTCCTGCTCAGGTGGAGGGCTGAGGTTCACAGTGTTCCAGCTGATCTGGTCCTGAGTTTGAGTCTCCTCCAGCGTGACCCACGACACCTGAGTTTCAGAACCCTTCGCTGGGAGAAAACCCACACGCTGCAGAACACAACATCTCGTTACACACACACACATCTCGTTAAACACACACACATCTCATTACACACACACACACACACACACACACACACATCTCATTACACACACACACGCTGCAGAACACAACATCTCGTTACACACACACACATCTCGTTAAACACACACACATCTCATTACACACATACACACACACACACACATCTCATTACACACCCACACGCTGCAGAACACAACATCTCATTACACACACACATCTTGTTACACACACACATCTCATTACACACACACATCTCATTACACACACACACATCTCATCACACACACACACACACATCTCATCACACACACACACACATCTCATTACACACACACACACACACATCTCATTACACACACACATACACATATCTCATTACACACACACACGCTGCAGAACAGAACATCTCGTTACACATACACATCTCATTACACACACATTTCATTACACACACACACACACACACACACACACACGCTGCAGAGCGATATATTAATCATCTCATTAAATCATCTATATTAACTATACGAGGAAAACCTGTTATCTGAGATCCATTTAACCCTTAAACTCATACCTCGGGTCTTCATTGACCCAGGACGTCATTCACTCAGTCGTACTTCATCGTCTTTTCCTTAGGCATGCTATATATATATATATATATATGTTGATAATGTATGTGTGAATACCAGGTCTGGAGGCTGGTTTGGTGAAGAGCAGCTGATCACCATCAGATCTCTGTGAATATTCAGTAAACTCCAGCTTCCTTCCTGAGATTCTACAGTACAGAGAGATCAGAGTCATGCAGTTCAGTACAGTAGAGTAGTGTACAGTACAGTAGAGTAGTGTACAGTACAGTAGAGTACAGTACAGTAGAGTACAGTAGAGAACAGCATAGTACAGCATAGTACAGTAGAGTACAGTAGTGGTAGAGTACAGTAGATTAGAGTACAGTAGAGTAGTGTACAGTATAGTACAGTAGAGTAGAGAACAGCATAGTACAGCATAGTACAGTACAGTAGAGTACAGTAGTGGTAGAGTACAGTAGAGTACAGTAGAGTGCAGCACAGTAGAGTACAGTAGTAGTAGAGTAGAGTACAGTAGTGGTAGAGTACAGTACAGTAGAGTGCAGCAGAGGTAGAGTACAGTAGTGGTAGAGTACAGTAGAGGTAGAGTACAGTAGAGATAGAGTACAGTAGAGGTAGAGTACAGTAGAGGTAGAGTACAGTACAGTAGAGGTAGAGTACAGTAGAGTACAGTAGAGTACAGTACAGTAGTGGTAGAGTACAGTAGAGTACATTAGAGGTAGAGTACAGTACAGTAGTGGTAGAGTACAGTAGAGTACATTGAGGTAGAGTACAGTAGAGCACAGTACAGGTAGAGTACAGTAGAGATAGAGTACAGTGGAGGTAGAGTACAGTACAGTAGAGGTAGAGTACAGTAGAGTACAGTAGAGATAGAGTACAGAAGAGTACAGTAGATAAGAGTAGAGTACAGCATAGTACAGTAGAGTACAGTAGAGTAGAGTACAGTATAGGTAGAGTGCAGCACAGTAGAGTACAGTAGAGTGCAGCACAGTAGAGTACAGTAGAGGTAGAGTACAGTAGAGTACAGTACAGTAGAGTGCAGCAGAGGTAGAGTACAGTAGTGGTAGAGTACAGTAGAGGTAGAGTACAGTAGAGCACAGTAGAGGTAGAGTACAGTAGAGATAGAGTACAGTAGAGGTAGAGTACAGTACAGTAGAGGTAGAGTACAGTAGAGTACAGTAGAGTACAGTACAGTAGTGGTAGAGTACAGTAGAGTACATTAGAGGTAGAGTACAGTACAGTAGTGGTAGAGTACAGTAGAGTACATTGAGGTAGAGTACAGTAGAGCACAGTACAGGTAGAGTACAGTAGAGATAGAGTACAGTGGAGGTAGAGTACAGTACAGTAGAGGTAGAGTACAGTAGAGATAGAGTACAGAAGAGTACAGTAGATAAGAGTAGAGTACAGCATAGTACAGTAGAGTACAGTAGTGGTAGAGTACAGTAGAGTAGAGTACAGTAGAGTAGAGTACAGTATAGGTAGAGTGCAGCACAGTAGAGTACAGTAGAGTGCAGCACAGTAGAGTACAGTAGAGGTAGAGTACAGTAGAGTGCAGCACAGTAGAGTACAGTAGAGGTAGAGTACAGTAGAGCACAGTAGAGGTAGAGTACAGTAGAGATAGAGTACAGTAGTAGTAGAGTAGAGTACAGTAGAGTGCAGCACAGTAGAGTACAGTAGTGGTAGAGTACAGTAGAGTGCAGCACAGTAGAGTACAGTAGAGGTAGAGTACAGTAGAGTACAGTAGAGTGCAGCACAGTAGAGTACAGTAGAGGTAGAGTACAGTAGTGGTAGAGTACAGTAGAGTGCAGTACAGAAGAGTGCAGTACAGTAGAGTACATTAGAGGTAGAGTACAGTAGAGCACAGTAGAGGTAGAGTACAGTAGAGCACAGTAGAGGTAGAGTACAGTAGAGTACAGTAGAGGTAGAGTACAGTAGTGGTAGAGTACAGTAGAGTGCAGCACAGTAGAGTACAGTAGAGGTAGAGTACAGTAGAGCACAGTAGAGGTAGAGTACAGTAGAGGTAGAGTACAGTAGTGGTAGAGTACAGTAGTGGTAGAGTACAGTAGAGCACAGTAGAGGTAGAGTACAGTAGAGATAGAGTACAGAAGAGTACAGTAGAGGTAGAGTACAGTAGAGTGCAGCACAGTAGAGTACAGTAGTAGTAGAGTAGATTACAGTAGAGTGCAGCACAGTAGAGTACAGTAGTGGTAGAGTACAGTAGAGCACAGTAGAGGTAGAGTACAGTAGAGATAGAGTACAGAAGAGTACAGTAGAGGTAGAGCACAGTATAGGTAGAGTACAGTAGAGTGCAGCACAGTAGAGTACAGTAGTGGTAGAGTACAGTAGAGCACAGTAGAGTGCAGCACAGTAGAGTACAGTGGAGGTAGAGTACAGTAGTGGTAGAGTACAGTAGAGCACAGTAGATGTAGAGTACAGTAGAGATAGAGTACAGAAGAGTACAGTAGATAAGAGTAGAGTACAGTATAGTACAGTGAAGTACAGTAGAGGTAGAGTACAGTACAGAAGAGTGCAGTAGATAAGAATAGAGTAGAGTACAGTATAGTAGAGTGAAGTACAGTAGATGTACAGTACAGTACAGTAGAGGTAGAGTACAGTACAGAAGAGTACAGTAGATAAGAATAGAGTACAGTAGAGTGAAGTACAGTAGAGGTAGAGTACAGCACAATACAGTAGATAAGAGTAGAATACAGTACAGTACTATAGAGCACAGTACAGTAGAGTACAGTAGATTACAGTAGTCATATGAGTAGTCATGTGTAACATGAGAACACGAGAGTAGCTCTACATACGAGAGGTGAGAGACGTGACCTCGCGACTCGAAGTATCAACAACCAACAGGTCCTGTAATATACAAACACAATGTCAAATCAACTTTATTAATATAGAGGACAATAACAGAATCAGTGACGCAAACAGACTTCAAACTCTAAAAAGACAATGGAGTCAATGTTCAGCTGAGGTCAGTTCAGTAACTGTGTAAAGATAATCAAATAGGAAACAAGTTCAATTCCTCTATAAAGCATCTCTGGAGAAACAGTGATGTCATCGTCCAGCTCAGCTCAGTTCATATTCAATTTGCAATAATTAACCATGTTAATCTGTGTCCATGAAACAGTACCTTACGGCCTCTCTGAGCGCAGGAGATCAGCACACGCTGACTGTCAGCTGACCAGCAGCGGGGAGAAAGCATCGAGCTGTAGATCCCAGTAAAACCATCTGACACACACACACAGAAAAGAGATATTAAACAGGCCAGAGATCGTCTTGGCTACATATGTAACCCTCGTTCCCTGATGGATTACGGATACGTACGCTGGACGTGCCGAATGATTGGGATCCCGCTTAGGGGTCTATCATCTTTGAGTGTTAACAGAACGAGCCAATGCTCACATTGGCGTGAGATCTGCATCTCGAGCTCCGCCCGCAGCACGGGTAGAAATACAGAAGCGGATGCAAGAATCATTTGTTTTTCGCTGAGGAGCCGAGCAGAAGCCCCGGAGTCAGCGGTGGTCCAGCAATGCTGCCGACGGGATGTACGTGGGAAGTGCCGAATGATTGGGATCCCAAGTAACACACCACCTAGTGCCGCCACCTTCCAGTGCCTAGCCAAAGCCTCCCGATCCCCCCACAGGCTGTCGTGAGAGCTCGTCGGCTGCACAATGGAGCAGGCCGGGGAATAAGCGGCACGAAGCGACCTCAGATGCTTCTGACTCCAAAGGAGGAGATGGCAGGTGAGTCGCGACATGCGGTGGGAGCGTAGACCACCTTGATTTACACAACGGCCGCAGTGTTGTCCGTATGGACCAGCACGTGCTTGCCGAGCAGCAGCTTCTTGAGGCGGCCCAGAGCAAGGGGTACAGCTAGCAACTCGAGGCAGTTGATGTGCCTATGCAGCTGGAGGCCCGTCCAGATCCCCGCAACTACATGTTCGTTGTACGTGGCTCCCCAGCCGGTGTTGGAGGCATCTGTGGAGACCACAGCATAGCTGGACACTTGTTCTGGGGGCACTCCGGCCTGGAGAAACGAAGGGTCTGACCACGGGCTGAGGGTTTGGCGGCAGGCCGGGGTGATTGTCACATGGAGTGTGAGATGCCGGAGCATCAGATCCCTGTGTTCGCACACCTGATCCCGAGACTGTGGTAGTATGAGCCAGTCGTCGAGATAGTGGAGGATACGAACCCTACGCTCTCTCATGGGAGCAATGGCTGCCTCCATGACCTTAGTAAAGACGGCAGGGACAGCCCGAAGGGTAGGGCCTTGTACTGATACGTTCGACCCTTGAATGCAAAGCGCAGGAAAGGCCTGTGTCGCAGGAGGATGGAGACATGAAAGTATGCGTCGTTCAGGTCGATTGCTGCAAACCAATCTGGGGGAGGGAGGGTGCATTCGAAAATGCGTTTCTGCGTTAGCATTTTGAACGGCAGCCTGTGAAGGGACTGGTTCAGAACACGCAGGTCCATGATTGGTCGTAACCCACCGCCTTTCTTGGGTACAGTGAAGTACTGGCTGTAGAAGCCGGTCTTGATATCGGCTGGAGGGACCGGCTCTATCACACCCTGCACCAGTAGGACTGCGATCTCCATACGCAGGACAGGGGCCCGTTCGCTCTACACCGAAGTGTAGTGAACACCCCTGAACCTGGGCGGGTGCCGGACGAATTGAATCATATAGCCGAGTCTGATGGTACGGAGGAGCCAGCTGGACATTCTGGGAAGCACTTTCCAGGCTTCCACAAACCGAGCCAGGGGGACCAGAGGCACCACAGAAGTACTCACGACGGGGCAGCGAAGTGGAAGACAGGGACCCGACTCGGACGGCATAGCGGCCCGAAGCTGAGTGTACGGGGCAACACTTACCTGTCTCCACTAGGGGTGTAACAATACACGTTTTCTTATTGAACTGTTCGGTACGAGGCTTTCGGTTTGTTTGTTGGACCATTTTTCCTGCCGGTGCGACCTTTGTTAGCAGTCACGCTGGCGCGACCACCACAACGTTGCCCAACATCAAGCAGCAAATGAAATGAAAGCGGAACGAAACTGCGCTACTCATTATTTTGTGCTTCACAGACCGTTTATCAGTTTGGACCATCAATGTCAGTGCAGTGCGAGCCGATCTTGATCAAGCGACACTGTTACTACACAGCGCTAAGAGATAGAGATAAAGAAAGCATTTGAATTCGCCAAAGTAATATCATCGCTGCGAGATCCAGTGAGAAGCATTCACATTTCTCTGTTATTAACCGTAGATCTCTATTAGATCAAACAGCGCTGACGTGGAAACCAGGAGAAACTTGTGCCATGAATAAGTCCACAGATCAGCAACATTCACCATGGGTTTACTGTAGTAACACTCACTGTAACCATGGAAGTGTGGCAGGAAGAGTCAAATGCTTTCAAGTACGTCACACATCTTTTTCCAGCACTTCAAAACTCAAATATTATCATATATAAATGTTATTTATAACGTGATGACCAAAACATTATTTGTTCATACTTCAAAGATTAACACCATTTATAAAACTTAAAGTTTCAAGATGTAGGAAAATTCACACTCATTTAAAAATAATTTTTCTTTTAATACATTTTTTGTTTGTTTAAATCAAGTAAATTTCTCTGGCATTTCTTTCTTTTACTGTATCGAAAACGTACCGAACCGTGACACACTACTGAGTTGTATCGAACCGAACCGTGAATTTTGTGAACCGTTTCACCCCTAGTCTCCACGGGTCGGCGGGGGGTGTGAGGAGGGTCGCACAGCGCCAACCTCGCCCTCTTGGGACCCAGGAACAGAGGAATTTGCTCTTTTATTGAACATGTGGGAGCCTCTGGACTCCGGGGAGCCAGGAGTTCGCTTAGTTCTCCACCGCGTCGCCGAAGAGCCCAACCTGGGAAACGGGGGAGTCCAGGAACCGAGACTTGTCGGCCTCCCTCATATCAGCCAGGTTCAATCATCATCAAACGCTCTGCTCCTCAGCGGAAAACAAGTGGTTCCTGCATCCGCTTCCGTGTTTACACCCGTGCTGTGCAGTGGCTCGTTCTGTTAACACTCGAAGATGACAGGCTCCCTAAGCGTGATCCCAGTCATTCGGCACATACGACCGACTGAAAGAGAACTTCATCTGAATAACATGTTTCTGAACTCCAATAAACCAACCAATAAATAAATTAAAAATTGTCTGCAAACCTGCCCTTACCCTCTCTGGCTCTCGTCTGCACATCGACCACAACACTCGTCTGCTGGGTGTACCAGTCATACTGCAAACACACCACAACTAATCACATCACTGCAACACTTTACAGTCAGGGTTAGTTTACACACACACACACACACACACACACACACACACACACACACACACACACACCACAACACTCGTCTGCTGGGCGTACCAGTCATACTGCAAACACACCACAACTAATCACATCACTGCAACACTTTACAGTCAGGGTTAGTTTACACACACACACACACACACACACACACACACACACACACACACACACACCACAACACTCGTCTGCTGGGTGTACCAGTCATACTGCAAATTAATTACTGTTAGTGCTAACACTTTACAGTCAGCTTTCATTTACTTTAAGAATTGGACACACACACACACACACACACACACACACACACACACACACACACACACACACACCACACACAGTCGGCTGCACTGCTGGTGAGGGCCGAAGACGCCAGACTCCAGATAAGCGATGCGACAGTGATCAGGACTGAGCCGAGGAGAGCAGACGGAGCTGGAGTTACAGGACAACTGGTCTGAGAACACAGATACAAGATCATGATCGTCAAAAATGTATACACTCACACACACACACACACACACACACACACACACACACACACACACTCACTCACTCACACACACACACAGAATGGTTGAAGATGAGAGCTTTACCACATTTGCCACTAGCCAGATCCACATAAAACAGGGACGACCTGCAGAAACGACAGAGCATTTAAACAACACGAAAATGAAGAGGTTTAGAAAGTTCATCTTCTTCATAACACAGATATTCCTCCTCCTCCTCCTCATCACCTTCTGTTGGCGCAGTATTTGAGCCCCAGTCTGAACGGCTCGTGCCACCAGCCCACGAACACCAGCCCGGTGTCACCGGGAGCCCAGAACGCCTGCGGACCAGAGCCAGATATTCAGAACAAAACATCTAAAGCAGAAGAACAACTAGAAGAACAGGCCCTGTGATCTTTGCTGGATAATGTTCTAGTAAATGCTGAACTTCACCTCGCTCAGTCACAGAGCTATACCAGTTATCATGTATTTCAGTCAGCTGGAGCACTAGTGCCCCCTGTGGGTGAAACCTCATGCAACTGATCAATGCATCCTCCATATTCTGCTGTCTATGGGCATCACAATTTGGTAAATATAAGTAAGTTAGTCAAAATGGGAGAATTTTGTTTCTTTCTAACACTTTGAAGAATCAAAATTGTTCAGTATCTGATGATACATGATCATGTAATCCAATGTATAGCCTACACTCCTAAAAAACTAAAGCTTCCAAAGGAAGAATCCCATAGTAATACCACAGATGCTGGTCTTGCACTAGCTGTGATGCGTCACACATTACGTAATCATGTTGAAAGGTCACGCGTGACATAGGCGGTAGAACAGACCCAGTGTTTACAAAGCCAACATGCAAAGACTGAGTCAAACGGCATTTACAAAAAAATTACATAAAAGGTAAAACAACAATGTCGAAAATGTAAGAGTTTTTCACTCTACTCTACATTTCTGAACCAGAACACGTGTGACCTTTCAACCTGATTATGTAATGTGTGGCGCATCACAGCTAGAGCAAGACCAGCATTTGTTGTTCAAAAGTATATAAATGTTCATTCTGTTATAAATGTCGGCTGCTTTGTCTAGATGAGACTCTTATTCCTCGGCTGGATCGTGTCGAGACTCTGAAGCTGCACTGAAACTCACATCTGGACCTTCGACCCGTTGGACCCCATTGAAGACACTATATGGAGAAACATCCTGGAATGTTTTCCTCAATTTCTTTTCGATTGAAGAAATTAAGAAATGAACATCTTGGAGGACGAGTGGAAGAGTAAATTATCAGGACATTTTAATTCTGAAGTGAATTACTCCTTGAAATCACTCCCGAAACTTTATAGTCTGCATGTGGCCAATGAGACTTTTTTATGCTCTTTCAGCCTTGAAGCAGAAGCAATACCAGATTAAGCTTACTGCCATTCAAATCAATATATAATACGTTAAAATAAGCACAATCTCAATCTGAACGCATGTTAAACACAAGGGGCCCTATTTTAACGATCTGAAACGCAAGTATCAAACGCGAAACGCAAGTAACTTTGTGGCCGGGTCTCGGGCGCTGTTGCTATTATACCGGCGGGATAAATGACTCTTGCGCTCGACGCAAATCTAAAATGTGTTGGTCTGAAGTATCTTCATTACTCATAGGTGTGGTTTGGGCGTAACGTGAAATAAACCAATCAGAGCGACATCTCACATTCCCTTTAAGAGCAGGCGCGCTTGTTCCATGGCGGATTGCTGTTATAACTGCGGATTTGCCAGGAGCGGTTCACAGCCGAGGAGACCGACGCTCTCGTCAGGGCCGTAAAACACAGAGAGTGACATTGGGGATGGAGAAACACACCCAGATCAGCTTCGGTTAAACAGGCGCATGATAATTTGGGTAAATGTGTAAGCTAGATTTATGCCTATTTTTCACATCTTCATGGACACAACAATGATTCCCTCGTGTGGAATATTTTTCTTGTAATAATGTATGATTTGCAAAAATGAAAACTGCTGCTTCTGTGTAGATGAGAGAAGTGTGTGTGTGTTGTGCTCACGCTACATTGATTATGGCCAAACATGCGCCCTTAAAATAGCCTCTGAACGCGCCGCTGACTTTAGACGAGGTTTCTCCTGGCCTGTGGAGGAATTGTTTTCTGAAACTGCAGAATAGCACCAGGGAACGTTTGCGCTGGATCACGCCTCCTCTCTTCCCTGAACCGCCCCCGGGAGCGCAAGTTCATTCCCTAATTTACCGACGTGCGTCTGTGGAGGGAAAAGTCCGCTGTGTGTCGGGTGCGAAATAGGAATGACACATGCGTCGCTGTACAGTACATGTTAGTTGCGCTGGGTGCGAGATAGAGCCCTAGGACTCGTACTGTACCTGTCCTGGAGAGATGTCGGAGGGTATTCCCTCCAGAACCGTGATGTTGCTGCCCTCGATGTCCAGCACACACAGCACTGGGCTGCTTTTATTCACCAGCGCTTCACCCCAGTCTTCATAATACTCAAACTGATGCCCCTGCCACACACACACACACACACACGCACACATCAACACAACGCAGATCAAAACCATTAACCAAACTAAAGCAGGGGTAGATGGCATACTCTTATTAGATAAGAGTGTGTGTGTTGGTGCTGTTCTTTTTAAAGATGTAAAGAAGGCATTTGACACTGTTGACCATCAGATGCTTTTATCTAAACTAACAAATTCACTTTTTTTTTTGAATACTTCAGATAAAATCATCTCTTTCAAATAGGAAACAGTGTTTGTGTATTGATGGTCCAAAATCTTCTTGCCTTGCTTGTCCTCAGGGGGTTCCACAAGGCTCTATTTTGGGACCAATTTTATTTTCACTTTATATAAATGATCCACCTGGGGTGTAAAGGTGTAAATGTTCAGATGTATGCAGATGATGTAGTCATTTTTACCCATGCTACGAATTGTGAACTTTTGACTTCTGCTATGACCAATAATCAGGATTGGCTCACCAGGACAGGCTGGAAACTGTGTGTATGATGTTTGCAAACACAGTTAGTAGAGATGACAGACTTGAGGTATTCCTGAGAGGAGAGGAGCTTGAAAGCTTGTTAAAGAGTTTACGTACCTAGGGGTTACTTTGGATAATACTCTAACTCGGGGCTGCCAGGCTGTATTTACATTCAGTGATTCTTTTCACATATTCGGTATTGTTTTAATAGTTGGTCATTCATAGGTGACACAACCCTAAAGTTACTGTATAAGGCGCTAAAAGTGTTGAATAAAAAAACCCTCTCATTTCATTACTGTAAAATAAAAATTAAAAATGAGTTTTATTTATAAGGTCTGGCATGGGCCTCTGTTAAATGAGTTTATAAAACAGAGGACAGATTGTGGTGTTGGTACCAGGTCTGTCATTAGACTAGATTGTGAAGTGAACATCTTTTGATCTGTAATAGGGAGCAAATATTGGAATAGTTTACCAGTCAATCAGACAACGCTCTACGCATCACACTGTTAAAGTTCATCTGAAGAAGTGGCTTATGACGAATCAGTTGTGTAAACATTTTACTTAGAAACTGTGATGATGTGTTAGGGGTATTGTCTCTTTGTAGTGTTGTGTGTATGGCTGAGTGTGTGTTCCTGCCTAGGGACTGTGGATGTAATTAGTAATGTTGCTATAATAGTAATGTTGTATTTTATACTAATGTTCATTAGCAGGCTTTGTCCCAGTCAAATAAAAATAAACAATACATGACGGCAAACTTTTACCAGGACGGTCTCCTCCTTCTTGTCCGTCTTGGCGGTGTCCTCTTCATCGGTGAGCGAACCCGTCTCAGGACCCTGCGGTTCAACACGGGGTCAGATGAAGAACACACTCACAGAATCATTAGGAAGTGTGTGTTTTGTGTAAACCTGGAAGTAGGACTCTGTCTTGGGTCGTTTCTTCTCAGCCACATACAGGAGGTGAGTCTCTGAATGAGACCAGACCAGACAGCCGAACTGATCTGAGGACAGAGAGCACATGATCAGCGTCTGCTCATGTGGACTGATCAGGAAATGTCATTTTCCAGTGAACAGCTGCTCTAGCCTTAACTGAAGACCTTACTGTAATCTGCCACCAACTAACAACAGCAAATAAACAAAAGGCTATTTAAAAATTCATGATTCTGCTCATATAATATCACACTCCATATGTTACTGTTATCAGTGTAATCGTGTGTCATAGAGCTGCACGATTAACCGTTAAAAGACGGCGATCTGGACTCAAACACAGTGATCTCACTCCTCAATGACAGCGACTCTACTAACCCTGTGATCACAGGAGCACTCAGATGTGTGTTCTGGTCCAGAGAGAGCCGTCGACATGAAGAGATGTGAAACAGCTTCACTAACAGTCTTTTCAACATCACAGCATCATTATTTCTGTCTCACAATCACTCAGATTATCACAGAAGTGCTGGAGAAAAGACTATAGTCCAGATATAAACACTGATGTCTACAGTAGAGATCACAATAGAGCAAATCAGCTTTTAAAAGCAAATTAACGCTTCAAATAAAGATTGTATTGATTACATCGTTACACCAGTAGGTGGCGACAGGAGACTGATAAAATATGTGTTTGTCATTGAATCATTCACTCAAGAGATTCATTCAGAAACACTGAATCATCCAGTAATGAAACCAGTGAAGACTTTATGAGTCATTGAATCTTTCAATTTAATTAATCTGAAAAAAATCTGAAAATCCAGCTTTTAATGTTGTTTATGTGTCTATGTGGTGTTTTTAATCTGCTTTAAGACAAACCATGTGTAAATTCATAAGTCGACACCATTGCTGAGTATTTTCTCCTTAAAACTGCAGTGAACCAAAGACAGTCTCAGAAACACGCTTTGAAATCGCTGGTGTTTCTGACGTATTTTAAGGCATGAAGAAGGAAAAAATGTTTGAATACGTAATTTTGGTGCTCAAAGATGAGTTTTAAGGGATCACATGACTTTAGGTTCACAGCAGTTTGGCAGGTCCTGTTCATTCTTTGACCACCAGGAGGACACAACGCACACAGTGCTGAAAACCCTGAGTTGAGAGGAACGTGTGTGATTGTTTTCCTCTTACCATCTTCATACACTTTGCCGTGTTTGTTGAGAGTCGTCAGATTAAGACACTTCAGCTTTCTGTTCTTGTGCCAGATCTACACAGAGAGAGAGAGAGAGACAGAGAGAGACAGAGAGAGAGAGAGAGAGAGAGAGAGAGAGAGAGAGAGAGAGAGAGAGAGAGAGAGAGAGAGAGAGAGACAGAGAGAGACAGAGACAGGTGAGGTTGAGACAGAGATGCACTTTCTCCTACAATGTGAAGCGTTCAAAAACACAAGGAACCTTTACTTTAACAAATTTAACCATATAATCCCAAACTTCAAAGACCTGAATGAAATTTCTAAATTAAACTTTCTCCTGGGAGAAGGAGACAGAACTTATCTTGCTGCCCAATATGTACAAACATGCCACAACCTGAGGGGCAGTGAGTGACCGACACACAAATATATCCAAACATTGTGTTAAGTTTCATAACTTATATATAGTAAAGTTATTACTATATAAGAACATTACTATATGTTTTTTTAATTTTATTTTTTTTATTGTTCATATAACTGTTTTATTATGTTTGTATATATTCCGTATATATTTTATTTGCATATTTTGTATATGCTTTGGCAACATTATTTCAAAAACTTTCATGCCAATAAAGCCCCTTTGAATTGAAGAGAGAGAGAGAGAGAGAGAGAGAGAGAGAGAGAGAGAGAGAGAGAGAGAGAGAGAGAGAGAGAGAGAGAGAGAGAGAGAGAGAGAGAGAGAGAGAGATCACTGGAGTTGCACACTGACCGACTGCGCTGTGACTGACTCTGAGTTACGAGGTTGACATGCTGCCAGAAAGCACATTAAACAAGTGGAACTGCGCTTTACTGACAGTCATCAATCAAGCGCTGGTCTGCTCCTTATTCCCAAAAGAGATAAAGGTGACATCAGCGCTGAAGAGTGATAGAGCCTTGGGTTAAGAGGAAGCAGACAGGGTTGACGAAGAGGGGGAAGATGTCCTGGGATGCGTGGGAGCCAGTCATGGACATATTCCCCCATTTTATTTATCAGTCTGGCCATTTGAACATTTCCCCCAAATATAACATATACTATTCAGCACAGAACAGCACAGAATAGTGCACAAGTATGCGAATTGGCATGCACCTCTTATCTTAAAATGTAATGCCTAGCAGAAAAAATATATTTAAAGGGGTGGTATAATGCCTTTTCACAAGATGTAAAATGAGTCTCTGATGTCCCCAGAGTGTGTGTGAAGTTTTAGCACAATACACCCCACAGATATTGTTATATAGCATGTTAAAGTTGTCACTTTTTGAGGGTGAGCAAAAACACACCGTTTTGTGTCTGTCGCTTTAAATGCAAATGAGCTGCTGCTCCCGGCGCAGGGGGCGGAGCTTCAACAGCTCGTGTTCTTTTACCTCACACACACATGCACTGAACATTTCAAAGACTTTTAGCCTTTTATGTTCAAACCGGAGTCAATGATGGAGAGACTCGAGAAGAAGAGACAACATGTAGAAGCAACAGGACATTTCTGAACGGTTAGTTGATGAATTTATGAAGCTGATGTGTAGTTATCTTCTAGTCACTGATTAGCTGGATTATCTTGATAATCTATCGTGTTCAGGGGGCGGGGTTTATGTAAATTTATGTAAATTTTAGGGTTAGTGTAACTTGTAACTTTGCAGATGTTGTGGAAGCTTGTGTAGTCTCTGCCAGCCGTTTGTTGTAGTCCTTAAACAGTGATTTCTTTAAAAGCAAATATCTCCCTTTGCTCTGAACTTTGAGCGTCGTAACTTTGCAGATGTTGTTTATGCTCAAACAGCAACATTACACACTAACTAAAGTTAGAAAAGTCAAATCATAATCAACCCTTTAATACTTTTTAACGGCCTTATAATCAGGATCCTCTAATTTCAGAGATTTTAACGGCCCGTGAGAACCCTGGCATCAGTTTACCCATGATCCCGCAGCATTAGAGTCGTGTAAAGCCGTGAGGTGTCGTCGTATCGCAGATTAATGAATGAACTGTGAAAGAGCCTGACCTCCAGGAACTGCTTGTCTTCTCCTTTAATGCTGCTCTCTCTCAGCACAGCCTTCATGTCCCCGGATGGGGAATCCACACTGAGCAGCCTGCACACACACACACACACACACACACACACACACACACACACACACACTGATTACCGGATCGCAATACCTGTGCTTACAGAGCTCTCACGCTCTAACACACTTCTGTGACTTAGTGTGAAAATGAAATGATGTGGGAGAAATATCCATTTAAATATCTTTCCTTGCTGATATACAGCCGAACCAAAAACTATTCACACACAGATATCAATTTTGAAATTATTATTATTTGTTTTTCCTAGTGGGTGCAGGACACTATAGTTTATTATAAAAATAATAATAATAATAATTGGATTAAACTGAGAAGAGTCACAGCACTTGCATACTGTCGTCCTACTGTTAGTTTAAGTATTGTTCTCATTCGTGAGTCGCTCTGGATAAAAGCGTCGGCTAAAAAATGAATAAATGTCAATTTAAAATAGTTAATTTATGTAAGTGAGGAGAGCAAGATAAAGTGAACTGTGACATATTACACCCAAAAATTCTCCATACCAATAAAATTTATAACGATTTGGGATCAAAAATGATTCGGACACTTTGAGCTGATCATGTTTTGCTGAAGTGTGTTGTCTTTAATTGCTAATGCTCTTTTTACACACAGACTGAACAACATGAAGCATTGCTTGGTGATTGGTTGAGCTAAACTGGTATTATCTAATTGTGTAGTTAAATTTAACAGCTGACAGATATTCAACATAATTCATGTGTGAGACAGTCTAACAGAAGGACGGACAAAACCAGTCAAACATCAGCTGAGTTCTGCTCATATTTTATCACCATCTTCTAAATTATAGCGAGTAAACTGATGTTGGCGGTGTGTGAGAGACTGTGTGATGAACCTACTCTCCCCTGATCTCAGTGCAGTTTCCCGACGGTCCGGAGTAAACCACGGAAGTGTCGTCATGAAACACGATGTACTGACGACAAAACTTCACTCTCTCGTTCCTCTCCAGATCCCGCTGGGTCCACTCTGGAAAACATCACGCCACAACCGTGAGTCTCGTAGATCTAGGACTCATAACCCATCCTGTCGTCCACATTTAGCAGTAAGGAGCTGGACGATTGGATGGTTTATGAGTCTTAGATGCCTTACGGCCCGTGAGGTATTATAAACATTAAGATTACTCATTTCTGTACAGCTGATTTGAAAATGATATGCATTGTGAAAAGTGCTTTACAAATAGAATTAAAATAGTTGTATACAGAAAAGGAAAATTCACCAGCCATAAACATTTTGTTACCGAAAATTTTAGAAAACAGTGAAAATTCACAATTCCCTATTTCAATTTTGACAGCACAGCTAAAACTACTAGCCTAACTAATATACATTTAAAACATTATTAAAGAGACATTGAATAAAGTAATCAAATGTAAAATAACACTGGATACTGTATAAATTAAACAGATCAATCCTTATTAAAGTTACAGAAGTTATTCAGTCAAGAGCAGTGAAGGATTTCCGTCTTTTGCTGTTTGATTAATATAGAAGCTTGTTTCCGCCACTGAATAATAAATAAATAATAATTGCGACTTTTTTTCTCACAATTGCGTGTTATAAAGTCAGAATTGAGAGAAATAAAGTTGCAATTCTGAGAAATAAAGTCAGAATTGTGAGATATAAACTATTCTGAGGTAAAAAAAAAAGAAAGAAAAAAGTCTGTCTTTTTTTTCCTTAGAATTCTGACTATATCTCGCAATTCTGACTTTATATCTCGCAATTCTGACTTTATATCTCGCAATTCTGACTTTATATCTCGCAATTCTGACTTTATATCTCGCAATTCTGACTTTATATCTCGCAATTCTGACTTTATATCTCGCAATTCTGACTTTATATCTCGCAATTCTGACTTTATATCTCGCAATTCTGACTTTATATCTCGCAATTCTGACTTTATATCTCGCAATTCTGACTTTATATCTCGCAATTCTGACTTTATATCTCGCAATTCTGACTTTATATCTCGCAATTCTGACTTTATATCTCGCAATTCTGACTTTATATCTCGCAATTCTGACTTTATATCTCGCAATTCTGACTTTATATCTCGCAATTCTGACTTTATAACTCGCAATTCTGACTTTATATCTCGCAATTCTGACTTTATATCTCGCAATTCTGACTTTATATCACGCAATTCTGACTTTATATCTCGCAATTCTGACTTTATAACACGTAATTGCGACTTTATTTCACGGAATTCTGACTTTATATCTCGCAATTCTGACTTTATATCTCGCAATTCTGACTTTATTTCACGGAATTCTGACTTTATATCTCGCAATTCTGACTTTATATCTCACAATTCTGACTTTATAACACGTAATTGCGACTTTATTTCACGGAATTCTGACTTTATATCTCGCAATTCTGACTTTATATCTCGCAATTCTGACTTTATTTCACGGAATTCTGACTTTATATCTCGCAATTCTGACTTTATATCTCGCAATTCTGACTTTATATCTCGCAATTCTGACTTTATATCTCACAATTCTGACTTTATAACACGTAATTGCGACTTTATTTCACGGAATTCTGACTTTATATCTCGCAATTCTGACTTTATTTCACGGAATTCTGACTTTATATCTCACAATTCTGACTTTATAACACGTAATTGCGACTTTATTTCACGGAATTCTGACTTTATATCTCGCAATTCTGACTTTATATCTCGCAATTCTGACTTTATTTCACGGAATTCTGACTTTATATCTCGCAATTCTGACTTTATATCTCGCAATTCTGACTTTATATCTCGCAATTCTGACTTTATATCTCGCAATTCTGACTTTATATCTCACAATTCTGACTTTATAACACGTAATTGCGACTTTATTTCACGGAATTCTGACTTTATATCTCGCAATTGTGAGATTAAAAAGTCACAATTATCTTTTAAAATCTTTTATTCTGTGGCGGAAACAAGCTTCCATAGATTAACATTAGAAACACACAGCAGGAACATTAGGCTGCTGTCCCTTTAAGAAGAATCCAATACACTGATACTGATATTTATGAAATGTTGATGCTTGATGCTTTATAACCGTATTGCAGATAATTACATAAAATTCATCTGCCAATAATATGTCTTAGTAAGATGATATTTAAATGCTTAGTTTTATGATCAAAGCTCTAGTTTTAAACACATAATGCAATGATGATTGAGAGATGAACTAATAAACCTTCCTTAAAAGCCTGATGATCATATTTAATACTCGTGATTTTTCCTTAGAAACAAAAATGATGCATGGATAATGAAGTGAACACAAGTCACTTCAGTCCAGTAAGTGCTCATCTAAAAATTATCCTTACGTTTACTTTAAAAAAATCAGTGAAGGTTTCATTTTAGTTTTTTACAATTATACTAAAAAGCCTTAAACTTGCTACAAGTCTGAACTGTCAGTCAGGCGACAGAAAACATGAAGTACAACAGGTTTTTCAGCAAGTTTTGATCATGTTGAGAATTTAGAGGCCTTAGAATAATGATGATGGTTATTTAATTGTGTTTTAATAGTTGGCTTGACACGTCAGTGATGAAGGTGAGTTTAATAGTGTGTGTTTAATAGTTGTGATGAAGAGTTGCACCTGTGTAGATGTTGCAGTACTGTCCTCCGTATCGTGACGTCACCACGGGACCCACGTCAGCGCGACTCAAGGCGGGGAACCGACACTGATCCCGGTACAGCTGAGCGATCTCTGCCGGCTCCCGGAGCACCTCACACACACACACACACACACACACACACACACACACACACACACACACACTCAATGTAAGAACCACAGAACATGTGTGTGTTTAAACTGATCGTCTGCTCCCAGCACGTGACACGGAAGTTGCTCGAATAACACCGAGCTGTTGTTCAGCGGTTGAGAATGAGCAGTGTGTGTGTTCTGTTGCGGTGTAAAGAGTGAAATACACATGTAATGATGTTGTTGTACATGATATTGAGTGATTTGTCAGTACCTTTGAGCCCATGATGACAGCGGAGTGTGAAATGAGTCGCTGAGAGAGGAGAATCCTTCGGTTGAACATGGAGACCCGAGGGGGCGGGGTTCCACGCAGCGGGACGCGTCTCTCATTGGTCAGATGGAGCTGAGGGGGAGGAGCTCCACGCAGCGGGACGCGTCTCTGATTGGTCAGATGCGATGACGTGAGTGTTATTTATATCAGAAAAGGGACGGCTCAGTGTTGCCAGATGTACGATAATTATAGTATTTGTACGATCATTTTGACCTCTGTACGATGTACGATCAATAATGAAAAAAAATCCTATAATGTACGATAATTTCAGAACTGTGTGACACTTCAAATGATGGTCGTTGTAATAGGGCTTCTCATTGATCTAGCTGTGGATTCTACGTCTACCGGGGGAAGAACGTGTAGAGAGAGGGAGCGAGACGTGCGTGTGTGTGCTAGTGTGCCTCACGAAGCGCATTTAAGGACCCAACCAATCAAATGTAAGTGCGGGCGGGCTTTTATCTATAGCTTTGACATACATTATTAATCTTATGATCATACTTGATTCGTTTCATATTAATCAAAAACCTATTTTATCTGTGGTGTTTTTAGAATTTAAAAAATGATATAAAGCTTCACTTAAGTTTTCATTTTAGGGTAATACTACAATGTCTTCTGGCCCAGTTATACACTGTAAAATTTACATAATCAATATGTTATGACCACACACACACACATATATATATATATATTACTTTAACTATTCAAAATAATTTGAGAAGATTCAGCTCAATTTATAAAGTCATTTTAAGTTTTTTAAGTCTTTAAGTTGAAATGTCTTAAAGTCCCCCTGTAGTCAATAACCTAACTCATCTTTGATCACCTAAATTACATAATTAAAAATTGTTTCTTGAAAAAAAATCTATTCATGCCTTAAAATATCTTGAATGTATTGCCTCATTTAGTATGCGCGGTTCTATGAATATGCAAATGAGCCCCGCCTCCACTCACTCGTTACTGGTTACAAGGTAGTTTGTGACGTCAGAAACACCAGCGATTTCAAAGCGTGTTTTTGAGACTGTCTTTGGTTCACTGCAGTTTTAAGGAGGAAATACTCAGCAATGGAGTCGACTTATGAATTTACACATGGTTTGTCTTAAAGCATATTAAAAACACCACATAGACACATAAACAACATTAAAAGCTGGACTTTCACCACAGGGGACTTTAAATGCTGAATATTTTTGGTTTGTGTTATTAAATTGGACCACATTTTGACCCAATTAAATAAAGTTAACAGATTTGTTTGAATGATTTGGTTATTTTATTAATTTACCAATATATTTAAATCAAAATACTGACCACATTTGCATTTGCAAGTATGTAGTAACTGTCCTGATTCCTGAAAACGTTTTCTTCTCTCAGATTCTCATATTTGTTGTGGCTCTTGTAGAAGAAAGATGATTATCAGACTAATATCTAACATCCGTGTGTGTGTCACAGCAGTGAAGAGGACAGCTGGAGGCAGGCGTTGTTTAAAATCCTCTTTTATTTTTTCCTGATTGTATCGGAGGGTCATTATTACTTTCATCACACAACATGACGTTACATCAAGCCTACTACAGGTATACACTGAAACAAACACAAAGTTTACAATGGATATATGGATACGCTCCCACAACAGTCAGTGTAACACTTTATTTTCGACCACCTTCAAACTGTTGTCTGTTTTTTTCCTTTTTTTTCTAAAATACATGTCGACTTAAATTCCCCATCCACAAATTACATGGAAACCGTTGTCTCTTTTTTTTTTTAAAAGAGTATTTTACAATCACAACAAGTATAGACCAAAGACCAAAAATGTCTCAATACAATGATTTTTTTTGTTGTTTTTTTACATTTCCAAACAGTCCACATGAGCCGGTCACATACACAGTGTGATTCATTTGAGTATTAATGTGTTTATTTGGTTTCTGTTTATGTCGTGATGCTCCTTTTCTTTTTTTTTTTGACTTAATTTACACAAAACACCAGGTCATTGTTCACCTTGCTTTGAATGTTTCGTGTGCAGAAGTATAGTACAATTTACATGTTTTACAGAGATATCGATGTGTGTTTAAGGGTGGGATGGTTGAGCAGCGAAGGATCGGGACGAGGCTGCTTAAGGCCCATGCACTTCTCAGATACTTTAACCTTGATTGATTCCTTTATGCCGACCTGTTTTATTTCCCTGTCATGTGTTTCTTTCTTCGTGCCACTAATCTACTCCTACAAGAGTAACTGTTGTCTAACCCAGTAAAAGGATCACGATGCACGAATGAGTGGATAAATAAAGCACAGATAATGGCAGGTGATCTGCTCTCCCTGACATACATCACAGTCAAAAGCCCTAATGAATCAAACCCAGGGTGTAAGAATGAATGGCTTTCTTGGTATTGTAATTAAGCCCTTAGATCTATGCATATAGTATCTCCCCTTGGTGCATTAATCTATGCTTTCCTGAGGTGAAAGGATCAGACGCACACATGAATGAACGCTATACGGTTGATATTGCAGGCAGTACACACAGTTTTCTGTCGGTGCTTCTATATATCTGATCATTATACATTACATAACTCTCTCAGGTGCTGCCCCATATACATACTAATCCATTTACATAATATCTATTTGTTTAATAAAATATGATTTATTAAATGTTGGTATATCGTCTTTTTGAAAAAATAAATATATCCCAATACATATAAACAAGCCTTTCTGAACACACAGATGTGAATGAGTCTGTGCGATCACATATAACGGGCAGCCCTTCCCATATAAACCTCCTCATATATCATACTTGTATTATTACAGTATTGCACCAGCTACGCATCATATATATCTCTCAGTCTATAGCGGCGACGACCGTCCGTGGACAGTGAGGAATGACTGACGCTCATGTTAATCGCTATGGCTAATCGGTTCCGTCTCAACAATGGGAAACATGCCACAAATATGGGAAACTAAATCTCCATTCAGTTGATTATTTACAGTTCAGTTTCTCTTATACAGACAAATCAGCCGCCTAATAACATTTGTGAGTCTACTATCGGAGTAGGTGTTTTATTTCGTTTCAATACAACCATTTTTTTTTTTTTTTTCTCAGACGAGAAATTCATTGCATAGAAGGTCTGAAATTTAAAGTCCTCTGACCGAATGTTTCGTTTCTGGTTGTTGGTCAGATTTTTTTTTTTTTTTTAATTGATTGATTGATTGAATGATAACAAATGTTGATGCATACAAACACACATCCAAAATCATTCACACATACCATTAGAACATATAGCAATATCAATATTTTTTCTTTTTTTTAGAACATGCAATCTCTACTTGCTTAAAAGATCCAACATTCCACTAAACAGCTCCTTTATTTCTCCAACTAGCTTTGTGTTTTTCTTAATTATTACCATTATTTAATAAAAAACCTTTTAAAAGAAACATGGCTTTGACACCTAATGTGTTATCGTAAGAGACTGGGCATCACTTCTTTAATGATCCTGAACCACAGAGATATATCACAGCCTCTCCTGACCACGACTGTAAAAACATCGAACAATTGTGCTCTTTACTCACTGACCTCCATCATCTATTGCTTTTGATCTAGTTTTAAACCGATAAAAATAAACTCAACCCAAATATATTTAACAGAAGAACAGCTGTAAACAAGTGACGATGGATTTAAACCAGCAGAGAATTAAATGAAGAAACTTATTTTAAAATTTTAAAAATAGAAATAAACTTTTTCCATATACAAACAATGCGAAAAAAATAAATAAATAGAAACTGTGATTAGAAAAATATCTACAAACATAGTAAGGCGACAATCGAACAACTAAACAAAAAAAGATAATGCACAATATTCCACCTCGCCGATACCGTAGGATTGTTGTAAAAATACCCCATCTTCTGCCTGAGGACAATTTCTGGACACTTTGGAAAGGATAATGAATAAAAAAGACCTGATCGGCCAGAACCTGACGTTGTGATCTCTCCCGACGTGATGTTCGGAGTCTCGTGTGTTGGGCTTGTCTCGTCCTCTTCGTCTTCTCTCTGCTCGAGTGTAAACTCATCGTCGATCTCTCTGATATCGTGAACAGTGTAAGGTCTTGGATTGCATGCACTCCGAGTCCACTTTACACTTGTATAGCACATAGCAAGAGAAGGAAAACAAAAAAAGACAAAAACAAACAAACAGGTTTTTTTTTTTTCTTCCTCATTCTGGAATGTCGAGTTAAAGGACTTAGCATAGAGATGTGTGTTACAGTAACCATGTTCATGATTTTCCTTTTTTTTTCTTCTTCTTCTTCTTCTTTTAGGAAAAACCTATGAAGTTTTTCTAAGTGTTCCAACAGTGCTGTTTCTTCAGATCCTGAGAGGGGAGTGAAGAGCGTTTCCCGAGGGAAACAGGGAATCACACTTCTCCGTGAGGAACTGGGATCGTGTCGGCTTGTTTCCGGAGTAAACTGTCGGCTTCATCGACCCTCGTCGTGTGCTGATCGCTCTCTTTCTGTCGTTCTCTACTCTGCTTCCCGAACAGAGATGGGAATATCTTTGGCCGTGCGGTTCGGATGGAACACAGATACTGAATTCCCAAATAATCTGAAGAAGAACAATATGGAACACAAAGACGGCATTACAATCCAATGGCAGGCATTCTTAACGTCAAATGTGAAAATAATAATGACTATTTTCAAACAGGTTTCCCATCAGACTCGCATCAGTAATGATCATTCTTGGGTCATCTAACCCTAATACATCCGTGCCCTGAGTGGACTTCCATACCTTTATAGATTAGACAACATTTGCTGGCTAAATTGGATTCTTCTCTCCCGGACAGCAACATAGTGTCGGCCCACATCCGGCCCGTGTGGAATACATGTGTACCAGACGTGAGCCGGATCTGGGCCGACACTATGTTGCTGTACCAATAGCAAGCGTTCAAAAGTCCAGCTGATGCTCGACCCAACGCTTCTTGATCAGTAAAACCGCTCGCCATCGTCACCAATCCATCTTTCCAGCCCCTGGATAAAGACTATGTCCTTTCAAAACTCCTCATTTTAAAGCTACTTACAGGCTTTCAGAGCGAATAGTGTTGTCTCCATTGAATTATGACCTTGAGTTGGTAGAGTCCTGTGATTCCAGTCCTGGTTGGCTTAAAAAAACAAGGGAAAAAAAATAAGAAAATTCTATTCTATAAAATGTTTTTTACAAAACGTTGCAATATCACCAACTATTTCTAACAATATCGAACATGATATAAACACAGCCCTAATATAATATGCATGAAGTTTTCCCTTACCAGAACGACCAGATAGCTTCTCTCCCTCTCACTTTCTTGTGTTGTCTTCTCTTTAAATTAAAACATTATAGCGAAACTTCATAGGTTTTTCCAGTGCAAAAATGTCCTCTGTCATTGTAGACACCCTGAAATAACACAGATAATCACTGTAAAGCTAAAAATATGCCACCTTTATTATAATGCACTGTATTCAATCAACTGTTCAATCTCTCCGACCCCACTGTTATTGATAATTCTTTATAATTTGTCATAGTTTATAGTTATTATATGAAGCTAATCACATTCTGTAAATATTACTGATTATCTAATATGGCACTATCTCATTTCTAAATTTGATATCACTTACTGGTTAGTTAAGCTTGTTTCCAAATGAGTTAGTAGTAGCTGAAGTGTTAATCTAGAACTTCTCATTTGTCCTGCATAGATACTCATTAATGACGGACCGTTATTCTTAAAATCTGAAGTAATTGCGCCCACCTTTAACTGTGTACTTCCTCACCACAAGGAGGAGAACTTCTTGCCAAACCCAGAGATGGCTGTGCCAGTCACAGAAGAAAAGGAGAAAACCAAGAGTATTGGTTATAAAAAGTATTGTACAATTAATTGCATGCCTTTTTCCAAATTAAAAATATTTCAGAAAAAACATTGATTAATAAGACTCTCTGACTGGCCCATGCATTACTCAAACTAGGCCTTTAAAGGAGTAGTTCACTTCAGAATTATAATCTCCTGATAGTTTACTCTCCTCACGTCATCCAAGATGTGCATGTCTTTCTTTCTTCAGTGGAAAAGAAATGAAGGTTTTTGAGGAAAACACTCCAGGATGTTCCTCCATATAGTGTCTTCAATGGGGTCCAACGGGTCGAAGGTCCAGATGTGAGTTTCAGTGCAGCTTCAAAGTCTCGACACGATCCAGCCGAGGAATAAGAGTCTCATCTAGACAAACCAGCGGACGTTTTATAATCAGGCGGAAGTTCCGATCCAGTGTTTACAAAGCGAATGTGCAAAGACTGAGTCAAACGCCATTTACAAAAAAAATAAATAAATAAAAGGTGAAACAACGATGTCGGATGATTTTGAAGTTGGAGGAGAAAATGAGATGGAGTTTTTCACTCTACTCTACATTTCTGAACCAGAACACGTGTGACCTTTCAACCTGATTATGTAATGTGTGTCGCATCACAGCTAGAGCAAGACCAGCATTAGTGGTTAAAAGTATATAAATGTTCATTCTGTTATAAATGTCCGCTGGTTTGTCTGGATGAGACTCTTATTCCTCGGCTGGATCGTGTCGAGACTTTGAAGCTGCACTGAAACTCACATCTGGACCTTCGACCCGTTGGACCCCATTGAAGACACTATATGGAGGAACATCCTGGAGTGTTTTCCTCAAAAACCTTCATTTCTTTTCCACTGAAGAAAGAAAGACATGAACATCTTGGATGACGTGTGGGAGAGTAAACTATCATGAGATTATAATTCTGAAGTGCACTACTCCTTTAATAGTAATGGACTAAAAGTATTGGAAACTCTGCTCACCTTCTCCTAATTTCCCAGCCTGTTCTGCTGCTCCTCCAGGCAGGATTTTAGACATAATGCTGTCTCCTTCTACACCCATCTGACCCGCCTGACCCGCGGCGGCACTGCCGATCCCACCGGGCCTTAGAGGAGCCTTGGAGCCTAGAGAATCATGGGAGCATCGTCAACACACACATATATCCCACTTCATATGGATATGGGAGGAAAATCTAGGTAGTCATCTAAGATAACGTAATGATCAGACAGTGACCACTCATTAATCCTCAAGACAGAGCACATGTACAGCACTTTATATCCCTTGAACAGTGGCATTATAAAGAAGAGCTTGAGCAGACATCGCTTGAGTTATTGCCTTGTTCATTGTGTAACTATCCAAAAGCACCGCTCACAAAGATGCCACGGCCAAATTAAAAAAATGTCAAATTCACCAAACTTGAACCCAGCTTGAAATGCATGTATGGATCATCTCTGCCACCAGAAGTCCATCAGGAGAAATTCCTAATCACGGTTATTCTCATCGGCATGACGTGAAATTTCGCCATTTAAAAAATGACATTTTTCCACAAATTGCTGTCTCTTTAGTTCGGGCCACGTTTCCTTTCATTTACCCATGCTTTTAATTGCTCTTACTAAATATCAAGAGTTTCATGTATGATGACACATCATTATAGTATATATTTTCTTTAAGTATACATGGCTGTCCTGCCGATAGATCAAAAGTATACACTCATTCTTCACTCATTTATTTGGTGTAACCAGGGTTTGAAATGAACTGTTTTCACTCACTGGCCAATTTGACTACTACATTTTTAAGTTATCGGCCATTCACAACTTCTACTCGCCAAAAAAAAAAAGAAAAGAAATGAACCAGATTAAGTATGTCACAGCTTTTTACCCGCGTTCGGCGGGTGTTCATTTGAAACCCGGGGTGTAACATTTGTTTTTCCCCACGGAGGCCGATCGTATATCAGTGGCAGGCACAGTGTTATCTTTGGCCGGGCTTGCATGTAAGAAATGCTGCTGCTGCATGAATAGACAGACATAACTCCTGTAGCAGATCTAGACAGGTGGAGCTGGGGAGGTGGAGGGGTTCAGGGAACCATCTTACAGCAAACACCATTGAAACGTTGAGCAAGAACGCTCATGGACTGCCGACTCAGCAGAGGCCGGTCAGCTTGCGTCGTCTAGTAAATGATGCGAATGCTAACAGATTGCAGGACCGATCAGCCTGAGACATCTAGAGTTTCACGAATGAGCTAGATATTTACATTATTGTTACTTATAGGTTCTTTCTCACTGATATATTAAATTCATCATTCTTGTGGTATTTAGTGAGAGCACTGAGCAGCTCGGTACAATAACATTTGGTACAATTACCACACACTAAATCCACAGTAAATAAATAAAAGACAACCATGGTATGCATATGAAAAAAAGCTGTCCTTTGATTGAGATTTAAGTGAATCTAGGCCATGTTTTTTGAGCACAATTACCTATCCCGGTAAGTGGAGGTTGAGCTATTTTGGCAGGCTGGCCGGGGACTGCTTTAGCTCCAATAGCAGTGGCAGGGGTCGGCTCTGGTTTAATCTGTCGGAGACAAGAGACACATGTTCATAAAATACACCTATTCATTTCATATATTAAAACTACTGCTTATATTGTAATTTAAAGTTCAGTTCAGTTGATATGGTGTAATTATATTTTATTTTTGAAAGAAGAATCAATTCATATTTAATGTGAAATTGAACAAAATCAATATTATGATTTAACCTTGATGATTTAAAAAATATATGTAAAATTTTAAAAGTGCTGTTTAAAAGAAAACTATAACTCACTCTTTCAATCTATAACTTAAGCAGGCACTAAAGAAAGGGGAGTTTTGTAACAGAGCAGAGTATAGAACAGAGATGGTGAATACAGGAAATGTGTTAGGCATCCGAAACATATAGACAAAAGATTATGTAACTATGCAAATGTAAATAGTAGAATGGCATTAGAAGAAACAATAAGGTTTGCACGTCCTGGGGGTGAAAATTGCCGGTGCTTGCAAGGCAGCAACGATAGCCTTAACGTTTCAGGTAAACCTTTTAGGTCTTTGACGTTGTTATGCACATAGCATGTGTCTTGTTTTTAGTTGCTTGCACAGAAGCATTGACACACATAATGCAGTATTCTTGACCTACGATTTGAAAAAGTTATAAACAGACAGGATAGGATTGTAAGTTAGGATGTTTCTATAATACAGGCCCAGAAGAACAAGGCCGATCCAGAATATTTGAGGACTATACAGTGCTGCCTTGCAAGACCAGTAATAAACCAGGTACAGGTAAAACAGATAAAAAATAATAAGGTTCATCTCATCTGGCCACAGTTATCTGAGTCTTACTTCTGATGACTTTACTCTTAAAAGAATAGTTCCCCTCAAAATTAATATTTGCTGTTAATGTACTTTCTTTCTTTAGCAGAACACTAAACATGAACCCATTGTCCTTGGTGATTCATAAATTGTAAGTCAACGGGTGTGTCACTTTGAGAGTCAAAACAGCAGGTTCAGGCAACTCAACCTAAATCCCCATGGCTCCTGATGACATGTTGAAGTCTTATGAAGCAAAAAACGAAAGCATGATCGCAAAATGGCATTTCAATGCCCGAGTCTTGACAACAGAGGCTCTGTAGCTCTGCTGTCATCGCATGGTCCTGAGAACACGAGCACCACCACATCTCAAGAGCCCTCTGTCTCCCCAAGGCTTGTGGTTAAGGCGCTGCCACTGCTTCCTTCAGCTCTCTAAATTATTTATTGGTATATTTAGGTATGAACAAGTAGGGCTGGGCAAAATCTTCTTCTTGTTTTACGTCAGAATCATCAGCCATTTTTGTCCAGCCTTTTTTAAACTGCTTTACTTGCTGGTGTTAAACTGCTGATGAAGGCGTTTGATCTGCACATGCGTCCTCCCTCTCTTTTGTAAACAACATATTTCATGCATGATTTTGCCTCTGCGCATGCAGTACATCAGAGGTCGACAGCCTCTGTTGTCAAAAGGGGAGCATTGCAATGCTGTTTTGCTATTGTGCATTTACATCATGTGAGAGAAATCTCAAGGCTATGGATTACAGGTAATAATATTGTAAATAATGCTTGCACAGACTGATTGTTTTGCTTCATAAGACCATATATAGACCATTCATAAGAATATATCATCAGGAGTCACAGGGATTCATTTTGTGTTGCCTGTATCTGCTTTTTTGACTATCAAAGAGAAAGCACCCATTGACCTGCATTTATGAATCACCAAAGACTGTGGGCTTTGCTAAAATCATTTTAAGAGGCAGATTTACTAAACAGGGCAAATTAGCATGAGAGCGCAATTCCCAAACAGTGCCGATGGGAGTGGAAAGTTCTGCGCGTGATCTACTGACGACGCACAAATTAAGGACACAGACGCAGTCAGATCATTTCCATAATGACCAACGCAATCTACCAGGTAGTGTCTGTTTTAAGAAGTGCTTTTTTTGGGCGGTAAATAATGGCGCAAACACCAGTACATTGACGAACGCGAACCTTAGTAAATCACCTTACGGGAATCATTTAAATAACCTCGTCCCATAAATTTTGCACCTGAAAGGGAAACTCCTACAAATGCATATACAATAAGGTCAGCCGCAAAAACAACTGTCCATGCCTTTTCAGCGCTCATTTTTCACTGCGTGTCTTTAGTACATCCTGACAGTAGTTTTTTAACGGCAAAAGAGGGTTTGCGCTGGCACAAGCTGTTATTAAATCTGGCTCATAGTGTGCTACTGAAGAAAGTCAGCTACATCTTAAATGGCCTGAGGATGAGTAAATTAACTAATCCTTTAATGAACCCTGAAACTCTGACTAAGCATAGACTTAAGAAGAACAAGAAAAATATTTAAAATTCTGTGACATATTACTGCAAGCATTCATAAATCTCATCCATAATGTTCATTAAGTCTAAAGATTATAAACATCACAGGAAAATGCTGAATATGAGACTCTACTTTTAAGAAAATATCTGGCAATTAATTAAATTACTTTATGTATGTCTCAGAATATTTACTTACTGCAGCTGGGGAGGTCTGTACTACTGAGGCGGGTTGTCGAGCCATTGGACCAGTCTGGCCAGGTTTAGCTTGCAGTTGCTGGGCTTGTACTAACTGTGGTTGCGATGTGCCTGTGGCAGATATCTGTGACCCTGACCTGGTAGCGGATGTCTGTGCCTGCTGTTGCAGCTGTGCTCTCTGGCCTTGCTGCCCATCAACAAGTGGCTGGGATCCAGCTTGCCTGCTTGAACTCGAAGGTCCACCTTGTCCCTTCTGTCCAGGCCCAAGAGATCCTTGTTGCCGGGATGACGAGGGGTGGTCCTGTTGCTTCCTACTGGAGGACCCTTGATGGTGGGAGGACTGTTTTCCAGAGCGGGAGCTATGTTGGTGGCCTGAGGTGTCACGGGAATAATCTGAGGATTGGTATCCCTGAGAACGAGAGTCTCCCCTCCTCCCTGAAGATGACAGGGAGCGGGAGTCATGCCGCATGGATGGATCCTTTGAGGAACGCGATGATCGAGAGGAACGAGGCTCATCTGAGTGGCGTGAGGAGTGCCTACCAGAACTTCCACTGCTTTGATGACGTTGCTCTCTAGAGGAAACATGGCGGGTTTGACCATAATCATCTTGTGGCCAAAGATCTTCTGGTGGCTCATCATAATCATGGTATGTGTGCTTGACATGGCCTCGCCTCCCAGAATGACCACTGCTGCCATAGTGGCGGGAACCACGAACATCACGGGGCTTCTCAAACCAGTCTGTCTCCTCTTGACCGAGATGGTATGCTTTGGAAACCAAAAGCAGATCACAGTCAATCTCCATGTCTGATGGTGAAAGACGATTGCACACTGAGACCATGCAAAAGAAAAAGAAGAACAAAAATAGCCAGGCTTAAAGAAAAAGCATGCAATGTATTTAAACTCAATATACAACATATAAAACAATTATCTCAAATGGATGTCAAAACCATTCAATACCACACACAAATGAAACACCTTGGAAAGGAACAAGAGTGGGCAAAAATAAAGAGACCACACAGCAACTCATGCAGTTTTTGGAACTGAGCACAACATCGAGAGTCAGTTTTATTGAAAGCTGCATGTTGCCTGAAGACAAAACATGGGCATGCACTTGATTTTCACTTCTTTACTTCAGCTATTCACTCTCTTTCTCTGGGTGGGTGGGGGATGTTTAAAGTGGGCAGTAACGCTGGCATTCAGCTCCCAATTACCTTCGCTGTCAGAAACAGCACAATGCATATCGTCAATTATATACATATCATCTGGTTTGTAGACATGGGTCCGGGGCAGGTCTCGAATATGGTCCTGCACATCGGGTAGAGAGTGACTTGAACCATATGAATTTGATGGATAGCCGAAAGCCCTCCCAACACCCATGAGCTTTGTCATGAGGTGGGAGTTCTCCTTTTCTGAATATTGAGACTGCAAAGTGGGGCGCACACTGTGGCCATAGTTGCTGTGGTATGACCGGTCTACACGGTCCCGTTCATATGACCTGCTTCTGTAGCCCCTCTCACAGGGAGGGATTTTGTCCATGCCATAGCCAGTTGAACGGGACCTGCCATAGCCATAGAGACGTTCATCATTATAGGAGCCCCGTTGTTGACTGTAAGTACTCCGTAGCCCATAGATGTCATCCTGAAGTTTATGGTAATGGGAACCTGAGCCATAACCACTGGTTGTAGAGGGGCTCATGGTGTAAGAGGCCAGATCTGCCTCCACATCATGAGCTTCCTCAATTGGGGAAAACTTGGACATCTTCTGCTCAATGCCTTGTTTACGATGTTTGCTCCTCTTGGAGGACATGACGGCTGAAGGGCACAGGTTCTTTGAAGAGTGCTTTTGGGCTGCCCATGTAGGTGTTGAGTGACTGCTGTCATCATAGTAATATGATGATCCCCCACCCATGCTACTGCTTCCCACTACCCGGCCATGCGTATTTGCCCCTTGTGCTTGGTAGCTGCAGGTGCTCTTACCCCTGCCATGATGCTGGTCGTACAGATCTGTATCACGTTCATCCTCTGGTCTGCCAAAAGAGCTCCCCCCTCGAGTGTGAAGTCCATCACTCCCATATCGTCCATGACCCTCATTGCGATGTGAGTCTAAACTAGTGCCTTCTTTGGTGAGTTCACATATGTCATCGATCATGACATAGTTCCTTGGGACATTCTGATCTAGGTTGGAGGATCCATATAGGCCTTCACTGGAGTACATCGAGTCCATTGAATGTATATGGTCAGATAGTGTTGTCTGCCCATATGTATTGGTAGGAATTGTATTATATTGCCCATAGGAACTGGCTGTAGTTACTGTATATCCATAAGTATTTGCAATAGTTGTTGTGTACGGCCCATAACTACTGGATGAGATTGATGTGTATGGCCCATAACCAGAGGCTGCGGAGGTTGTTAAAGACCCACCATATGTATTTGAAACAGAAGAGGAGTAGGGACCATAAGTGCTTGCCATAGTAGTGCTGTATTGGCCATAAGATGAACCCAAACCAGACTGGCTGTAACTGATATCTTGGGAAGTGGTTGATACTACAACTGTAGGATTACTTATAACCTCATAATTAGTGGGCATCTTGTGTTCAAGGTCAGCAAGTGATGTCTGTCGTGGCTTTTGGTGAAAAGTGAGAGTGTCTGTCTGTGGCTGATAATTGCTTGCTTGACTGACCGGATAGGGGGGTGCCTGGCTTGGGTATGGTGTACTGTGGGTTGGATAAGGGAGTGGACCAGTTGGTGGTAGGGTAGGCTGAAACCCAGGTTGACTTGGCTGTGCTGGAGGTAGCACTGAAGTGTCTGTTGGATATGGAGGCTGGCTCTGTGGGAAGGCTTGGGAAGGAAATGTCCCATGGACCTGATAAGATAGGGTTGGATAAGTCTGCAAAGGGGTGGGTTGGGGGAGAGCTTGAGCTTGGGAGACTGACGGATAGGGAGGTTGGTTGAAACCTGTGCTCTGTGGGGTAGGTGCCGCTGGGTGACTTTGGGGGTACTGGTACGACATAAAAGATGATGTGGGGGGAAACTGGGCAGCAGTGTTCAGCTCACAAGTAAACTGGCTGAGTGGTGCCGTGCTAGGTCTGGTCATTAGCCCGTTGCTCTCAAAGGATGAGGCCACAGCTGTCAGGCGAAGATTGTTGAGCTCAGAGTCTGACATATAGTCTCGCGAATCACCCATGCAGCGCAGGTATGTTAGCTCCCTCCTGTCTCTATCCTTCGCCAATGTTTCTTTTCGCTGTGTAATGCCCAACTCCAGGTATCTAAGTTTGGCGTCAATTTCCTTTTCCTCCTCCTCCAACTCAGCCTGCTGCTTACGTAGCTTTGTAGATTCCTGCTCAACAGCCTTCAGCTCATGGGTCAAGTCCTTAAGTAGACTGGCCTTTGCAGCTAAACGAGAACTCCCTTTCAGAGATGGCAGAGAGGGCACAAGTATGTGGGATAGGTTAGGGGTGAGCATAGGCAGTTGTGTATCCTCTGGTGGAGGGCTTGGTAAGGTCCTCTTCACCTTCCTTAGGAGGGAGCTCTGCTGCAGGGCTGCCAGCTGCAAAGACACAGGGCCCATGAAGAGTGAAAGAGCAGGACCATGAAATACAGAGGACAACACAATGTTATATATTAAAGTACTACACATAATACACATACTACACATAACTGCTCAAACTACTGGTTTAATGTGATATACTAAAACTGTAAGAGTACACATTCCAGCCCATTTTTATAAAGATTCTTATTGAAATCAATGGGATTCTGACCAAACACATTATCTTGCCTTTTTGGCCATATATACTGCAAGGCAATACATTGTATTGCTGCTGTAATAATAATGAGTTTCTCTTTAAAAGAAAGAGGAGGTCTGTGGCACAAGCAAGCAAAAAAGGTCCCAGAAACTGATTGAAAGGTAATTTACTCCACTCAAGAATGCAAAAAAGTGCATGTGAAAATATATTTTGAATGTACTTTATGAATACTGCATACTGTACTGTTAGCGGAAAACTAAAAACAACACCATAACAAACAACAACAAACTACATTGAAACAATATTACACCAGCAAAGAAATTGCCATTTTTTAGCAACTCAGGCTTGCAGACATAGACATAATAATTAATATCACACTGCAACCTCATGGTCAAGACCACTTCAATAATTACATTTTCTTTATATATAATATGTAAACAGCAGAAACACCACCACTGATACTGTTCTAATTTTTCACAAGTTCATATCGCCCCTTATACAAAGCAAGTGCAAGTTTACAATCAAAGAGATACTAAGTTAACCATACCTGACTCTGAAGGGCTTGCTGTTGATAAAGGGAAATCCTAGCCTTGGTATTTTCATCTGTAGTAGGGCTGAGAGGCTTAGGATCTGACAAAGATCTCTGAATATTCTTCATCGGGCGGGGAAGGGCCTGATGTCTCTGTGATGGCTCGGCAATACAGGACTTCTGCTGTGGGGTGACATGTGCTTTATTCAGCCTCTCGCTAGAAGAGAATGATGTTTCTATGATGCGTTGTGGAGAAGAAAGAGGAGAAACAGGGGAATACAGCACCTGTGGAGATTTAGGTTGTTGCCGGATCAAGCTGGACAGTGACTCATTATGCAGGTGATGCTGCTGGTAACCGAACTCCAAAGGATCAGGCTTCCGCCTCCCAAACTTCCCAGCACTCTGTTGACCTGGGGAGAGTGAATCAGCTGAACCAACTAACTGGATACTGGTGGGGCTGACAGTGGTAGCAATGCTTATCTGTGGAATAACTATGCTTTGAGACTGAGTCTCAGGGTCAGTTTGGCAAGCTAAGCTTTGACCCTTCTGTGTTCTCTCAGGACCAGAAATATAGTGGACAATTTCAACCTTGCTGGGGTCTGGGATGGTGACATGTATGCTTGGGGATACTCTAACCAGCTGCTCGGTCTCTGTTTGGGAAGAACAATCTTGAATGGTCTGGATGGCAATGCTGGAGGATGCTGTCTTAGCAGTTGAAGTGGTAAATTGAGATGCTTCGGATTTGTGGTCTACACCAGATTCAGCAGTATGTTTTGAGTAACGTGAACGTCTACGTCTAACTGGCTGCTCCCACTCTGCCTTGTCTTCGTCATCATCTGTCTGAACACTGCAGTCCACACTGCGTCTAGTCCGTCGTCTTCTTGATACGAGATACCTCTCCTCTCCATCTTCATCATCTGTTTGCACACTGCAGTCTACACGTCTTTGGGGGAACATTGTCACTTCTCCCTCATTACCATCTTGCAGCCGAGGCATGGATCTTTGTTTACGCATGGACCAGATTGCTGGCTGATCTTCACTATTTCTCAAGCATATCTCTGATGTAGAATTTGGTAGTGATCTTAAGAAAACCTGAACATCATTATACAACATATCTGAGGCCAATTCCTGTGGCTGAATCATTCTGCCAGCTTGATCACTCAGGATTTGAGTATTTGAACTGGCTGCAGCAACAGCTGTTGCAGTCTTCTGTCTCTTTTGTTCCTCAAGCTGCTGCTGTAACTGTTGTTGCAAAGACTGGATCTGGTCAAGCTGCTGTTTTTGTTGAGCTAGCTGCTCTCTCTGCAGGACCAACTGGCTTTCTCTCTCAGTTTGCTGCTGCTGCAAAACTTGTTGCTTTATAGTCTGCAATTCCTGAATCTCTCGCTGTACAAGTATCTGCTCTTTTTCTCTATGCCTCTGCAACTCTGAACGCTCCCGCTCAAGCTCTTCCTGAAGCCTTTGCTGTCGCAATTTTTCCAGCTCCACTCTCTCCCTCTCAATTTGCAAAAGTTGTTCCTGCTGTTGATGCAGTCTTTCCTCTGTTTCTTTTTCCTGAGTTTGAGCAAGATTTCTGGTAGCAGTAGCAGTAGGTCTACCTCCTTGAGATGATGGGGGTGGCTGTGTTTTGGGAGGAATAGGATGACCCTGCACTGGAGGATAAGATTGAGCAGACGATTTAGATTGTGGTAGTTGGTGATGTAATAGAGGCTGGGCAGTGGGCTTGGCCTGAAGGTAGGGTTGAGATAGATTCATTGGTTGCAACTGGATCTCAGGTTGGCTCATTGCCACAGCCACTGGTGTTGAAATAGGTGCTGATATGACAGAACCAGCAGGTACAGTAGAGGACTGAATTGGTTGTGTAACAGTTCCAGCTACTGTTAAGCTTACTGGAGAATTGCCAAGGTACAATGGAGTATCTTGAACTGTCGTGATAGACTCAGGTACTTTTACAGATGTTGTAAGAGGGAGAGGATTAGGTGTAGGACATTGGAAAAGTGTCTGCCCAGTCATTGGAGCTAGTGGCGATCTTGTTAGGTTTGCCAGAGGTACTGGTGTCATATTTGGTGTAGGGTAAGGTCTGTATACCCCTCTTAATAAAGGACGTAGCATAGAAGCTGGCTGTGTTGTAATTGGAACTGTAGATGCAATTGGTGTGTTTATAGTTGAATAGATCATCCCATCAGCTGATCTAATAGCTGATGGATACATAGCTCGAAGACTGGCTTGTCTTGCATTTATGAGATCAGTCAGAGCTTGACTATGGGAAAGAGGCTTTCCATCTGAGCTGTACTTGAAACCAAATCTGGGACTTTGGAGCAGATTAACTCTACTAGGTGGACCACTGCTTCTTTCGGTGCCCAACTGTAAAATATCAGGGTTACTACTATATCTATCTATGGAGTTAAGAGCTGCACACATGCGACTTATCTCCCTGGCAGTTGTGGCACTGTACTGGGCTAAATTAGACTCTGCAAAATCACCTGCGAAATATCCATAATCTGAGCTCATATTGGTCAAGGAGCTGTACCTTCTAATTGGTAGATCAGCAACATCACCCTGACGAAGATCTGTGTAGGAGCCATATTGAAGCCCCATTCCAAGGTACCCTCCATCATAGCCATCCTTTACTGTGTCTGTGAATAATTCTCCAGAGCCATGAAAAGGGGGATCAAGCTTTGCTGAATATGATGACAACCCTGCCTCTGCAATGTTGGTTTCAGACATTGATGGTTGAAGCCGTCCAGGGAGAGGCAATGTGTATGATTTAATTGCGTAATCTTGGTATGTCTGTCCATCTTGCCGTAAATCAAGTTGTTGATAGAGCTGTGGTAATGTGGAAGGTGTTCTTGATGCTAGCTTAGAAGTCTCATCTGTGACTGGTTTCTGGGAGAATGGACCACCCACACAGCTGCCACCAAAGGGCAGGTTATAAACCATGTCACAGCAAGTCACTTGATTTTCTGATTTTATTTGCCCAGTTAAATTCATCGCATCCTGGCCTTCCTCTGATTTGATAAGTTGTGTGATAGTAGCTCCTTGTGCAGCGCCATCTATCTGGACCATCATCACATGAGGCTTGACGTTTGTTAGATTCATGATTCCTGTCTCTGATGGCTTTCCTCTTAACTCAAGTGAACCTCCAACACTATAAACCTCAGATGTCATAGCCGGTGAGATGACATTAACTTGTGTGGCAGTGCTTGTCTGAGTGACAAGCATATCCTTTTTGATTAGAGGTAGTTGGCTAGATAAGTTCAACTGTGCAAAAGAGGCAGCTTGTTGTTGTTGAAGCTGATGATGTTGCTGAAGCTGCTGCTCAAGAAGTTGTTGTTGCTGTTGAAGCTTCTGCTGCTGTTTAAGTAACTGCTCTTGCTGGATACTCAGGTCTTCCAGCTTAGCATCAATCTTTGGTATAGATGGATCAATTTGTGGTGGCTTGTTTGGTGCCAGGCAAACTACTGTTCCCATATCTTTGCCCAAATCAACTCTGTTTTCAAGAGGATCACAATAGAGCACAGGGTGCTTAGGCTGGGACATGAACATAGATGCAGCTACAGTAACACTGATAGTTGTAGCTGTTGGTGTCACAACATGCAGCTGCTCCTGTGTATTCAGGTTCATTATTAAGGGCTGAATAGTTGTGGATTGACGAATGGGGCTTCCTTCAACAGACCCAGAACATTTTCGAGATTCTGTTGCTAAGGAAGTCAAATCCATTCCTTGGTCAGTCATGATAATTGGTGTTGGCTTTATGCCAGTTCGTAGATCTACTACACTTCCACTCTGTAACCTGTGTCCCAGCTCAATTCTTGAAGTACCGGGAACTGTGGAAATGCGACAAAGGGAAATGTTTTCCATTGACATTGATCCACGTGTGTACATGCTAGCAGTGGTGACCATGCTAGTTCCAACACTAACTTTTTCAGCTCTATAGTTTTTGTAGAAACCATGCTGTGGTGATATTTGATGTGGTGGAGTATCAGGAGGGCTGACAGGAGGCGAGTAGGCATCAAATGTTGATTGGCGGCTAAACCTTGTCGGTGAAGACAAAGGAGATGTTGCTGTGTTGACTGTAACTGGCTTTGGTGGGCTAGTGGGCTCAAGCTCTTCTGTTCTAATCATAAAATGGGTATCTTGAGAAGACTGCTGTCTAAAAGGGCATGGTGAAACAACCCCATCTGAAGTCTGAGTGCCCTGTGCCACAACTGGATAGGTGTGAGAAGCATTTCCAGATGAAGCTAACATTGAAGGGATAACTGTCTGTGTTGAAAGCTCAGCTGTTCTCCTAGAGAGAGATCGCGTTGGACTATGAAGAGGAGATGAAGTGGGAGAAATAGGAGGACTCCTTTCATGGTAAGTATAACACCTAATTGAACTTGGGCCAGATTCATTTATAGCTTCTGATGATGTTGAATTATCCCTCATTTGGAGTCCTTTGCTAATTGCCATTTTCCTTGCAGCACTTTCTCTTTGGTTGCAAGCCTGAGTGATTGCAGATATTTTTTGAGACACATTTGAAACACTAGCGGTGGTTGTGGTAGTCTGCCGACCATATAAATTGGGTTGTGTGCTGGACACTGTTTGACTGGCACTAGTTTGAGAGACAGTGACAATTTCCCTGGCATACACTCCATAAGCAGCAATAGTTGTGGCAGCAACTGCTGGTGTAATACCATTTTTACCTGTTTGATTTCTAAGTCTCTCTTTGGGCCCATCTTTTGAGAAATGCTGAGTTACTCTAACATCAGGTATCCGTCCTCCTGTCCCAGTTTCAGTAAATGATACTGGCGCTGAGAGCTGGGTGGGGCTTGTGCCAGGAGTCAGTAAAGCATTGCTTTGTTCCAGCAGCTTAGCAAAGGCTGAGCTTGTATCTAGTAACTGTTTTTCTGAGTAGGACACATCCATCTCCATTTGGTCGTCAAGCTGCTTTGAAATGTTTTGTGAGGTCTGTCGGATCTCTTCATAGATATCAACCGTCTCCTTATTCTGAAAGTGAATGCCATCTTGATCAGTATAATCATATTCATCCTCAATATCTTGTCTGTTTCTAATATCTGACTCTTGATAGGTGTTTGTGCTGTACTGTTGTAAAGATTGCTGCGGTGTCTGCTGCTTTTGTAGTTTCTGCAACATCTCTGCTTTCCTCATCATTTCTTCATATACTTCTTCTGCACTTTTTAATTGCTTGCTACTCGAAGAAGTAGTTGTAGCAGCTGTCGATGATGTAGTTTGTGGTTTTTCGGTAGGAGAATAAAGTGACATAAAGGTTGGTAGGTTGTACTCACTGCCTGATTTGTACAGCTTTGATGAAATTTCATAGCCCTCGCCATCTGAGTCAGCCGAAGGAGAGTATTCTGAGCAGGAGGACCGGTGGAGTTCCTCCATCTCGGCTGCCTGTCTTAGCTCCTCTGTTGGAGAAGCATCCTCAATGGGGGATAGATTGCTGGGGGGAGTCTTGGATCGTTCTCTGCGTCTTTGTGCTCTTAGCTCTTCTTTGTCACGTTTTGTTTTCCGGACAGTGCTTCGTATTCTCTGTTGCTCCACTTCCCTCATCTTTTCCTGCTCCCTTAGGAGTTCTTCTTCTTCCCTTAATTCGTCTTCTTCTGAAGAATCCTCAATGGTAGGTAGGAGAGGGCCATGGGAGCGATGCCTGGCCTTCCTCTGCTGCTTCGCCTCCTCCAGACGCTGCCTGCGACTAGGACTACTGTCACTGTCATCTTCCATAGAGGATATGGAAGTAGGGGATATCCCCGAGGTGTAGCTGGAGGTGGTTGGTGGGAGGGTGGAGGAATATTCCCCTCTCGACCTTTCTTCTGGAGAACCAGTGAGGCTTTCCATCTCCAGCTCAGGTTCTCTGTCGAGACTCAGGTCATTGTCATTGTTTAATTCCATGTCTCGACTATAACTGCTGGTGTTGTTCAATTCTATAGTCTTGAATCTGCGCAACCCTCCTTGCGAGGCCATGAGGTCCTCTTCAGCTGATCCTTTGTATACATCACTTGTTGTTGTACTCTCCTCCTCAAAGCTACTAGAGTGGTAAGTGAGACGGCGCTTTTCTTTTCCTGAGTCACTAATGTGCTTTTGTGTCTTTTTTAGCTTTTTGTAGCCATAGCCTTCATCATCATCATCATCCTCTTCTTCCATTTCTTCTTCTTCATCCACATTATCCTCATCTGCACTCATCTCCATAATTTGCCTCCTCATAAACTCCTCATCTGTGATCTCTTCAGGTTCGACATTTCTTTTTTTATGGCCACTGTTCTCTCCTACAGCAGCAATTGATCTAAACTCTCCCTCAGTTGGATCTTCCTCCTCTTCCATAATGCCTTCAAGGTCCTCATCTGAGTCAAATTCCTCGGGACTGATTGATATTGAGCGAGACTGATGCTTTCTTAAGTCACCGTGTTGCTGTTTTCCTCGCTTTTTGTCCTGTGCTCTTTCTCCTTCAGATGAAAATTTAGACTCTAGAAGGGGTCGCATGGAGCTCTCCAGCTTAATCAGCTCAGACGGACTTGGTGGTGTATGGTGCCCAGTCAGACCTCTCTCACTCATCTTCAGCTCTTCCTCATGGATAAGACCAGTAATTTCACTATGTGTACTGGAGATCCCATCAGAGGAGTAGCCAGTGTCACTCAAACTCTGTGGGCTCCGTGATAAATCATGATTGCTGTTTGTCTTGGTGGTTTCCTGGGAGACCAAAAAACACATATACAAAAGATACACTTAGACAAACAAATGCTAGTGCACACCATAAATTCAATCTATAGAGTGATACTCTATCAATCAGTACACTGAGCCCTCTCTTTATAAATCTGAAGAGCATGGTTTATTGAAAATCTGACAATACTATGCAACAAGCAATGAAAATATATACAAGTTCACTTTGGCCTCTTTTTGAAAGTAATTTTAATGTTAAAAATATTTTAGATTAATGATTTAGAAAATTTGCTAAATTATGGAGATATTACTATGAGCCAATGGCTTACCTCATAGTATTTGGTAATACTCTGTAATTCTTTCTTTTCCTCTTTTATAGGTGTCTGAAGCGACTCTGTTGTTCCTCTCTTCAGGGTTGGTTTATTGTCCCTGTTGTCAAGGTCAGGCCCCTTAATTAGTTTGGGTGCAATTTCCTTCCTCACTTCTTCACAAGTAAATGCAGCAGTTGTAGACACAGGAGGTTTTGTGGCTGTAGTAGGCTGTGCAGATGTTTTTATATCAATTGCTGGTCTAGCTAGGGGGGAAGAGAAACCACTCTGTTGAGAAACGGGAGGTTTCTGCTTTGGTGACATTGCCTGAAGCCCTTGCTGCTGCTTGCTGGGCAGTTGCTGATGCCGAGGGGAACCCGCCGGTTGACGGCTGGGAGATGAAGGTAGAACTGGAAGAGGGTCAAGTCCACCAGACATCAGTCTCTGAGTCTGACAGTTCAGACAGAGCCATTCTTTCTTCTGCAAAACAACAGGGAAGTTTAAGTTCAATACTTAGAATCACAAGATGATCTTTATTTTGAAAAAATAAAGAAAAATCTTTATTTTACACAAAGCAACAAATATAAAAAAGTTATTTAAAAAAACATAGAACAATGTTGCAAACAACATATTGAGTGAATACATAAATGAGTAAACTGTTGAGAGAATTATATATAATAAAAAAAAAAAACAGTTTGGGCAATAAATTGCATTAAAGTCGCAATTAAACATGAGGTAGCAACAGAACTTTACATCCGTATTGTGACATATATCCAAGTGTAATGGATTATCAAAAAAAGAAAAACAGGTAGAGTGGGACTCGGTTGCATTTATCGGCTGTTGATTGGATTTTGAGATGTGCGTATTGCACTCAAAAATTAATGCAAGCTTGCAGTCGATTGTGAAAGGGCAGGGTTTAAGAGAACAAAATGATTGAGAAGTCTGGCATACACCACCAGAGAGAAGACTGCCATTTTCACAGAAAGACACGTTATTTTGATTAAACATTATGAGGTAATGTTTAACCTATTAGCCTGCACCCCCCCCCCCCCCCTTTTTAAAAAAATAAATGGAATAAAATATGAAATGAGCCTTATAGAAATGCAACGCAGCTTAAACCATAGGCCTGATCATGTTTTATTTCAAATGTGAAGATGATAACTCTAAGACTCTGAAGACTCTAAAATGCTATCTGATATTTATTCACATCTTAAAAGCATCCATTCACTCAGGGGTGTCAAACTAATTCTTGAAGGGTCTAACCCTGCTCCAACACACATACCTGTAGTTTTCAAATGAGCATGAAGGACTTGATGAGCTGGATCAGGTGTGTTTAATCAGGGTTGAAGCTAAACTCTGCAGGGCTGTGGCCCTCCAGGAACTAAGGGGCTGTTTACACGACGCCATTTTCGACTAAAAACTTTTTATGCGTTTTGGCCGCTTGTTTACACGACAACGCCATTTTGGGTGCCTGAAAACGCAAAGTTTTGTAAACGGGTTTTAAAGTGCATGTTTTTCAAACGGTCTCCGAGTAAACAACAAAAATGCAAATCTCTGAAGACAACGATGTCATGCACATGCGTATTACATGTTCAGTCTATAGTGTTTCATCGCCATCTAATGGCCTGGCAGCAGAATACATGGTTTTTATTTGTTTTCGTGGATCCATGTGAATGGGGATCGTTTTGACAATGTTGTCGCCTGTATGCGGAAAACTCAAAGGAAAAACTTCTCCATTTTAAGCATATAGTTGTCATGTAAACGTACCCTAAGTTTTACATCCCTGGTCTATTGTTTTGTGGTGCAAATGCCCCATTCAGCTCCAGTCTCCGCTGCACACATTCACACCTCTCCGGCCGGGATATGGCTCTAATTATTATTTTTCCTTTATTATATTTACTGATTCCTTTCCATTCACACTGTTTTAATCCTGTTTTAAATTTCTTTGATCAGACTTTTCACTTCACCATCTTTGACTTTGTATCAAATGCCCTTAAAAAAAGAAGAAGAAACATTTCAATGATCTTTACTTTTCCAAATAAGTCATAACACATAATCACTCCTGGTAACAGGCTCATAAGGGCTAGCTAGAATGTTTGCTTAGCACAGCATCAAAACATGATCATTTATGAGATTTAAACCATGTTTTTTTGCTCCAAACTCACTTTATAACATCAGTCGAGCGTTTGAAATAACCTTCTGTGATCCCATGTTGCTTCTTATCCCAAAATGAGGCAGAAAATATATTATTTTAGAGTATTCTGGGTAACACTTTAGAATACTGTTCTGTCATTAATGAATAACTACACAGATACAAATGAGAAACACAATATTAACATTCTTATTATTAACTGTTAACTTATATAAAACCTTGATTAACAAATAAGTACACTCTAAAAAAATGCTGGGTTAAAAACAATCATTGCTAAAACAACCCAGCTTGTTGGGTTTTATACATTAACCCTGGGTTATTTGCTGGGTTGTTTTTGACATAGTGCTGGGTCAATCAATCTGATATTGAAGGTTTTTCATATTAAATAAAAATCTCTATTATACACTCTATATAGGACAAGGACACTTTATATAATATATATTTCTTTATTCAATTTTTTATTCAATGTCTTTTACAATCATAAAATACTCAAAAACATTTAGTAAACGTTTTAGGAAGTACCAAGAGCAGCCTCTGGGAATCAGTGAGAAGAAAACTGTTCCAGTTCATTCAGTGACAATCTTATACTATTATTCATGTTTGCATCAAAAACAGGTTTACCTTCTGTCACACATTTACATTTCAACCTGCCAAACGAATAGCGCGACCACAGCCATTGAGTCAGTGGAGCATATGGCAACTTTCTTACAGGCTACGACGTCATATTGAATCTCATCCCTGATCATTCTCCATTCGTTTGGTGGAGGTGAAACTCCTTTATGTTCTGGAAGTTCGCTCTGAGCATTTGTAGATGGCTAGTGTTCAAGCATATGTTAGCAAAACATTTATCCTCCTCAATTAAGTGCATACGCTTTTATGCACACTTTTAGAATTTATGCACATCTTGGCGTTTCCATCAAGTGTTTATAAGATATCCCAAAATGTGCATAAAAATAGGTGGGTGGAAACATAGCTATTGACATGACGTGTAAATGAGTGATTGAAAACCAGTCCAAACTCATTTTTTTTGTGTGTGGTTGCCCTATGCCACCCCTGAGTGGTTGACCATGTCACCCAAATGCCTAAATCCGCTACTACACACACACTGTTAGGACAGACACCCATGTCATTTCACTGCTCGTATGGACAGATGATTAACAGACACAAACTGTTTATAGCTGGGCTCTTTTGCATCATAACACTAGAATATGACACATGAATTATCAGTACCAGCTTATAAACCTGCAGCGCTTTGTAATGTACTTGAATGAACAGTGGGTTTGAATGACCAATGGCCATGTAGAAGATACAACACTCATGTCTAGGCCTCTCCCTGTGAACACAGTTACACTACACACATCACAATTCCCACCACACAGCAGAAAATTAAAACTGCTTTCTTTCTGAGAGGGATTCCACTGGCACTCAATATGAACAAATAAGGATTAAAGACTGAGAATGAGAGAAATGTGAAGAAAAGAAGAAATAGTTTCAGTCCATTACATTACAAGATGAGTGTAGCTCCTTACCTCCACCAGATGTGGTGTGGGATTGAAACCACAAAGATTGCACACCTCTGTATGACACTGGGTGCACGACCTGTAGTTTGGTGGTTCTGTTGTTCCGACATTGAACGCAGTCTTGCATAGTGGGCAGGTGACGTCTGGCTTCTGGATGACTGGCTGAGTTGGAGGCTGAGTTGGAGGCTGCTTTAGCGGTGACTGCTGTGGTGTTGTTTGATGGTGTGACGGCGACTGCTGTTGTTTTGGCCCTTTTTGTTGGTGCACTGGTGACTGCTGCTGCAGAGGCTGTTTCTGAAGGGGGGCTCCAGGACCTTTAGGGAACATGACTCCTCCTGGGCCTGTTTTGGCAGTGCCAGGTGGCCCTGCTGTAGATTTAGCACTAGCTCCATCACTAAAGATCACCTTTGTCCCCAGGGCAGTCGGGTTACGGGCAGGTGAAGGCTGCTGTGATGATCCAGGAAGAGGGTCAACAGATATAAGGGTGCTTGCCTGGTTTAGGAGAGAAGCCCCAAAACCAAACAGCTTAGTTAGACCATCTTGAGGTGGCTCGTGGGAGGGTGGGTGATGGGCTGGGGAGCTTCCGGCACTCCGGGTCTTATCGGGTTGACCTCCAAGCCGCACTGGAGAGCCACGCCCCAGATCGGACTGCGATTGTGCCTTTGCTAAGCCAGGTAAAGGCACTGCCCCAGGATGAGGAATCCGCCCTATTTGAGCCACTTTTTCTGGACTTTTTGGTCCCAATACCTGCCTTTGGGTATCCTTGGACCCTGACTGGGAACCTGATTGTGGTTGCTCTTTATGTGTCTGGAGACCAGCTTGTGGCCCACTGTGAAGTCCAGTCTGGTTAGGTCCAGTAGGACCAATCTGTCTCTGGATCCCAGAGAACGCTTGAGTCTGAGGCTGGACTTTTGTCTGTGTCTGCGTTTGGGATTGTAACTGCGGTGTGGGCTGAGCTGGGGGTTGGGTCTTGGGTATGGGGTCAGCCTTAGGTTGATGAGAGGGAGAATGTATCTGCTGCTGACTCTTGGACCGCGGTGTAGTCATGTTTATTCCCAAAGCCCGCTGCATCTGGCAGTTTAAACAAAGCCACTCCTTGACCTGTTGAAGAAACGCATATTAGTGCATTACTTGAAAGAAATACACAAAGAAAGATACACACTCCATTCAGAATTTGGAATCACTTTTTTCCCCCAAAATTATTTTAATTGACCAAAGACACATTAAAGTCACAATGAGATCAAAATGGACAGTTCTTGTTTTTTATGGAATATTGCAATGTTTATTAAGGTGCCAAGCACCTATTGTAATTGTAATCGTAAGTGTTCTTATTATTATTATTCCGCTCTGAAAGCCCATAGAACCGTTTTAAAGAAAGTTAAGAAATTTGGTACACAGATAGAGGGTAGTCTGAACATTAACCACACCGAATTTAGAGTCTTTAACTCAATCCCTCTAGCACCACCAACTGTCCAAATTTGCATTCACGTTTATGCTAATAACTTTTGAACTGTAAGGGCTAGAAACAATTTTGCCTTAGTCGGCTGAAACTCCTGTCCGAACTCCTCTTAGACCATTTGTTTGTTTTTCTCCAAATTCGAGTCAGATCATCTTCAGACCATGCCGGCAAAAAATGTATGGATTTTATGTCGATAGACGAAACCGTTTTCGTATACAGCATCAACAAATTTGATGGCATGATGCCAAAATGACTCTGAGGCTGTATCTCTGCAATGCTTTGGCATATGACACCAAACTCTGCTTGTGTTATTGTCACCTTACTCTGACCACACCATGTCAATGTGGTAACAGCGCCACCTATTGGTAGCTTCTCTTCTGATGATAAGATCAGGGCAACCTGTTACTCACATGAGATCCACCAATAGCCAACTACAACCATCCAATCACTTCCCCACGGATAAAATCAAATCCGCCCTACATTTGTTCCAGAAGCCGTTTCACTCGGATATATATGTCACAATAGGCAAGAAAAGACTTCCGTTTCATCTGATATTGCTGTTACATCTGATTTTTACTCAAAACTCCAAAAAAAAAAAAAAAGTATCTTCCCTCACAAAAGCACAGACAGCTACAAATATAAATGCCAAAATACACCCTTGTAAACGTATGCTTTCAAGTACTACTGACAGTGTATTCTTCCACTACACCTTGAGAATACAACATTTGGTTCCACCTGCATTACTGAAACACAACTGACCTATCAGTAAGCCCCTCTCCTCGAACGCAGATGAGCCAATGGCAGTTGAGTATCAGTTGCATGGGACCGGAATTCGGACATCTTTAGGTTTGGGAAGATTGAAAGATCCAAAGAAACATTGGAAGATCCGAACCTCTCATCGGTTTGATGGTGTTTTTGCTACAAAAAATGGTAAAACGATGTGCCTGGGGTTCTTGTATCACTGATTCCAGGTATCCTGAGAGGACGGCATGTGTATTCATGTATTGAATCACCATTCTGTGTTTCAAAAGTGTGATAAGATTTGTGCAAACGGACCAATTATCTAAGCAATACAACTGAAGCCCGGTTTATTTATAATGTCAATGATGTGAGCGCATTAACCTGGTTCCCTATGGATTCAATCCCAAGAAGACAAAAACAATCATTTTCTGGTTGTCATGCTCTCATTAAGTTACAATTAAAGTTAGTGAGTCCATGCCAACGTACAAACCTAAGTAGCTAACTGTTCTCACATCATGTACAATGTAGGTCAAAAACACCCGGTGGTTTAAAAACAGCCATCTGTAATCATGACGACCGCAACAAGAGGCTTCTCCCGCTTGCATTGTGATCTGTAAACTCTCGCTTGCAAATGAATCTTGTTACCTAGACAAGGTCTTGTTACCTGCTCCTTGACAAGAGGTAGTCCTCCTGTGTCCAAAATTTATCAAAAACATCTTGGGACAAGATTTTCACACTGACAGCTGTCATTGTAAGACAGTTAGCAACTAGCAACTTAGTTTTTTTGTCCGAGATAGCAACAGTAACTAAGGGGGCGGGGCTTACCGATAGGTCAATTAACCAAACTGAACTAAAATATGACCAGTCCAGCACTGATTTCAATGAAAAACAGAATAAAGGAGGATGCCACAGAAGACACACATGCAAAAACTAAAGCATAATCAATAAAAATAAAACCAATCATGTAGCAGGAATCCCATTTATTCAGAAGTCTTACCCCTATAAGATGTGGGTTGGGGTTGAAGCCGCACTGGTTGCACGCTGTAGTGTGGCACTGGGTGCACTTGTTGAAGTTTGGCGAGCCATCAACATTTGTCAACTCTGTAGTATTGCAGACTGGACAGAGCTTACTGCTGGGCATTGGTGCTATCTGGGGTACGGAGTATGGCGAAGATGGCGCGCTAGATCTATCCGGAGAGGCTGAGGGTGAGCGACCTCTTCGCCCGCCGCTGCTGAAGTCCACCTGGAGGCTGCGTCTGGAGGCGTGTTGTCCAGGGCTTTGGGTGGGTCCCATGCCCCCTGATGAAGCTTGAAATTGAGACTGATGTGTAGAAGTGGTCTGGGGATGTCTAGGTCCATCATGCACTGGCTTTTTGTAAGGGTTTCCACTTGCTTGCATGCCAAAGTCACCACCTGGCCCCCGATCGCCAGCAGTTCCATAGCTTAGGTTTGGGCTTGATGGTGGGCCTCCTCCTCCGGCCAGCCTAAATGAAGCAAAAAGAGAAGGAGAACATCTGATTAATCTTGTGCACCTTTTTAACAAGCCTGCTCTTAACATATCAGCCATTTAAGTAGCCTGATATCACTTCAAGTGAGGAGCAAGGCATTACAAAGCTCAGCTCAGTTATTAATTTACATTACACTTACATTGAATCATTTAACAGACACTTTTATACAGGCCAATGCACATACACAAGCAATTGATCATACAGGTACCAACAATATTCTCAGTACTACAAAACCAAGTTTCAGGAGGTTAAGGTACTCTAGAGAAGAAGAAAAGAAAAGCATAAAAGTAAAATAGTAAAGCGCTTTGTGTGTGGTTTTGGTCTAGTCGCACGTGTGTT
>CM040835.1:1022248-1364748 GCA_022828995.1 Vimba vimba
AGCGATCTTAAGTATTTATGAATGAACGGCTCGTTTTAAAATCTTCCCAGTCTACTGACATTTGTTAAGACATCTGCTTTAAACATTACAATCCTCATGATAACTTTCGGTAACTTTATATTAAGTACATCCACACTCCTGGACAGCGATGCTATAGAGATATACAGAGCGACTGCAAAAACAGAAGTTCAAAGACAATATTATAAAGATGGCGGCGCCCTCGCAAAATTACACAATAAAGAAATAATTTAAAACACACAATGGCTCTCTATTATCCTTCAAAACATTAACACGCTGAACACTTGATGTTGGTATTGTCCATCCACATATGCATTATCAACATACAATAAATAATAAACTATTCATGCAATCAGCACACCAAGTAACTTCACAACAGCACTAGGCTCTAGTGATGATGTCATTGACCCGGCTCATCATCACAATAACAAAACACACAGATGTGACCCTGGACCACGTCACCAGTCTCGAGTCGCACGGGTATATCTGTGGCAATAGCCAACAATATGGGTCAAGATTATCGATTTTTCTTTTATGCCAAAAATCATTAGGATATTCAGTAAAGATCATGTTCCATGAAGATCATTTGTAAATTTCCTACCGTAAATATATAAAACATTTATTTTTGTGAGTGAATGCAGCACAATCATGATCATAAATGCACAACTCTAAAGGAGATTTTCTCAATGTTTCGATTTTTTGCATTCTCAGATTTTCAATAGTTGTATCTCTGCCAAATATTGTCCTATCCTAACAAACCATACATCAATGGAAAGCTTATTTATTCAGCTTTCAGGTGATGTGTAAATCTCAATTTCATAAAACTGACCCATGTGACTGGTTTTGTGGTCCATGGTCACAAATGTTCAGTGATCACAAACCTGACTCCTCTGTAAGTGTTGTGCTTATCAGCAGTGTTTGGGAACATTACTTTTAAAGCTTTACTCCTATAAAAAAGTAACTAAATTTGTAACTTTTCGTGTAAAGTAAAGCTTTATCTCAGCTGGCTGTGTCTCTCTCTGTCTCTTGCAGACCAATATAGCATTATGCTAGCTTGCTTTTTTCCCTTTTCTATTTTTAATTACAAATTCCATTTATTTATTTTTTCAAGTGTTTGACTTAGTAACGCATCCATCACTATATCTAACTCACTCCTGTCATGTGAAACTTTGCTGATTCATGGCCATTGAGCATTCAGGAGCTGTCAATCACATCGTTCAGCGTGAGCCGAGACTTCTGCTGTTAATAAAGCTCACTACACTGCATAATCAATCTCTTATTCACACCGTGTCTTATAAAGAGAGACTTCACGAGCAGGAGCGTGTTCTCTTCATTTAACAGATGTGTGACAGTCACATTTAATCATGGGAGTGAGTCTGATGCATTACTGTCAAACATTTACAATAGAATAACAATGACAGGCAAACCCAGCAAAACGCTCTTGGTCTGAAAGAGACACAGAGAACCACAAAAGTGTGCAAAAGTATACATTACTGTCCATAAAAAGTGACTTTATAATTTTACAATAATGCAATATTGTAATGAATTAGTTAAAAGTAAAGTTTCCCAAACTAGAGCTGTTTTGTGTTACTATTTGTGTTTAGCATATCTTGTGCCTGGAGATTATTATTTTAAAGCACACTGAAAATATTGTACAGTGAAGCAACAACTGCAGTGAAGATGGAGAGAGCGAGAGAGAGAGAGAGAGAGAGAGAGAGAGAGAGAGAGAGAGAGAGAGAGAGAGAGAGAGAGAGAGAGAGAGAGAGAGAGAGAGAGAGAGAGATGATCAACCAGTCTCTCTCATACAGACTAAACCGGAAACAAAACATTCTTTTACAAACACTGTGTTCAGATTTGTAAACTATACAGTCCAAAACCTGTGAATCTTTCTTTGCCAAATCATATCAGATATGCTGAATCTCCAACAATGAAGGTTACAGGTCAGAAAGACGAGTCAGCATTGGCTCTGTGTCAGTGTGTCCATATTCAAAATCACAAAATTATAGATAACAACAAAAAGCAAACAAAAGCCTAATCTAAGTGTTCTGCAGGAATACATCAGTCACACGCGATACTCGCATTATTTTATAAGTAAGGATAGTATGATCTCTGTACAATATCAGTCTTTAAAGATATGTAAAGTGTACCTAAAGTATACTTGCAATAGTTCCACTTTAGCACTATCAAATATACTTCAGTATATCTTTATATCAGTATATCAGTATATCTTGAACTTAAGCACTATTTCTGGATAACTAACATATATCAAGTACAAAATTAGTTGTTCCAATTTAGCAGACTTTAAGTATACCAATTTAGTATACTAAAAGTACAATTGCTGAGTATTTATAATAAGTACATAAATATGTAAATCTATTTGTAGTATAATTAGCATAAAATAAATGTATTTCAAATGCATTTTGGTATATTTATTTTCCACGAGGGTGATTGAGCTCATGTCTGCGCTCTGTTTTTAACATGTCTTTGAAGTTTAAAAGCAACTTGCTCACTGTAACGCAAAACTAAAATATGTGCATAACTCTCAGTTTTTGCAGAATACTATGGATAGTAGAAAATGTATAGTAAAAAATGCATGTTATGTGCGACAACCGGCCTACATTAAAGTAAAATTCACCCTATTTATTTTCTTAAAGTCCCCCTGTGGTGAACATCCAGCGTTTAATGTTGTTTATGTGTCTATGTGGTGTTTTTAATCTGCTTTAAGACAAACCATGTGTAAATTCATAAGTCGACACCATTGCTGAGTATTTCCTCCTTAAAACTGCAGTGAACCAAAGACAGTCTCAAAAACACACTTTGAAATCGCTGGTGTTTCTGACGTCACAAACTACCTTGTAACCAATCAGATCAACGTGTGATCGTCAACCAGTGGATCTCTGAGCTGAGTGAGTGGAGGCGGGGCTCATTTGCATATTCATAGAACTGCGCATACTAAATGAGGCAAGGGTGTCAAGTTACATTCAAGATATTTTAAGACATCAAGAATTTTTTAAGAAAAAACATGATCAAAGTTAAGGGATAAAATTATTTACTGCAGGGGGACTTTAAAGGGGTCATATAATGCCATTTTTGTACAAGTTAATATGATTCTTTAGGGTCTAAATGAAAAGTTTGTAATATACTTTAATTAAAAATTCTCATTAGTATTGTAAGAAAACACTCATTTTACCTGGTCAAAAACAGCTCTGTTTTCAGCACGCCATTTAAGTGCATGTGTCTTTAAATGATAATGAGCTTTGCTCACCCCGCCCCTCTGTTCTGTGGGGCGTGGAGTGTTGCCTTGACAACAGTTGAGGGTGTATTTTGGAGAAAGAATGGCAGCGGGAGTCTCTGAGGACACATCTGTGCAAACGTATCAATTTGAACCGGAGTCGGACCCGGAACAAGATGACGGCCCCGAAGAAGTTCGACAATTAAGGCTCGAACAGGACGTTTCTAAATGGTTGGTTAACGTAATGTCACTTTGATCTATCTTTGTGTGTACTGGCAGGGTAGAGTAGTGAGATACGAACGCTATGTGTTTACTAATGTATACATTAGTTCATTGACAGATTGATGTTACAGCTAATGGTCATGAAAAACTTTTTACTTTAGCTTTATACTGACCCTCGTTTGTAAAGCAGTCTGGTGAAATGATTCGCGCAAACATGAAAGCATTGACGTTGATCGTGGGGAATATTCCCTTCGAAAACAAAACTCAGCCACTGCGTCTTCAGCGGTTCAGATTTACATCAAACATCAAAATGATGCTGTGTTCCTTATTACACCCAAGAACAGAACACCACAATCGCTTAGACGCCATTCTGCTCCAGCGTATCAACAATGCGGACTATGATGACAGCTCGCTCACGAGCGAGGGTGGGTCCGTGTTGAAACGCTGCTGTCAATTAACAATCGTAGGAGGGCAGACGGCTCGATTTGAGAGAGGGGAAAACATATAAGAAGATAAAAAAAAAAACACTGGATGGATTTTTATCATTTTATGATGATTGTGTACAGGCACTGCCAACACACATTTCAGTACAATCAACTTGTAAAAGTGCATGTACCATTATATGACCCCTTTAATGTATCTCTATACTGTTATAAAAAATAACTTGATTGACTGATTTTTCTTAAATATTCACTTGTTATCATTTGAAATGATGTCCCTGTATAGCTATTCTTCAAAGCGATTTAAAGCTGTCATATTGTAAAGAGAGGCAAAGGTGATTTTAAAATGTGTTCCTCTCATTTTTAAGATCATTCCTACGCCTCTGGTCAAAACTATTATATGTATTTATCATAATGCACTGTACGTTATTTCTTCTTCAGCTTGTGCACCGCTCTCCTAATGCTCTTCAGATAAAGATGTTCCTGATTTGTAAGTTGCTTTGGATAAAAGCATCTGCTAAATGACTGAATGTCTGGTGTTTCCAGTCATTATCCTCACACAAACACTTCTAGCGCTCGGGTTTCCTCTCACACAGCTTGAACTGCCATCTCTGTCAGATGCTCTCCAGCCTCCAGTATTTATAGAAAACCAGCATTTTGTAGCTTCTCGAGCAGCATTTGCTGGAGTGACCCAGTTCTCATGTATGATGGGTGTAGAATCTTAACTTAAAGACAGAGTTTATAGGTAGGCTTACAGGAAAAAGCATGTGGTGAACAATAATGCACACATGAAGTGTAGTCTGAACACTAACTGTAGTCTATACTATATAACCTTATTTTGCACTGTGAAAATTAGATATTGTCTGTGAATGTGTGAATTTCTGATTCTGTGGGTAAACAACTAGTGGAATAACAAAGTGCAGTAAACAGTAAAACTAATTTGCACGACAAACCAGTGTTTACAATTACTTCAATGCATTAAAATAATATGGTAAGAAACACCAGTTTGCAATATCAATCAGCATAACGAGCCGTTTTGTACAGATAAGAATAACTGGAGGTGGATGAGACCAGAAACTAGACACGTTCAGTTTACAAATGGCCTCTCTAAACTGATATGGTAATAGGGAGAAGAATGGGATCCGGAAAAGACACATTCAAACTTCAAAGATTAAATCAACTGTCTTTGCTCTCCATGTCATTTTCCACCAATCTTCCTTTTCCAGATCCCATTTTTCTCCTTATTGTTAAATGAGTTTAACATTATTTCAGTCATGACAACTCTTGAAACAGTTTTAGCATTGAATATGTCAGTGTTAATAGACAGACAAGCATCAGTCCTGAAGCAGATCTGGGCAGGTGGAGATGGGGAGGCGGAGGGTTCAGAGGTCAGTTCTGGGCAGGTGGAGCTGGGGAGGAGGAGGGTTCAGAGGATAGATCTGGGCAGGTGGAGCTGGGGAGGAGGAGGATTCAGAGGATAGATCTGGGCAGGTGGAGCTGGGGAGGCGGAGGATTCAGAGGATAGATCTGGGCAGGTGGAGCTGGGGAGGCGGAGGGTTCAGAGGACAGATCTGGGCAGGTGGAGCTGGGGAGGAGGAGGGTTCAGAGGTCAGTTCTGGGCAGGTGGAGCTGGGGAGGAGGAGGGTTCAGAGGATAGATCTGGGCAGGTGGAGCTGGGGAGGCGGAGGGTTCAGAGGACAGATCTGGGCAGGTGGAGCTGGGGAGGAGGAGGGTTCAGAGGTCAGTTCTGGGCAGGTGGAGCTGGGGAGGAGGAGGGTTCAGAGGATAGATCTGGGCAGGTGGAGCTGGGGAGGAGGAGGATTCAGAGGATAGATCTGGGCAGGTGGAGCTGGGGAGGCGGAGGGTTCAGAGGACAGATCTGGGCAGGTGGAGCTGGGGAGGAGGAGGGTTCAGAGGTCAGTTCTGGGCAGGTGGAGCTGGGGAGGAGGAGGGTTCAGAGGATAGATCTGGGCAGGTGGAGCTGGGGAGGCGGAGGGTTCAGAGGACAGATCTGGGCAGGTGGAGCTGGGGAGGAGGAGGGTTCAGAGGACAGATCTGGGCAGGTGGAGCTGGGGAGGAGGAGGGTTCAGAGGACAGATCTGGGCAGGTGGAGCTGGGGAGGAGGAGGGTTCAGAGGACAGATCTGGGCAGGTGGAGCTGGGGAGGAGGAGGGTTCAGAGGACAGATCTGGGCAGGGTGGAGCTGGGGAGGTGGAGGGTTTAGAGGATAGATCTGGGCAGGGTGGAGCTGGGTAGGCGGAGGGTTCAGAGGACAGATCTGGACAGGTGGAGCTGGGGAGGCGGAGGGTTCAGAGGATAGAACTGGGCAGGGTGGAGCTGGGGAGGCAGAGGGTTCAGAGGACAGATCTGGGCAGGGTGGAGCTGGGGAGGAGGAGGGTTCAGAGGACAGATCTGGGCAGGTGGAGCTGGGGAGAAGGAGGGTTCAGAGGACAGATCTGGGCAGGTGGAGCTGGGGAGGCGGAGGGTTCAGAGGACAGATCTGGGCAGGTGGAGCTGGGGAGGAGGAGGGTTCAGAGGATAGATCTGGGCAGGTGGAGCTGGGGAGGTGGAGGGTTTAGAGGACAGATCTGGGCAGGTGGAGCTGGGGAGGCGGAGGGTTCAGAGGACAGATCTGGGCAGGTGGAGCTGGGGAGGTGGAGGGTTTAGAGGATAGATCTGGGCAGGGTGGAGCTGGGTAGGTGGAGGGTTCAGAGGTCAGATCTGGGCAGGTGGAGCTGGGGAGGCGGAGGGTTCAGAGGACAGATCTGGGCAGGTGGAGCTGGGGAGGAGGAGGGTTCAGAGGACAGATCTGGGCAGGTGGAGCTGGGGAGGCGGAGGGTTCAGAGGTCAGATCTGGGCAGGTGGAGCTGGGGAGGAGGAGGGTTCAGAGGACAGATCTGGGCAGGTGGAGCTGGGGAGGCGAAGGGTTCAGAGGTCAGATCTGGGCAGGTGGAGCTGGGGAGGAGGAGGGTTCAGAGGACAGATCTGGGCAGGTGGAGATGGGGAGGCGGAGGGTTCAGAGGACAGATCTGGGCAGGGTGGAGCTGGGGAGGAGGAGGGTTCAGAGGACAGATCTGGGCAGGTGGAGCTGGGGAGGAGGAGGGTTCAGAGGTCAGATCTGGGCAGGTGGAGCTGCGGAGGCGGAGGGTTCAGAGGACAGATCTGGGCAGGGTGGAGCTGGGGAGGAGGAGGGTTCAGAGGACAGATCTGGGCAGGTGGAGCTGGGGAGGAGGAGGGTTCAGAGGACAGATCTGGGCAGGTGGAGCTGGGGAGGAGGAGGGTTCAGAGGACAGATCTGGGCAGGTGGAGCTGTGGAGGAGGAGGGTTCAGAGGTCAGATCTGGGCAGGGTGGAGCTGGGGAGGAGGAGGGTTCAGAGGACAGATCTGGGCAGGTGGAGCTGGGGAGGAGGAGGGTTCAGAGGTCAGATCTGGGCAGGTGGAGCTGGGGAGGCGGAGGGTTCAGAGGACAGATCTGGGCAGGGTGGAGCTGGGGAGGAGGAGGGTTCGGAGGACAGATCTGGGCAGGTGGAGCTGTGGAGGACGAGGGTTCAGAGGTCAGATCTGGGCAGGGTGGAGCTGGGGAGGAGGAGGGTTCAGAGGACAGATCTGGGCAGGTGGAGCTGGGGAGGAGGAGGGTTCAGAGGTCAGATCTGGGCAGGTGGAGCTGGGGAGGCGGAGGGTTCAGAGGACAGATCTGGGCAGGTGGAGCTGGGGAGGAGGAGGGTTCAGAGGACAGATCTGGGCAGGTGGAGCTGGGGAGGAGGAGGGTTCCAAGGACAGATCTGGGCAGGTGGAGCTGGGGAGGAGGAGGGTTCAGAGGACAGATCTGGGCAGGTGGAGCTGGGGAGGAGGAGGGTTCAGAGGACAGATCTGGGCAGGTGGAGCTGGGGAGGCGGAGGGTTCAGAGGACAGATCTGGGCAGGTGGAGCTGGGGAGGCGGAGGGTTCAGAGGTCAGATCTGGGCAGGTGGAGCTAGGGAGGAGGAGGGTTCAGAGGACAGATCTGGGCAGGTGGAGCTGGGGAGGAGGAGGGTTCAGAGGACAGATCTGGGCAGGTGGAGCTGGGGAGGAGGAGGGTTCAGAGGACAGATCTGGGCAGGTGGAGCTGGGGAGGAGGAGGGTTCAGAGGACAGATCTGGGCAGGTGGAGCTGGGGAGGAGGAGGGTTCAGAGGACAGATCTGGGCAGGTGGAGCTGGGGAGGCGGAGGGTTCAGTGGTCAGATCTGGGCAGGTGGAGCTAGGGAGGAGGAGGGTTCAGAGGACAGATCTGGGCAGGTGGAGCTGGGGAGGAGGAGGGTTCAGAGGACAGATCTGGGCAGGTGGAGCTGGGGAGGAGGAGGGTTCAGAGGACAGATCTGGGCAGGTGGAGCTGGGGAGGCGGAGGGTTCAGAGGTCAGATCTGGGCAGGTGGAGCTAGGGAGGAGGAGGGTTCAGAGGACAGATCTGGGCAGGTGGAGCTGGGGAGGAGGAGGGTTCAGAGGACAGATCTGGGCAGGTGGAGCTGGGGAGGAGGAGGGTTCAGAGGACAGATCTGGGCAGGTGGAGCTGGGGAGGCGGAGGGTTCAGAGGAACTCTGACACTGAAACACTGAACCTGACAGCAGAGGCCAATCAGCTTGAGTCGTGCGGTGATGATGTGATTGTAAAGGACCGATCAGCCGGCGCCCTCTGGAGTTTCACAACTGAACTATATATGCAATAAATGTTACATAATGGATGTATAACTGAAATTGCGTTGATCGGATGGGCTGAACGTGTGAAGCTCGTTCTGTTAGTTCTCTTCCTGCACCTTTGAGGCTCTGTCGCTATTTACCAATACAATATTTATACTGTAACTGGCAGAATGTTTTCGCTCGATGCACAAGCAGGGATCATTATTTGTTATCTTTAAGCCATATCTGTTTCCGTACGCCACTTCACACGCATGAGTTGTGAGTTATAAACACATTACAATACTATTTGGCCAGTGGAAAAGTTTGAGAAAAACTTTCTCTGAAATGTATTTTATACTATTTTGATTTATTTATTCAAACACAAGGCAAGGATCGGCTACTAAATGATTTTTATTAATGTAATGTGACGCACATCCGTATCTCATATTCTCCTAATGTCTTGTACTGTTAAACATGGGATCACGTGGATGAATATGCATATGCAAATGATATGCAGATGAGGATATGAGTAAAACGAGGCGTTGTAAGCTCATATATGGTTATTTCGGGGAGGAGACACATGTGCGCACAATCTTCCGCTAACTGGGATTATAAAGGGAATTTAGCGCAGGTTCTGGCGTACGCACGCTTTTATACGTCTGAATATTTTTTGCCGTACGTCATTTTTGGCTTTCGAACGCACATACACTTTTAGTAAATATCCTACACACAGGTTTATAAATGAGAGCCCAGATCCGGCCCACATCCGGGCCGTGTGGAATCCCTGTGTTCCAGATGTGGGCCGGATCTGGGCCGACACTATGTTGCTGTCTGGGCTGTATAAACCGTATGATATTCGGCTGTGGACAGCGTCTTCTGGTGCGACGCAGGAATTAATTTACGCACACACTGCATTATAGGTATTCTCTGGCGGTTGTACACATGGCATTGCGGTGCATTATGGGATTGAATGAGTGCACTCAATAATGTATACCACAACAAAATGGCTGTCTCTTCAAACTGTGAGTGTGTTCAACACAGCAAGTGCACTTTTCAGAAAACCTCCTCGATTGTTCAGTGGATCTGTGGCTCGATCATCATCAGGATATAATACATCATATTCATCACATTTTCAACCAATGCATTAACAGATTTGATGGCAAGACGGATCTGAGGCTGTATCTCATGGGACTTCACATGTGTAATCATCCCATATCAGTGTGCTGACAGCATGTTTGTCATAAATAAATGGCTTATAACACAGTTAAAGCTTTGCGTGATATGCTTGATCCTGTAATTGGCATATTCTGCAACTTTCAAAATCATACTTACAGTACACTACAAATATGATTTGCAAAATGTTTCATTGCAGTTCTGTATAGGTGATAGAGTTTCAGGAGCCATTATTAATAAAGCCAGATGGTGAAAAACCCAGAGCAACCCGAATGAATCAACACTTCGATGGAATAAAAACACAGATGCGTTGTGTAGTGAGTGTGTGTGTGTGTGTGAATGAGTGAGTGATGATGGCTATACCTTAAATAAACACAAATAGCTCATCCTATTATTAGCATCTCACGCCGGAGATCAGATATAGACTGATGTAAATATGAGTCATGCTGAACTGAAGAACGGATGAATGAGTCGCTGTATTGCAGTGCTATCAATTCTTCATGTGAAAGCACTTACAGTCGGAGCTCCTCTCACCCTCCATCACACACACACACACACACACACATATATATATATAACACACCGACAGCCATTTGCAGAGAGGAAGAAAAACTCGCGGACGGTGATATCTGAAGAGAAACAGACTCATGAATACACACGAGTATTATTTACTTTATTGCTAATCGTTTTATTAACAGAAAATAATCTGAAATCATGTGATTTGAGTCATTAGATAGATAGGTATGTTTGAGTATATCCCGCAGACTTCTATAGCAAACGTGCAACCAGCCACGAATATGACGCTGTGTTTGTAATTCTTCATGAATGCAGCGCGCGCGCCCGAGACAATATTCAAACGCGTGACAGTAAATACATGTGAGAACAATTCTCATCTCATTCACACGATCATATACAATTCTCTCTCTCTCTCTCTCTCTCTCTCTCTCTCTCTCTCTCTCTCTCTCTCTCTCTCTCTCTCTCTGTGACTGTTTGGAGAAAAACAAAAAGTTAAATGAGGATTGTAAATTTTATTCAATAATTTGCTAAATTATGAGAATTTATGAGTTTTTGTGTGGATATATATGAGTATTTGTGTACATTTAAGAAAACAGATAGCCTATGTGTATGATATTTTATCTATTTATTGTAATTTTTATGGGGGGTTTTCAAATTAATTAATTATTATTATTTTTTTTAATCTAAATAATTAAATTATATATACAATTCAAAGGATTTGTTATGGTTAAATTTGGGTTGAGAAATGTCGGTGTAAATATAAATAAAGGTGTGTTAAAGGTCTCTCTCTCTCGGTTTCTCAGTCATCTCGAGGCTCAGGTGTGTCGATCTCTGAACACGTCAGCACTTTGATATCGCTGTCTTTAATGCCCTGTTCTTGTGTTCGTGTTCAGAGATCGTAGCCTAGAAACGAGCATCAGCATCAGCATCATCATCATCATCATCATCCTCCTCCGTTCCGCTCAGCTTCTCGCTGTCAAACCTTGATCATATTCGATGAGGAACGCGAACGCAAGCATGCATGGCCTTTTAGCGTGTATATGTAGTGCAATAACGCGGTTCTTACCGATGCACCCCCGCCCTGGGTTCGAGTCCAGCCCCGGCCGCTGCGCCATTGACGGGCTTCAGGATCTGTCCAGAGCCCAGCGGTGCTGAACCAGTCATGCCCAGCACAGCGGCCCCTTCCCCGGCCTCCAGGCTCGCCTCGTTACCCATGCTCGGATCCGGCGAGCAGGCCGATTATGTTTTCTATTTATAATAAAGTCAGGGAACGCAATTATATAAAAAGATCCGCTCAGCGCCGATGTTCCTCCGCCATCATCATCATCATCACTCTCTCTCTCTCTCTCCTGCGCATTCAGTGCGCTCGAGCTCGGGTGGGAGGAGACACACACATCCAGCAACTACAGTACGCGCGCGTGCACGCCTCACATGCATATACATCAATGCATATATTTATATATGCACATCTACTTCCAGGTCTATATCATCAACATCATATACTCGCTCTTATATTGTGAGTCGAAAACTAGGGCAGAAAATCTCCTATTAAGCTTCACGTGGGCTGCACTTCCACAGGCAATCCATCCAGAAAGCTTTTAGTCTTCCTTCTTCAGCACAGTCATTGTGGTTTACTGTGCTCTTATGAGTGGTTTCTGTGCTCTTATGAGTGGTTACTGTGCTCTTATGAGATCTTGAGGCTATACAGCAGTAATGTATAGCCTTCTCTCTGAGTGTAGAGAATCAGCTGGCATTGCATAAGCTGCGCGTGAATTTCAAGATGTTGACAGGATCTGCTGATGCTCGAGCGCAATAACTCATTACACACACACACACACACACACACACACACACACACACACACACACACACACACACACACTTCCAGTGCAGCACATAGACAGGTTACACAACATAAGTTAATTCAGTTTTTTTCTAGTAATAAAGTATGTTTGCAAGCAGTTTAAATCATAACATTTAACTGAAATTTAAAATGAATTAACTAAAATAAGTCATTAAACCTAAATCGGTAAAATGATCCGTAGGCTATATGAAGCACCTGACGGATCCGGACGGATCTAAGGCTCTCTATATAACACTTTCTTCAGTGCAGATTGTCAGTGTTTACCACTAGAGGACATCGCATCCATTAATGTTTTTAGATTTGTGGAGTAAAAGTAAGTTTTTATTTTTAAGTAAAAGATAAAATTAGACCCTTGGGGTAAGATGGGTCACCCAGAATTGGCTCTGTTACTGGTGTTATATATATATATATATATATATATATATATATATATATATATATATATATATATATAAATATATATATATATATATATATTTTTTTTTTAAATGTAGTAATTATTGTAATTAATGGGATTATTATTTATTATTTCCATGAATTAAATGTACATTTCAGACAACTTTGCATTCATTAAAACCTATAATTTAATGAAATCATTAAATTTATTTCTATTATGACATATTTTCAATTAAAATATGGGTAATTAAATATGTAAATATTCATATGCCTGTACATAAAGTCAGAATAATTTTACCTTTCAGATTAATCTCTTTTCCTGGGATTCTGCTTTGTCTGTCATTTGTTATTCAATTATTATCAACTAAATTGTCAAAATTAAATTTTAAATACAATAGTTTTAGTATTTTATATTAATGACACTTTAAAAATATATACAAATATGAATAATTAAATCAAGTCATTTATACATTCTGTAAAAGTTCCAGTGGAGACCATCTTTCCCCAATATTTGACATTTTGTGCTATAACAAGTAAATGAGCAAATGTTTCTATTTATTTCCAGTAATAACACACTGGCTAACGCATCATTATCACCCTGCACATGATAAACTTATATCCAAATATGTTACGGTTTAAAAGTAAATGCACATCATTATTAGGGAGGGGGGCTTTATCTTCCCCCATGTGACCCTATACATCAGGTAAACATCGAAATGTTTGTTAGTACAGTTATGGCGCTTTCCCACTGCATGCTACGGCTCGGTACGGCTCACTGTAATAAAACCACCTCAGTTGAGGTTCCAAGCGAGCCGTAGAGATACTAAAATGTGCATTAAAAACTACTGTTAAAATTTACGGTAAAAAACAGGCAGCTCTGTGGTTGCCAGAAATTTACCGTAAAAAATACAGTGGCAACACCTTAGGTTTTAGAGATTTAAGTTTCATTTACAGTAAAAAACTCCCCCACACATTTAATTAACTAATATGATGTTAATTTAGCAACTTATTGAAATAATAATATCAGATTTGAACCATTGTAATACACTGACAACCACCAATCACAGTGGTGACGAGTCACATGATGAATCAAAGCTCATCACAAGTAGCACAAGAAGGACAATATGAACATATAGGAGGTCATTCCAGTGTCATTCACACAAACACTAAACACCATCATGGTAACACACATGAAATTTAAAAAATGCAATAAATATTAATTTAACAACATAAGATATAACATAAAATCCTAATGTACATAACTGATTAGAAAAAACTATGAAAAACGAATAAGAAACAGATATTTAAACGAAAATACATCAAATGTGAAGTGTCACAGGGAATTGTGGGAATGTCAATTTACGTTTTTTTCACTGTAAATTACATAATGACGTTCTTTTTCACTTTCAAAAACTGTAAATTTAATGGTATTTTACTGTAAAATTACATTAAATGTATGGTTCGATGTAATACAGTTATTCACCGTATAGAGTACGGAAACTTTTTTCACCGTAGCATTTTTCAGTCTTTTACCGTTAAAATCACGATAATATTTTGAACTAGTACCTGGTACTTTTTTTGGCACCACCTCAGTTGCGTTTCCAAGTGAACCGTAGTGATACTAAAATGTGACGCGTAAACACTGCTGATCACTGATTGGTCAGAGAATCGTCACTACCAGCGTCATTGGATTTGCGACACAAGACACCAAACCCGCTAGATTTAGTCAGCAACAGCCACCTTTTTTAAACGACCGTCACACGCAACTTGAATAAAGAAACGACTGTACGGTGGTCAGAAGACGAGGTGTCGGCGCAACTATAACGATCAGTCTATAATCACACACACTTTGAACCGGTTCTAAACTGCAGTGGAAAAGCAATCCGAGCCAAAGTGAAGCGAGCAGAGTCGAGTCGTGCCACGCCGTAAGAGGTTTAGTAAAAGAAATATTATAGACTGATTTTAATGTCTTATGCATGTTAACTCTGATTGACTTTGTAAAGCAAGTGGGGAACAAGTTACATTTACATCTGAGAAATACAACAAGCAATTCATCTTAAACTCCTATGCTATTATTGTTTTAATAATCTTGAATCAGAGTAACTTCCTTTTGCAGCATCTCTTCTCATCTCTGATGACATTTTAAAGCAGTAAAGCAAAAAAAGCAGGCCAATCAAAAATGGCCTTTTAGCATCACATACTTGAAAGCCAAAGGTAGTAAAGAGTCATACACACACAAGACCGTAAATAAAACACATGACAAAATCTACAATTTGTAAATGTGCAGTGGCTAAAGAGAAGATGCTTATAATGGTGCTTCCATATGAATCACTGGCTTTTCTAGGTCAATGTTGCTCACATAATCAGGTCACGGTGAAGGAAGAATGCAGTTCCTGAAATGGGTTTAATAGAGGAGTTCGTTCAAGCACATCACAGTCTAGCTATCAAAGCAGATTTATAAGGAGAATCCTACACTTAGAGAAGATTGCCTTTAATCAGGCGATTTAATCTCAGTGTCAAGCTCAACTTCATGTACTAAAATACTCAAAGCTCGGTTTTCCCTTTCACAAGAAATTGCAGCATCTCAAATGTTGCTTTGGTGGTTCTGACAAACACCAGCATCCGTGCGTATTAGATGTACAAATGTTTACGGATACTTATTTAATCTAATACTGAATTCATGGAATTAATCAGGAATTAATCATATAAATGATGAGTGAATGGAGCAACATCAACCATGAGCCTGCTTTGTGACTGAATACAGGTCAAAGTCTAGGCTGATTTCAATAGATGGAAAAAGTGAATTAAAATTCAAGCTGGTAAAGAGGTTGTTAAAGTAAGATGCTTTGACACATCTGATGGCGCACGGACAGAAAGAGGTGCGGGGCCGTCTGAAGCGCCCCTGGCTTCAGCATGTGAGATTATGTAATGCAACTGTTTCCTGTTTCACAAGTGCATCGTTCAGTGGAGCCAATGAGACGCACAGACACAGATCATACATAGCCACACGCTGGATACAAACAGAGAGGAGAGTAGAGGAGAGATGAGGAGAGGAGAGGAGGGGAGAGATGAGGAGAGGAGGAGAGAAGGGAGAGATGAGGAGGAGAGGAGAGGAAAGGAGATAAAAGGAGAGATGAGGAGAGGATGGAGGGGAGAGGAGAAACGAGGAGGAGAGCAGAGGATGGGAGAGGAGAGGAGAGATGAGGAGGAGAGCAGAGGATGGGAGGGGAGAGGAGAGATGAGGAGGAGAGCAGAGGATGGGAGGGGAGAGATGAGGAGGAGAGCAGAGGATGGGAGGGGAGAGATGAGGAGGAGAGCAGAGGATGGGAGAGGAGAGGAGAGATGAGGAGGAGAGCAGAGGATGGGAGAGGAGAGGAGAGATGAGGAGGAGAGCAGAGGATGGGAGGGGACAGATGAGGAGGAGAGCAGAGGATGGAGGGGAGAGGAGAAACGAGGAGGAGAGCAGAGGATGGGAGAGGAGAGGAGAGATGAGGAGGAGAGCAGAGGATGGGAGGGGAGGGGAGAGATGAGGAGGAGAGCAGAGGATGGGAGAGGAGAGCAGAGGATGGGAGGGGAGATATGAGGAGGAGAGCAGAGGATGGGAGGGGAGAGGAGAGACAAGGGGGAGAGCAGAGGATGGGAGGGGAGAGATGAGGAGGAGAGCAAAGGATGGGAGGGGAGAGGAGAGATGAGATGAGATGAGAAGGAGAGCAGAGGATGGGAGGGGAGAGATGATGAGGAGAGCAGAGGATGGAGGGGAGAGATGAGGAGGAGAGCAAAGGATGGGAGGGGAGAGGAGAGACGGGGGATAGCAGAGGATGGGAGAGGAGAGATGAGGAGGAGAGCAGAGGATGGGAGAGGAGAGACAAGGGGGAGTGGAGAGGACGAGAGGGGAGAGGAGAAACGAGGAGGAGAGCAGAGGAAGGGAGGGGAGAGGAAAAACGAGGAGGAGAGGAGAGACTAGGAGAGGAAAAGGGAGGAGAGATGGGGAGAGGAGAGATGGAGAGGACAGGAGGGGAGGGGAGAGGATAAACAAGGAGGAGAGACGGGGAGGAGAGGAGAGGACAGCAGGGGAGAGATGAGAGGAGAGACTAGGAGATAAAAAGGGAGGAGAGATGGGAAGAGGAGAGAGGAGGGGGAGAGGAGAGATGAGGAGGAGTGGAGAGGAAGGGAGGGGAGAGGAGAAACGAGGAGGAGAGACTAGGATAGGAAAAGAGAGGAGAGATGGGGAGGGGAGGGAGGAGGAGAGGATGGGAGGGGAGGGGAGAGGAGAGATGGGAGAGGAGAAAAGAGGAGGAGAGGAGAGGATGGGAGGGGAGAGGAGAGATAAGGAGAGGAGAGACTAGGAGAGGAAAAGAGGAGAGATGGGGAGAGGAGTAACGAGGGGGAGAGGATAAACAAGGAGGAGAGGAGGGGACGGGAGGGGAGAGACGATGAGGAGAGGAGAGGACAGGAGGGGAGAGATGAGAGGAGAGACTAGGAGATGAAAAGAGAGGAGAGATGGGAGAGGAGTAACGAGGAGGAGAGGATGGGAGGGGAGTAATGAGTAGGAGAGAATGGGAGGGGAGGTGAGAGGATAAACAAGGAGGAGAGGAGGGGAGGGGAGAGATGATGAGAGGAGAGGACAGGAGGGGAGAGATGAGAGGAGAGACTAGGAGATGAAAAAGGAGGAGAGGAGAGACAAGAAGGAGAGGAGAGACAAGGAGGAGAGGAGAGTCAAGTCAAGTCAAGTCATCTTCATTTATATAGCGCTTTTAACAACGTAGATTGTTTCAAAGCAGCTTTACAGAGATAAGCGGATAATTTAAGGAAACAGATATTCTTTTGGCTTTATAGCAGAGTTAAGTTATTTTCCATCTAAAGTTAGTTTTGATTGATTTGCTTCCGTCGCAACGATAATTTGTTATTAAATTAGGGGCCGCTAAGACGACACCATTCCCTCTACACAGACTTTAAACGCGAACCTGTGAGAAACGCTGATGGCGTTCACATGCGCATTTAGAATGGGTTCTATAGTTATGTGCATTTGAAAATATGCAGGTTTGGAATTCCCTACAAGCCAAGCCTAAACAAAGTACTTGTCTTTCCTTATAAATTTTGATAAAGAATTTTATTTAATTTTGTTGCTTTGGGGTAGGAACGCGAAACGAATTTTCCCGACAACGCCTTATCTGTAGAGTGGTAGAGGGATCCTCCATAGGGAGAGACTAGTTGGCACTTCAGCACTGCGTTGTCATCGGTCCAGGCGAAGGTCCTTCGTCAGATCTGGATACGGCCTGGATCCGGCAGGCTGCAGGAAAACCTCGGGATAAACACAGACACTAAAATTAGCGTAGATGCCATTCTTCTTATGATGTAACGAGTACATCAGGATTTATGGGAAGTGTTCCCGGTTCCGGCTGACCTAATCTATGCAGCCTAACATTAAATTATAGAAGTCTATAATGTATTATGTGAATGCTAGGTCAAAGAGATGTGTCTTTAATCTGGCTTTGAACTGACAGAGTGTGTCTGCTTCCCGGACAATGGTAGGAAGACTGTTCCAGAGTTTTGGTGCTAAATAGGAAAAGGATCTACCGCCAGCAGTCGATTTTGATATTCTAGGTATTATCAACTGGCCGGAATTTTGAGATCGCAATAGACGTGACGGACTATAATGCGTTAAGAGCTCGCTCAAGCACTGCGGAGCTAAACCATTTAGTGCCTTGTAAGTAATCAGCAATATTTTAAAATTTATGCGATGTTTAATAGGGAGCCAATGCAGTTTTGACAGAACTGGGCTAATATGGTCATACTTCCTGGTTCTGGTAAGAACTCGAGCTGCTGCGTTTTGGACCAGCTGTAGTTTGTTTATTAAGCGTGCAGGGCAACCACCCAGTAGAGCATTACAATAATCTAGCCTTGAGGTCATGAACGCATGAACTAATTGTTCCGCATTTGTCAATGAGAGCATATGACGTAATTTAGATATATTTTTAAGATGGAAAAATGCGGTTTTACAAATACTAGACACGTGACTTTCAAATGAAAGATTGGTATCAAAGAGCACACCCAGGTTCCTAACCGACGACGAAGACTTAACAGAGCAGCCATCGAGTGTTAGACAGTATTCTAGGTTATTACGTGAGGAAGTTTTTTGTCCAATAATTAGAAACTCTGTTTTTTCAGAATTTAGAAGTAGGAAATTACGAGTCATCCAATTTTTTATATCCGCTATGCATTCCGTTAATTTTGTGAATTGATAAGTTTCGTTAGGTTTTGAAGAAATATAGAGCTGAGTATCGTCGGCATAACAGTGGAAGCTAATTTCATGTTTCCTAATGATATCTCCTAATGGTAGCATGTACAGAGTGAACAGCAGCGGTCCTAGTACTGAGCCTTGTGGTACGCCATACTGAACTTGTGATCGATGAGACATCTCATCATTTACTGCTACAAACTGATAACGGTCAGATAAGTATGATTTAAACCATGCTAGTGCATTTCCCGTAATGCCAACATAATGTTCGAGTCTATTTAAAAGAATGTTGTGGTCAATGGTGTCAAATGCAGCACTAAGATCGAGTAACACTAATAGAGAGATACAACCACGATCGGATGATAAGAGCAAATCATTTGTGACTCTAACGAGAGCTGTCTCGGTACTATGGTACGGTCTAAATCCGGACTGGAAATCCTCGCAGAGGATTTCTGTTTTATTTCCTATTGTTAGAAGTGTGGGCCTAACCTCTATGTGCACACCCTGGGAGGTGGGGAAATGCGCATTTTAACTAATTTAGGAAATATCAGTTGTGCAAATGAAAATATTTGTTTTTCTCCTTCCTATATGTTGTATTTATTAGTTGTTTTTAAAATCTCTGTCTTAACTTATCATTGAGGGAACTTGCTAAAATGTATAGAGAGACAAGAGTTAGTTTTACAGAAAATGGTATGTTCCAATTAACTTATGCATTTAAAGGGATAGTTTGGCCAAAAATGATATTAAACCTGTGACGAAGGACGACCTTTTTCAGGCAGATAAAACTGTCTGTTTGAGAATCAGCCAATCAGGAGCGTCACTGCGCTATGCGGCTCGCGGGAGCAGACAGTTTCAGTTTCGGAAACGTTTGGAAGATAACGCTGGCGTCGAAAGACTGTGCAGTTTATATTTATATTTATATAGATAATCTAAGATAGTGTTGCTGTACTTATTTACGAGTTCCAAGTATTGTGTGCGTGCAACTACCAGTAAGTATACTGAAGTTTGTTGTTGTTTTTACCTCACAATAATGTCGTGACATGTTGCTGCTTGTTGTCGTATAATGGCGGAGCTTCGCACTGCTCGTGTGTTTAATTGAGAACGTTTTTAATTAATGGAGGTGTTGCTCTGTAAGCCTTATGTGTCTCAATTGAAATAATGTTCTTTGTTATTGCACAATGTGTAACGTTTATTTAAGGAGTAATTCTGCAGCTCATAATTATATGTTCAGCTGAATTTAGTATATTGTTGCAGTTAATGTGCAGTAAATTAATCTTTGAACAGGGATGTACTACTGCTTTTCTAAGTTTGTATTTGCTTAGTAATAAGCATTTATTATAACATTGCATTTAAGTCATAACAAAAATTATAATTTAATCTCTTGATTGTGTTTGTTTTATTATATAGGCTACCTGCTAGACATATAACTATTTGACATTTATATAGAGAGTCTACATTTACTGATTTATGTCTGTATCTCTGTTTCAGAACCACACACATCTTTAAATCTTTATTTCAATAAAACTCGTAAACGGAACATCTTGTCTGCATTCTAATCGATGCCCCTTGGTGGTCACAACCTTTGAAAGACCAGTCAAATTATACAGTCCTTTCCCATCACCAAAACAAAACCCATGATTTTTACTCACCCTCAAGCCGTTCGAGATGCATATGTCAATCATTTTTCAGACGAACACATTTTCAGTTATTTTAGAAAATGTCTTAGATCTTTCAGTGGTTATAATGTCAAGTTATGGGGTCCACCTCCTTCAAGTCCCAAAAATATGCATGCATCCTTCACAAAAGTAATCCATCCGGCTCCAGAGAGAGAGAGAGATTCCATTCAGCAACAGCAGCAAGAAAATGAGCTCCTGATTTTTTGCTTTTTAAATGTTGTTTTAAGACAAGACAGACAATCAGTTTTGATACAATTCTACAAAATAAGACCTTCTGCAACATATTAACTACAAAAGGACTTTAAATCCATCAAGAAAAAATCAGCAGAAGACAACTAGCAGACAACTAACTGACAGAAGGCTAAAAGGTCCCAAAACTGCCACCAGAGAGAAGAAAGAAGAACTCTAAGTGAGTAGAGATATAATACAAAATATCTACAATCAACTACCTTTATTTTGGGGAAAAGATTTGCCCAAAACTGAGTTAATGACAAATTAAGCTACAGTTAAAGGGCTAACTCCAGTGGATATTAACATATTCATAGAACAACAACAACAACAACAACAACAACAACAACCAACTGCCAGCAACTGTCAGAATATTTGAACAATGACAGAATCAATACCCATAACATACCCATCCAAAGCTACCAATGAGATCCTAAAGAAAAGACACAAAGAAAATCTCCTCAAGAACAGTCCAGAAAGCCTGTACTCAGACCTGTACAGGACCGGAGAGGTCAGTAACATCATATTCTATACAGAAGACCCAGAAGCCTGGCACTCAGCGATCAGACATCATTACCCCACAGTGATCAGAAAGGGCATCAGTAATGGATGGAAACTGCAGATTAAAGAAGGAGATGATTCAGATTCAGATGTCACGATAACAGCTAACCTATATAAAAATGGGACTGTAATGATTCAGGGGAAGCTGAAACAATTTGAAAAAGATTTCCTCCAAATTAAAGAGAAAGCTCAGCTGAACAAGATCAGCCCTAATACACAGAAGAGTGCAGAAGACACCTCGACCTCCAGCCATCAGTCCAGGGACGACAGTGAGGAGAGATCTCCCTTCTGCACAGCATCATCAGCGACATGAAGGAGAAGTTCAGGGAGATGGAGCTGGTGCAGCTGAGAGAGGAGATGCATCGAGCAGTGAAGGAGACTGATCCAACAGAGAAAGAAGCAGATTACAGGAAAGAAATAGAAATCCTTAAGAAAGAAACCCAAGAAATGAAAAACCAGGGAGAGGAGTACAAAAATCAGCTGTCTGTAATGAGGGAAGAGTTGAGAAAGCTGAGAGAGGACAGAGAGTCAGCTGTGGAGAAGCAGCCGACACAGAGAGGAGAACAGCAGAGCTCAGAGGAGACGGCTCCTCCAGCGACCACACAGACCCAGCCCAGCGGCCCTCCTCCATCCGACTCCTGCAGGCAGTCACAGCCTCAGATTATACTCCTCATGGACTCCAATGGCAAGTTTATCGATGAAAAGAAACTGTTTCCGAGAACAAACATAAAGAAAATATGGTGCCCAAACACACAGAAGGCCCTGGAGCTCTTGTGTGAAGAGCAGCTGGGTTCCCCCAGCCACATTATCATCCACACCGGCACCAACGACCTCAGAGCTCAGCGAGAGAGAGTAGCTACAGCTCTCATTAATGTGACAGAGAAGGCAACCTCCAACTTCCCCAACTCCAAAATCATCCTCTCCACCCTGCTACTGCACTCTGATTTCCACCCAGACACCATCAGGCATATAAATGCTAGAGTATCCAGAGACTGTGCCCTAATGCCCAACGTACACCTGGCTCAGCACCCCACACTGAACCTCAGCAGCCTTTACGACCATGTCCATCTCCACAGAAGGGCAATCCCCATCTTCGCCAAAACCCTGAAGGACATCGCACTCAACCGCAGCTCCAGCGCACCACAGCGACCTCATGGACACCCCATAGAGCCACTGCAGGGACACCCCTCAAAACACCACCCCTTCACCTCTGACCGGAGGAGCCCCACGACAGGCCATGTGTTTCCCCCTGGAAGACACCGCATGACCCGGCCTGCAGCCCCCTCGCCTCCTCATCCACATGAACATCAGCAGGAGCAGCAGCCGGGCAGCCGGAGCTACGCTGAAGCAGCCAGCCGATCACTGACCCACCCCAGCACAGTCCACAGCCAGCCGGCCTCATCTCCATCCAGAGACCTCTCACACATCCAGCACATGCTGACTCTGCTGTGCTCACACCTCATGGGTTAGTGACGAAAAAAAAAAAAAAAAAAAAAAAAAAAAAAGGGGATACACAAGAAAATGTCTGTATGCGTGCGTGTGTATGTGTGTGGTGTGAGTGTTTTATTTCTATTTATTTTAGAAACCTATTATTTATTCTTCTTGAGAAAAAAAAAAAAAAAAAAAAGTATGGATGTGTATGCATGTGTATTTATTTTTATTTTATGTCTATTTTGTATCAGATTCTTAGAAACCTCATATTAATTCTTCTTAAAAAAAAAAAAAAAAAAAAAATGTGTGTACATATATATATATATGAGTGTGTATGTGTGGATGTATATACATACATAATATGAATGTGATGTCTTTGCATATTTATTTTACTTGGTTTATGCAATTAGTTTATATTCTTAGATACATCATCATATTAATATATTCTTCTTGATTTGTCAATTCAATATACTGATGTCTGTCTTGTTTTGAAATAACAAATGTAATTATTTAATGAGCTCATATTCTCTAAAAGTCACATGTTGGAATATTCAAGGACTGAGGTCCTCTGTTTTTGGTATTAAGAGCCAACATTCAGACTTTAAAAAGGAAATTCATGATTCTGACATCATAATACTGCAGGAAACATGGAATGTTAGGGATTTGTCCACTGGCTGCCCGACTGGATTTAGGGAAGTAGTTCTACCATCAACGAAACTAAGAGGGGTGACTCAGGGCAGAGAGTCAGGGGGGATGCTGATATGGTATAGAGTAAATCTCATAGACTCAATCAAAACCATACAAATCGGAAAATTTTACATTTGGTTAAAAATCCAAAAAGACATCGTCTCCACAGACCGGGACATATTCTTGTGTGCTATATACCTCCCCCCAGCCGAGTCTCCCTATTACAGTGAAGACACCTTCTCCATCCTGCAAGAGGAGATTAGCCATTTCCAGACCAAAGGGAATGTGTTAATGTGTGGCGATTTAAACGCCAGAACTGGAAATGAACCAGACTTTGTCAGCACACAGGGAGACAAGTATACAAACGCCAGCCACCCTCTGCCCTCATACCAGCTCAGAAATAATTATGACCAATTTACAAACAGAAGTGGGAGAAGTCTACTTGAGCTCTGTCGATCACTGGGCCTGTATATAGTGAACGGTCACATACGGGGAGACTCTTTTGGTTGTTATACCTTTAATTCTTTCCTGGGCAACAGTACTGTCGATTATTTCATCACAGACATTGACCCAGTGCATCTCAGAGCATTCACAGTCAGTCCTCAAACACCTCTGTCAGACCACTGTACAATTACACTATATTTAAGACGAACTCATACCAATGAATCACGCAGACAGCCCTCTCATTTACTGAAGCTGCAACAACCCTACAAGTGGACAAAAAACAGCACAGAAAACTATCAAAATGCAATAGAAAGCCAAACGATCCAATTATTATTAGACAAATTTATAACTAACACATATTCACAAAATAAATTAGGCATAAATCTAGCACTAAGTGACATTACCAACATTTTCCACCAAACAGCATCCATGTGCAATTTGAAAAAGAAATCAACAAAAAGAAAACCAAAAAACACCAGCGAAACGTGGTTTGACAGTGAGTGCAAACATATCCGAACAACTGTACGAAATCTGTCAAATCAAAAACACAGAGATCCTGACAGTGAAGAACTCCGCCATCAGTATCATGAAGCTCTTAGACTGTACAAACAAACTCTAAGAGTAAAAAAGGAAAAACACACAGAACAATTATTTCAAGAAATGGAGGAGTCCATAAATACCAGTAACTTCTGGAACAACTGGAACACTCTCTATAGACCACAGCAGGAAGAACTGGCCATTCAAAACGGGGACATATGGAGAACACACTTTGAAAATCTATACAAAACACCTGAAACAAATCCTGCTCGAAATGAATTAAAAACCAAATTAGAAATCCTGAAAGAAAAAATTAAAGACAATCAGAACCCCCTAGATTTCCCAATCACTGTAGATGAGCTCACAGAGAGACTACATGCTTTAAAACCCAACAAGGCATGTGGCATTGACGGAATATTAAACGAAATGATCAAATACACCGATGACAAATTCAAAACCGCAATAATCAAATTATTCAATATTGTTTTGAGTGTAGGATATTTCCCCGACTCCTGGAACCAAGGCCTGATTACACCGATCTTTAAACAAGGAGACAAATATGAGCCAAACAATTACAGAGGCATATGTGTCAATAGCAACCTGGGGAAAATATTCTGTTCGATTGTTAATATAAGACTGCAGAACTTTCTCAAAACACACAAAATTCTGGACAAAAGTCAGATTGGTTTTCTGCCCAAACACAGAACATCTGACCACATCTACACCCTCCACACCATCATTGATAAACATGTTTACCAGAATAAATCTAAAGTCTTCGCTTGCTTTATTGACTTTGAGAAGGCTTTCGACTCGATCTGGCACGAAGGACTCTTCCTAAAACTACTGGAAAATGGGATTGGAGGGAAAACATTTGATTTGATAAACACCATGTATAAAAACAACACATGTGCTGTAAAAATAGGGAATAGTCGAACAGAATTTTTCCCCCAAAATCAAGGAGTCAGACAAGGTTGCCCATTGAGCCCACTCTATTTAACATCTATGAATTAGCCAAAGCCTTAAATAACTCCACTGCCCCCCCGGCCCAACCCTGACGGACTCAGAGGTCAGATGCCTCCTCTTTGCAGATGATCTAGTCATTCTGTCAGAAACAAAAGAGGGACTACAACAGCTCCTCGACGTCATAGAGACATTCAGTCTAACGTGGGCTCGCAAAATTAACTTAGCTAAAACAAAAATAATGATTTTTCAAAATAGATCCAGATGTAGGGAAAATAAATATGTCTTCAGAGCAGGAAACCAAGTCCTCCAACACACCCACGAATACACATATCTGGGACTAAAACTGAGTTCAACAGGGAACTTTAATCTGGCTGTGAATGAACTGAAAGCGAAAGCAATGAGAGTCTTCTACATGATTAAAAACACTATTCGGCATGAAATTCCAATTCAAACCTGGCTAAAAATCCTAAAAGCAATAATTGAACCCATTGCTCTGTATGGCAGCGAGATATGGGGACCTCTAAAAACCCAAGATTTCTCAAAATGGGAAAAAGAAGAAATCGAAACTCTGCATACCCAAATTTGTAAAAGCATCCTAAAAGTAAACAGAGCGACACCAAACAACTCGTGCAGAGCTGAATTAGGACAATACCCCCTGCTGATCACTATCCAGAAAAGAGCTGTGAAGTTCTACCAGCACCTGAAGCACAGTGACCCGAGCTCATACCAGGCTGAGGCCCTGCGGTGTCAGGAGCAGAACCGGCACCGGAGCGCAGTGACCCGAGCTCATACCAGCTGAAGCCCTGCGGTGTCAGGAGCAGAACCGGCACCGGAGCGCAGTGACCCGAGCTCATACCAGGCTGAGGCCCTGCGGTGTCAGGAGCAGAACCGGCACCGGAGCGCAGTGACCCGAGCTCATACCAGCTGAAGCCCTGCGGTGTCAGGAGCAGAACCGGCACCGGAGCGCAGTGACCCGAGCTCATACCAGGCTGAGGCCCTGCGGTGTCAGGAGCAGAACCGGCACCGGAGCGCAGTGACCCGAGCTCATACCAGGCTGAGGCCCTGCGGTGTCAGGAGCAGAACCGGCACCGGAGCGCAGTGACCCGAGCTCATACCAGCTGAAGCCCTGCGGTGTCAGGAGCAGAACCGGCACCGGAGCGCAGTGACCCGAGCTCATACCAGGCTGAGGCCCTGCGGTGTCAGGAGCAGAACCGGCACCGGAGCGCACTCTCACAGCTGATGCTGAAACTACAGCCAGACCAGCACTGCACTATCTGGCCAAACCAAATTATTAAATTACAAAAACAAAATTACATTACCTATTGGAAAGATGCTACTAAATCACAAAAGAAGATGGAACTCTATTTACACCTGAAAAGAGACTATAAACCAGCAGAATACCTGAGCTGAGTAAAAGAGCATAAAATGAGAAAGACCCTGACCAAGTACAGGCTGAGTGACCACAGTCTGGCTGTAGAGAGAGGCCGGCACAGGCAGAGATGGCAGCCGAGAGAGCAGAGGCTGTGTTCACTGTGCTCTCAGAGAGAGGTGGAGACAGAAGAACACTTCCTGATACACTGTGATCACTATCACAGCATTAGATCAGACTATTTCACTAGATTCCAACAACTAGAACCAAATTTTATGGCACTACCAAATTCAGAAAAATTAAAGCATATTCTGGGAGAGAACTCCAGCTCAATCACAACAGCAGCAAAATATGTGACAGCCTGCCACAAACTACGAGAGTCAGCCAGTGGACAAAACCAAAGTCAGAATCATCCTTATCTTGTCTGAATGTTGGTACAAATGTACAAAGGTGTTTTTTTTTTTTTTTTTAGATAAATGTATTCATGCATTTGTTTACTGATTGATTTATTGAATTTATTGATTATCTGTGTATGTAATGTCCATTTATGTAATGGCCAATGCTTTGGCAATACTATACAAGTCATGCCAATAAAGCTCATTTGAATTTGAATTTGAATTTGAGAAGAGGAGAGGAGAGGAGAGAAGAGGGAGAGGAGAGAAGAGGAGAGGAGAGAAGAGACGAGGAGAGGAGAGGAGAGAAGAGGGAGAGGAGAGGAGAGACGAGGAGAGAAGAGATGAAGAGAGGAGAGACAAGGGAGAAGAGAGATGAGGAGAAGAGAGGGAGAGGAGAAACAAGGAGAGAAGAGACGAGTAGAGGAGAGGAGAGAAGAGGGAGAGGAGAGAAGAGGGAGAGAAGAGAAGAGACGAGGAGAGGAGAGGAGAGAAGAGGGAGAGAAGAGGAGAGGAGAGAAGAGGGAGAGGAGAGAAGAGAAGAGGAGAGGAGAGGAGAGAAGAGGAGAGGAGAGGAGAGGAGAGGAGAGGAGAGGAGAGAAGAGAAGAGAAGAGGAGAGGAGAGGAGAGGAGAGGAGAGGAGAGAAGAGGGAGAGGAGAGAAGAGAAGAGACGAGTAGAGGAGAGGAGAGAAGAGGGAGAGGAGAGAAGAGGGAGAGAAGAGAAGAGACGAGGAGAGGAGAGGAGAGAAGAGGGAGAGAAGAGGAGAGGAGAGAAGAGGGAGAGGAGAGAAGAGAAGAGGAGAGGAGAGGAGAGAAGAGGAGAGGAGAGGAGAGGAGAGGAGAGAAGAGAAGAGAAGAGAAGAGGAGAGGAGAGGAGAGGAGAGGAGAGGAGAGAAGAGGAGAGACGAGAGACGAGGAGAGGAGAGACAAAGAGAGGAGAGATGAGGGAGAAGAGAGATAAGGAGAAGAGAGGGAGAGGAGAAACGAGGAGAGAGACGAGGAGAGACGAGGAGAGGAGAGGAGAGGAGAGAAGAGGAGAGAAGAGGGAGAGGAGAGACGAGGAGAGGAGAGACAAAGAGAGGAGAGATGAGGGAGAAGAGAGATGAGGAGAAGAGAGGGAGAGAAGAGGGAGAGGAGAAACGAGGAGAGAAGAGACGAGGAAAGGAGAGAAGAGACGAGGAGAGATGAGGAGAGGAGAGGAGAGGAGAGAAGAGATGAGGAGAGGTAAAAAGAGACGAGGAGAGGAAAAACAGGAGAGAAGAGACGAGGAAAGGAGAGAAGAGACGAGGAGAGATGAGGAGAGGAGAGGAGAGGAGAGAAGAGATGAGGAGAGGTAAAAAGAGACGAGGAGAGAAGAGATGAGGAGAGGAAAGGAGAGAAGAGACGAGGAGAGACGAGGAGAGAAGAGACGAAGAGAGGAGAGACGAGGAGAGGAGAGGAGAGAAGAGACGAGGAGAGGAGAGAAGAGGAGAGATGAGGAGAGGAGAGAAGAGGAGAGAAGAGATGAGGAGAGGAGAGAAGAGATGAGGAGAGAAGAGAAGAGGAGAGGAGAGAAGAGGAGAGAAGAGACGAGGAGAGATGAGGAGAGGAGAGATGAGGAGAGGAGAGGAGAGAAGAGACGAGGAGAAGAGAGATGAGGAGAGACGAGGAGAGGAGAGACGAGGAGAGGAGAGACGAGGAGAGGAGAGACGAGGAGAGGAGAGATGAGGAGAGGAGAGGAGAGAAGAGACGAGGAGAGAAGAGACGAGGAGAGGAGAGAAGAGGGAGAGGAGAGAAGAGACGAGGAGAGAAGAGACGAGGAGAGGAGAGATGAGGGAGAGGAGAGAAGAGACGAGGAGAGAAGAGACGAGGAGAGGAGAGATGAGGAGAGGAGAGGAGAGAAGAGACGAGGAGAGAAGAGACGAGGAGAGGAGAGATGAGGAGAGGAGAGAAGAGATGAGGAGAGAAGAGAAGAGGAGAGGAGAGAAGAGGAGAGAAGAGACGAGGAGAGATGAGGAGAGGAGAGATGAGGAGAGGAGAGGAGAGAAGAGACGAGGAGAGAAGAGATGAGGAGAGGAGAGAAGAGATGAGGAGAGAAGAGAAGAGACGAGGAGAGGAGAGGAGAGAAGAGGGAGAGAAGAGGAGAGGAGAGAAGAGGGAGAGGAGAGAAGAGAAGAGGAGAGGAGAGGAGAGAAGAGGAGAGGAGAGGAGAGAAGAGAAGAGAAGAGAAGAGGAGAGGAGAGGAGAGGAGAGGAGAGGAGAGAAGAGGAGAGACGAGAGACGAGGAGAGGAGAGACAAAGAGAGGAGAGATGAGGGAGAAGAGAGATAAGGAGAAGAGAGGGAGAGGAGAAACGAGGAGAGAGACGAGGAGAGACGAGGAGAGGAGAGGAGAGGAGAGAAGAGGAGAGAAGAGGGAGAGGAGAGACGAGGAGAGGAGAGACAAAGAGAGGAGAGATGAGGGAGAAGAGAGATGAGGAGAAGAGAGGGAGAGAAGAGGGAGAGGAGAAACGAGGAGAGAAGAGACGAGGAAAGGAGAGAAGAGACGAGGAGAGATGAGGAGAGGAGAGGAGAGGAGAGAAGAGATGAGGAGAGGTAAAAAGAGACGAGGAGAGGAAAAACAGGAGAGAAGAGACGAGGAAAGGAGAGAAGAGACGAGGAGAGATGAGGAGAGGAGAGGAGAGGAGAGAAGAGATGAGGAGAGGTAAAAAGAGACGAGGAGAGAAGAGATGAGGAGAGGAGAGGAGAGAAGAGACGAGGAGAGACGAGGAGAGAAGAGACGAAGAGAGGAGAGACGAGGAGAGGAGAGGAGAGAAGAGACGAGGAGAGGAGAGAAGAGGAGAGATGAGGAGAGGAGAGAAGAGGAGAGAAGAGATGAGGAGAGGAGAGAAGAGATGAGGAGAGAAGAGAAGAGGAGAGGAGAGAAGAGGAGAGAAGAGACGAGGAGAGATGAGGAGAGGAGAGATGAGGAGAGGAGAGGAGAGGAGAGAAGAGACGAGGAGAAGAGAGATGAGGAGAGACGAGGAGAGGAGAGACGAGGAGAGGAGAGACGAGGAGAGGAGAGACGAGGAGAGGAGAGATGAGGAGAGGAGAGGAGAGAAGAGACGAGGAGAGAAGAGACGAGGAGAGGAGAGAAGAGGGAGAGGAGAGAAGAGACGAGGAGAGAAGAGACGAGGAGAGGAGAGATGAGGGAGAGGAGAGAAGAGACGAGGAGAGAAGAGACGAGGAGAGGAGAGATGAGGAGAGGAGAGGAGAGAAGAGACGAGGAGAGAAGAGACGAGGAGAGGAGAGATGAGGAGAGGAGAGAAGAGATGAGGAGAGAAGAGAAGAGGAGAGGAGAGAAGAGGAGAGAAGAGACGAGGAGAGATGAGGAGAGGAGAGATGAGGAGAGGAGAGGAGAGAAGAGACGAGGAGAGAAGAGATGAGGAGAGGAGAGAAGAGATGAGGAGAGAAGAGAAGAGGAGAGGAGAGAAGAGGAGAGAAGAGACGAGGAGAGATGAGGAGAGAAGAGAAGAGGAGAGGAGAGAAGAGGAGAGAAGAGAAGAGGAGAGGAGAGAAGAGGAGAGAAGAGACGAGGAGAGATGAGGAGAGGAGAGATGAGGAGAGGAGAGGAGAGAAGAGACGAGGAGAGAAGAGATGAGGAGAGGAGAGAAGAGATGAGGAGAGAAGAGAAGAGGAGAGGAGAGAAGAGGAGAGAAGAGACGAGGAGAGGAGAGATGAGGAGAGGAGAGGAGAGAAGAGACGAGGAGAAGAGAGATGAGGAGAGACGAGGAGAGGAGAGACGAGGAGAGGAGAGACGAGGAGAGGAGAGACGAGGAGAGGAGAGATGAGGAGAGGAGAGGAGAGAAGAGACGAGGAGAGAAGAGACGAGGAGAGGAGAGAAGAGGGAGAGGAGAGAAGAGACGAGGAGAGATGAGGAGAGAAGAGAAGAGGAGAGGAGAGAAGAGGAGAGAAGAGACGAGGAGAGATGAGGAGAGGAGAGATGAGGAGAGGAGAGGAGAGAAGAGACGAGGAGAGAAGAGATGAGGAGAGGAGAGAAGAGATGAGGAGAGAAGAGAAGAGGAGAGGAGAGAAGAGGAGAGAAGAGACGAGGAGAGATGAGGAGAGGAGAGATGAGGAGAGGAGAGGAGAGAAGAGACGAGGAGAAGAGAGATGAGGAGAGACGAGGAGAGGAGAGACGAGGAGAGGAGAGACGAGGAGAGGAGAGACGAGGAGAGGAGAGATGAGGAGAGGAGAGGAGAGAAGAGACGAGGAGAGAAGAGACGAGGAGAGGAGAGAAGAGGGAGAGGAGAGAAGAGACGAGGAGAGAAGAGACGAGGAGAGGAGAGAAGAGGGAGAGGAGAGAAGAGACGAGGAGAGAAGAGACGAGGAGAGGAGAGATGAGGAGAGGAGAGGAGAGAAGAGACGAGGAGAGAAGAGACGAGGAGAGGAGAGATGAGGAGAGGAGAGAAGAGACGAGGAGAGGAGAGATGAGGAGAGGAGAGATGAGGAGAGGAGAGAAGAGACGAGGAGAGGAGAAACAAGGAGAGGAAAGACATATTATATACAGTGAGGAAAATAAGTATTTGAACACCCTGCTATTTTGCAAGTTCTCCCACTTGGAAATCATGGAGGGGTCTGAAATTGTCATCGTAGGTGCATGTCCACTGTGAGAGACATAATCTAAAAAAAAAAAATCCAGAAATCACAATATATGATTTTTTAACTATTTATTTGTATGATACAGCTGCAAATAAGTATTTGAACACCTGTCTATCAGCTAGAATTCTGACCCTCAAAGACCTGTTAGTCTGCCTTTAAAATGTCCACCTCCACTCCATTTATTATCCTAAATTAGATGCACCTGTTTGAGGTCGTTAGCTGCATAAAGACACCTGTCCACCCCATACAATCAGTAAGAATCCAACTACTAACATGGCCAAGACCAAAGAGCTGGCCAAGACCAAAGAGCTGTCCAAAGACACTAGAGACAAAATTGTACACCTCCACAAGGCTGGAAAGGGCTACGGGGAAATTGCCAAGCAGCTTGGTGAAAAAAGGTCCACTGTTGGAGCAATCATTAGAAACTGGAAGAAGCTAAACATGACTGTCAGTCTCCCTCGGACTGGGGCTCCATGCAAGATCTCACCTCGTGGGGTCTCAATGATCCTAAGAAAGGTGAGAATTCAGCCCAGAACTACACGGGAGGAGCTGGTCAATGACCTGAAAAGAGCTGGGACCACCGTTTCCAAGGTTACTGTTGGTAATACACTAAGACGTCATGGTTTGAAATCATGCATGGCACGGAAGGTTCCCCTGCTTAAACCAGCACATGTCAAGGCCCGTCTTAAGTTTGCCAATGACCATTTGGATGATCCAGAGGAGTCATGGGAGAAAGTCATGTGGTCAGATGAGACCAAAATAGAACTTTTTGGTCATAATTCCACTAAACGTGTTTGGAGGAAGAAGAATGATGAGTACCATCCCAAGAACACCATCCCTACTGTGAAGCATGGGGGTGGTAGCATCATGCTTTGGGGGTGTTTTTCTGCACATGGGACAGGGCGACTGCACTGTATTTAGGAGAGGATGACCGGAGTCCTGTATTGCGAGATTTTGGGGAACAACCTCCTTCCCTCAGTTAGAGCATTGAAGATGGGTCGAGGCTGGGTCTTCCAACATGACAATGACCCGAAGCACACAGCCAGGATAACCAAGGAGTGGCTCTGAAGCATATCAAGGTTCTGGCGTGGCCTAGCCAGTCTCCAGACCTAAACCCAATAGAGAATCTTTGGAGGGAGCTCAAACTCTGTGTTTCTCAGCGACAGCCCAGAAACCTTACTGATCTAGAGAAGATCTGTGTGGAGGAGTGGGCCAAAATCCCTCCTGCAGTGTGTGCAAACCTGGTGAAAAACTACAGGAAACGTTTGACCTCTGTAATTGCAAACAAAGGCTACTGTACCAAATATTAACATTGATTTTCTCAGGTGTTCAAATACTTATTTGCAGCTGTATCATACAAATAAATAGTTAAAAAATCATACATTGTGATTTCTGGATTTTTTTTTTTTAGATTATGTCTCTCACAGTGGACATGCACCTACGATGACAATTTCAGACCCCTCCATGATTTCTAAGTGGGAGAACTTGCAAAATAGCAGGGTGTTCAAATACTTATTTTCCTCACTGTATATATATATATATATCAGTGGCGGCTGCTGGTCTTTCAAAGAGGGGAAGCTCATTTTCAGCCTACATCATAAAAATTGTCCATTTATTTATACGTAAATTCTGCCCAACGTTCCTTTTCAAGAAAATGCTCTGTGACCCTATATCGTTCCAACTAGGCGTCTTTTCCAGTGACTTGACCAGTGTCCTCTCAATGGCCAGCAGAGTAATAATTGTATAAATGTAATAATATAATAAAGTATAATAATAATACTACTAATAATATATAGGCTACTTTTAATTATTTTAATAGTTATTGTTTTAATTATTACTAATAATATTATAAAAAATATAATAGGATAAGTAATAATATAATAAAGGTATAAATGTATAACTGTGTGAAATGTATTATGAAAAATGGCTAGCAATTTCGACAAGCAAATACCAAGAAAGAGGTAGCAGCAGTTTGTCTTTTGACTATCACTTGAAAAATCCGCGATGGGACTGAGCTCCAATAGCTTCAGCGGCAGCGACTTTTTATTGTATGAAATCGCTGTCAATCAAAAGGAGATGCAGCCCCTCCAATCATCACGCGGAAGCCCGGAGTCCGGGCCAGCCCACTCCTCATTCACCCCCAGAGACGCTGAGCGTCCGTGGGCGGGACATAATTGCAGCATTTATCCAATGACCGTCTAGTATCGAAGCGCTGAAAAAAACTGTTCAGAGCAGCCCCACTGAAGTCAGTGGAAGCTGGGCTTCAACAGGGAAATGCACTGTGACGCTACGGGAATGTATGAGAAGGAAATCGAGTCAGCCGACCTGCTGTATGTAGCTGATTCTGAACGAACTCGTCTTTGTGTAAAGCTACAGTAAACTTTATAAGCTGTAAGTTGATGAAAACATAATGCGATAAGGCCGTGAAGAATTCACTGGTCCAAAACCTCCATCTGAGCTTGATTTTGGTAGAATGCTAATAATATAACTACACATGCACGTGTCTGACTGTATAAAGCCACATCTTTGATAACACTGTTTATTTAAAAATTAGCATTTCCTGAAAAGTATAGTCGTTTAGGACATATGAGGCATGCATTTACATTATATATATATATATATATATATATATATATAGAAAAAAAACGGCACGCTACGATAAACGATACGCTTTCATGACGGCGTAACTGCGAAAGAGACAATAGAGATGATAGTCACTGTAATTCAGGGTTAAGCAGCATCACTTAAATGATGACCAAAGAATTATAGTTAGATTTTAGCAAGAGATTAAATGAAATTGGTTAATTCCAAACAGAGTAGTGTAAGTGCAAATACGTCACTTTAGTTTTCTATTTTGTATTTTTTACTTGTTTTTTTATATTATATATATATATTTTTTTAATTTGTTTGTTACATGAATTTAAGTTGGGAAAAGATCTTTACTTGTATATACTTACTATATATATATATATATATATATATATATATATATATATATATATATATATATATATCCATTATGTTGTATTCATGATTTTCCCGTACCTGAAAACGATAGTTAATGTTATTGCATTGGAGTAAAATTAACTGACTTTACTCACCCATAATCTAACAACTTTCCAATTTTTAAAAAATAATTATTTTGTTTTTCCCCCACATTGTAACACTTGTGGTATTCCCAGTCAAAAATGACCGGCCTACAAAACAATTGCAGTAACACTTTATAATAACTGCATGCTATAAATCATTAATTCATAATTTATAAAGCATTAATAGACATTTATAAGCAGTTTATAAATACATATAGCTATAAACACTTTATTCTTGATTTTTAAGCATATCTATAATGTTTACTAATTGCATTTTCATACTTTATTTCTAAATTATTACATTATTTACAAAGCAGTTTAGGAGTTGTCAGTGGTTCATAATATCATTTAGAAAGTGCAAATAAATGATTAATAAACTATTTAAATGTACATTTATGAATCATTTTATTTATACACATTTATATTTATAGTAATATTTATAGTAATAGTTACTGTTTATAAATGCTTTATCATCATGTATTCCTACTGTAATTCAGGTAGTTATCAAACATTTAGTAGTTGTCAGTTAACTATTTTAGTGAGCTGATCTAAAGTGAGGACTAGTTATGCCTCGTAAAGCTTTTACAAAGGAGATTTAAAGGATTTAATCTTTTTATTAACTTGTTTTCTTTAAATTAGGACAGGTTTTGTATTTATTTGTTAAACTGATTGATTGTAGGCCTCATTGATCTGAGCTTATATTGGTCAAAAATGTAGAAAATCAGAGAAACCAGTAGTGTTCAGGAGTGTGTTCATCATGTTCATGCAGAAATAAAGGCCTGGGACCTGTGCATGTGTGGATACATGCAAACTCGTGCATGCGCATGCACGCACACACACACACACACGCGCGCACACACACGCGCGCGCACACACACACACACACACACACACACACACACACACACACACACACACACACACACACAATATTTTGAGTATTACAAGCTTTCTTTTTCACAGAGATGAAAAAGACGTTATCCTCAAGTCGTTTAGGCTCAGATCTATGAGGACTACAATCAATCACTTTCAAAAATAAATACAAAACCTGCCCTGATCGGACAAAAAACAAGCTGACAAAAAGATAAAATCCAATAATTGGTGATAAAATAGAGTAACGAGTGATTTATAAGGTATTTTTTGTAGGCAGGTCATTTTTGACCAGGAACACCACAAGTGTTACAGGGATTTCAACAGTTTTAACAGAGGTGTGTGTAGACTTCATACCTACTGACACAGACGGATCTGTCAGTCTCTGGATCAGAAACCTTATTCAGTGAGTACATTATATTTATCCTTTATAAAAAGTAATTCCATGGAAATAAAAGGTGGAAATACTGTAAGAACCCAGTGTGGTTATGCTGTTCTGAACATGCCATTTCAAGGTCAGTATTTACTTTCATACACACGGGGAACAGAGTTAAAAAAATAATTAAAAATAAAACCAAACAAATGTACTCTGGTTTATTGTAATAACATGTATAGTAAAAATATTTTTAATACATTCTGTACACAATGTTGCCTTGGAGGTTTGCTTTTGGAAAGGCATGAACAAAAACATTAAACCATAAAGTAAATGAAGGCTGTACACAGATGCTTAAAAAAGTTTCACTTCCATGTGAAATGCAACGGTTCATTCCTCTTAAAGCACTGCAGATCCCCGGCGCCACCGCCTGACAGTCTTTACACGAGTTTAGATCAAAGGAAATTATTGCTCAGTCAACGTCTCAATCCAATCAGTCAGACGTGTAAAATCAATCAAAACTACCCTTCAAAAAGCAAAAAATGCACGAGCTAAACGTCTAAGCAACTCGATTTCAGCCGCTTAGATTAAACTAAAGAGGTCACCTGAGGAGTGGTGGGCAGGTCAGAGGTCATCCAGTGGATCAGAGCTACCCAGAACTCCACTAGACACTGAAACACACGCAAACCGAAGCACATAAGACAGACACGCACACACGTGTGCGAAGGGTTTAACGCACGCCAGGCCTCTTTAACAGTGACCGCACATTCAAAGCAGGAAACGCTACTACCAAAAACACACATCCGACCAATGACGTTCGCTTCACACGAGCACGAGAGCTGCGGGACTGCCGTCTTCCTGTCAGGTGTTCTCTGAGGCACAGGACGGGTCGAGCTCGTCTGATGTCACTTCCTGCAGAGTCACTCGTTCAGGGCGAGGATGATGTCGTCTTCCAGGTCCGAGTTATCCGAGCTGTCTGCTACGGGAAGAGGAGAACAACGTTTCAGAGGTGAACAAAGACACTGACAGGAAACAGATCATGGAGAGGAGGATGATGTCACACCAGGGTTCGTGCAGATGCGGTCAAATTAAACCCCAGGACTTTTTAAGCACTACTTTTTTTTTTTTTTTCTACAATCAAATATCTCATTTATCAAACAATATCTTTCTTTATTATCTTTTAAATTCTAAAAAAGGTCAAAATAAACTAATAAAACAAAATGGTGGAAATAAAGAGCAACACAAGCTAACTTTATCCACTGAAAGGATCCTATGATAAAGATATCGCTTTCCTTATTCAATTATTCTCCCATGAATATATGATTGAGCTGAAGAATGAAAGATGTATCATAAACTTGAACATTTGAGCAAGATCACGCTCATAATCATGCGAAATATCTCTCTATCTATATCAGGCGGACTGCAGATTCATTTTGTGTGAAAAGATTGTTTGATCAATAAAAAAATAAAAATAAATTTCCCATATTTTGTCTCTCAATAATGCACTTTTCAAGTACCTTTTCATAAATATGCCTGTTTTCGAGGGTTCTCCAGGACTAACATTTCAAAAAGTCAAATTCAAGCACCTTGTACGACTCGGTCATGGCCAATAGTTTGCAAACAGCCGCTGACACTATAAACCTGTCATGTGTCGGACCACAGACGCCCTGATGAACCGAGCGAACTGCTGTGACGTCATGTTGAACTAAATCAGGCCAAAACGAAGCTCTTCTGGAGTCTGAAACGGCTTGGTAAAGCAAACTTTCTGGAAAAGTTCAGTCTGGCTGGTAAACACCTCTGAACTGCCATTGGTCGGTGTGGTGATGATGTAATAGGTGGGTGTGGCTCTGAGGCTCCGCCTTCTTTGAGGTGTAAATCCTCTCTGGTTCATTTCTTCTGTTCAGACGCGAGTGAAAACATGAACTCTCTGGAGAGACGCTTTACAGCAGAAACTCAAGCTGTGATGCGAACTGAAAGAGACTGACTCTGTTTTCATGTTTAATACAGTAAAGATGCTGCTGTAAACCCTTGAACCTGAAGTGAAGAGTGAAGAGAAACCGTTTCATCAAGAACTGCTGACATTTTGTTCCTCAGAACTGTGAGAAATAAACTCACAACTACACAGAATCTTTGATATAAAAAAAAGTCACAACAACGTTTTTTATTCCATCAAACTTCCATAGCATTGACAATAGCTAACAATAATAGTGCTTTTATGTATTTTTTAATTTTTAAATATTTTTTACATTTTTTTAATTATCGGCACTGATCCAGACATTTTGCTGTTTGGCTGATAAGTGTGGGAGGCGGGACTTTTATTTTGACGGCATCACAGAATCACTCATATATTTCAGTTTGTCTTTTTAACTGTCCAGTTTTATAATAAAAAGGAAAGTGCTATAATACTGTATAAAAATACCATCACTATGCTGTAAATATGCATTTATGTCATTTAAAGAAGTCTTTGAAAATATATATGTATAACAAATGGACAAAGCTTGAGAGAGCAACTTTAATTCTACATATTTGACTGGTCAATGTTCAAACTGGTCATGTCATTTATTATGTCATATTCACAGTGTACTATATTAGTTTGTATTAGTGTTTGTTTGAGCAAATGTGATTTCCAGTGCAAAATGACTTTGCAGATTATGCGTTACAGTGTTTACTCAAGTGTTTTTAACAATTTCCTAATTTGTGTGTGTGTGGGGGGGGGGGAACACTAATTTGGAGAGGATGGAGTCATAACAGGGTTTGTACAGATGCTGTAAAAAGAAATTCCAGGACTTTCAAGGACTTCAGAGATCTCACTTATCAAACAAACATATTTAGTATTGTAAGGATTTTTAAAACTCAAATTACAGATATAAGGTATCCAAAAATACATATATTAAATATAAAGTTTATAATGGCTATTATTGTTCAATAAATTATATTTTAAGGTCTGATGGGGGTTTATCACATGGGCTGCAGTGTTAAATTAGCATGAAAAGATTGTAATTGTGTTATATATGAAATTTCTTACATATTGTACAAGTCAAGCACTTTGAGTACCTTTTCATAAATGTGTCTGTTTTCAAGGGTTTTCCAGGACTTACATTTTAAAGTCAGATTCAAGTACTTTAAAGGGGTGGTTGATGATTTGACTTTTCTAACTTCAGTTAGTGTGTAATGTTGCTGTTTGAGCATAAACAACATCTGCAAAGTTACAGCGCTCAAAGTTCAAAGCAAAGGGAGATATTTGCTTTTAAAGAAATCGCTTTTTAAGAACTACAACAAACGGCTGGTAGAGACTACAGGACATTCCTCCCGGGTAAGTGACATCACCAACCCTAAAATTTACATAAACCCCACCCCCAGGACACGATTTATAGATTATCAAGACAGAATATGCTAATCAGTGACTAGAAGATAACTACACATCAGCTTCATAAATTCATCAACTAACCGTTCAGAAATGTCCTGTTGCTTCTACATGTTGTCACTTCTTCTCGAGTCTCTCCATCATTGACTGACTCCGGTTTGAACATAAAAGGCTAAAAGTTTTTGAAATTTTCAGTGCATGCGTGTGTGAGGTAAAAGGACACGAGCTGTTGTAGCTCCGGCCCCTGCGCCGGGAGCAGCGGCTCATTTGCATTTAAAGGGACAGACACAAAACGGTGTGTTTTTGCTCACCCTCAAAAAGTGTCAATTTTAACATGCTATATAATAATATCTGTGGGGTATTTTGAGCTGAAACTTCACACACACTCTCGGGACATCAGAGACTTGTGGGAAATGGCGTTATAGCACCCCTTTAAAGCAGCTTGTACGAACCCTGACATCATCATAATACTGGATGAATGTTGTGAAACTCACTGTTGCCCAGCACAAGCTCCACATCTCGCTCGTTATCATCAGAATCATCATCATCGTCGTCATCGTCATCATCATCATCATCATCGTCGTCGTCATCATCATCATCATCATCGTCATCATCAGCCTCTTCGTCCAGAAGGCGAGCCACCTCCTCATCGTCAGACGGAGAGAAGTCGTGCTCTCCATCCTCCTCTCCGTTGTTCTCGTTTAGCTCGGCCAGCAGCGGGTCAGTGTCGATGTCATCGATGTCATCATCAGAGTCATCGTCATCATCTTCATCCTGATCATCCTCCTCCTGAAACACACACACACACACGAGTCTGGTGAGATCTGTGCAAAACCTGCTAAAGTTTTTAACAAGATCTCCATCACTTCAGTCGAAAAGAGAAGCTCCATTACATTGCATTTCACAAGCAGAAAATGTGCTTTTGCAGACATCAGATTTTATTTTAACAGTCAAAAGGATGGTGATAAATGATCAAATGTTGTTTAAAAAAAGAATTGTACAACATTGCACAATTGATAATTCCCAGAATGGCTCATTCCAGCAAAAACCTCCCCCATATACACACACACACACACACACACACACACCACACACTAGGGCTGTCGAAATGGCTGAAAAGATAAATTCAAATTTCTTTCTTAAATATTCGCAAAATTCAAATTATATTCTAATTCTAAAGGCAATAATTAATGTCAGAGGGAGAAAGTTCTGTATGGTCTCCTACGCCCACAAGAGGGACGAATATAAACCAAATCAAGCATTGCATCTTTTATTGAAATTAACTTTCGGAACAATTGTTCTTAAATAAAATATTATTTCCTTAATGTGCATGCCAGGAAAATCAGTGCATGAAAGCAAAACAAAAACAGGAGAGTTTAGAAATCTGTGGATCAGCCTCACCTGATCTTCCTCATCTTCCTCCTCCTCAGCGAGTCTCTGGCGGCCCACTTCATACAGACGACACACAGTGTCCATGTTTATAGAGTCCTGATTCTGTAGCACACACACACACACACACACACAAAGAGAGAGTTAGTGTCGAACCAGATAAATATGGGAGACAGATGTAGTCGACATTTTATTGTATGAATGTAGTTTATGAATGTAGTTTTGTTGAATCCACTTCAGAGAAGATCATTTTGTTCACTGTCATCAAACCGAACAATATTAATTTTGAAAGCACAAAGACTCAGAGTTGGTTCAGGAGCAGTTTTTGAGTTTATTGCCGTATCAGCATCACCGGCTATTACATGGCAGATGCATATCATATTATATTGTTAAATGTTTAATAAAAGTACAACATAATGAAAACAAACTTAAAAAAAAAAAGTTCATATACAAAATGAGTACAATTCTATAAAAGATTCTTTAAATGCTAAAAATTGTAAAAAATAAAATAAAATCTGGATCCGTAAATAAGTCCTTCAAAGTTTGTCTGAGTTGGTGCAACTACATATATATATATATATATAAAAGCATATAAATGAATAAATGATCATACCTCGATGACAGCCAGATAGCAGTCCTTCGTGTCTGTGCACAGGTCGAAGATGTTCCTCTTCACATCAATGGTGGCTGAGAGAGCAAACACACCATCATGGTCAGACTTTTTTTTTATTTTTTATTATTCAATACAATTATTAGCATTATTCATCAGCTTAAAAACTCATTACAGAAAGACTAGGTTATTTTCAAAGTACTGTCTATGGACAGCATGTGACGGTTTGTCTCTTTTGTAAATGCTTTTACACCAACAAGACACAATATATATATTTTGATCAGACAGATCACATCATATTCTCCTGTAAAAGCTGAAGGATGAGTATGAAGAGAGGAGGAAGATACCGATGGGTTTATAGTCCGTGGCATCGAAGGTCCTGAAGGAGGATCCGAAGGGACTCTTCATCTGCTGCTCCATCATGTCGTCCTCATCGTCAGCCTGTAACATGGCTGCAACACACACACACACACACACACACACATCAGCAACACACACCACAACTAGGGCTGTGAAACGATTAATCGCGATTAATCGCATCCAAAATAAAAGTTTGTGTTCACATAATATGTGTGTGTGTACTGTGCATAATTATTTTGTATATATATATAAATACACATGTATATATTTAAGTTTTTTTTTTATTTATACATTAAATATTTATATTTATATATAATACAAATTATATATACAGTATATTTAAGCAAATATTTCTTAAATATATACATGCATGTGTGTGTATTTATATATACAAAATAATTATGCACAGTACACACACACATATTATGTGAACACAAACTTTTATTTTGGATGCGATTAATCACGATTAATCATTTCACAGCCCTAACCACAACATCAGTGAAACAGTGGAACACACACACACACACATTCATCCAGAGCATTTTACACTTCAATATCTGCAGAATAAACACAGATTGTGTGTGTACACTTACAACACGACGCATTCAAATGTGATGAATTTCACATTCAACAGGAACATGACCTTAAAGTTGACCTATTCTGCCCTTTCACACACTCCTGATGTTGTTTCAGGCTCTACTAGAACAGGTTTTCCTGCTTGAATGTTGATTATTCTCCTCATATTCTCCATTGTTGCAGCTCCTCTCTTCCCAGTCTGTCAGTAACGCTCTGTTTACTTCCTGTCTCTATGAAGCCCCTCCTTCTGAAAAGCACACTGTGCTCTGATTGGTCGGCTGGAGCAGTGTGTTGTGATTGGTCGAGAGCTTCCAGTGTGTTTGGGAAATGTCCCGCCCCTTACCATAACCGCCAGTTTAACACACTACTAACTAACTCAACCAGGCCCCGCCCCTTTATTCTGCGCATTAATTATTATAATGAGGAATATTTTGACGTGTTCCCGGAAGAAACTCAAGACTACAATGGAGGTGTTTCAGGAGTTCAGAAACACTGACACTGATATAGAGAAGAGCTGGAGCTTCTTCATGATCACACAGCAACAGTACACACTAAACACAGATGAAGATGGAGAAAAGCATCACAGGTGATCTTTAAACACACAACAGTGGTTTATTGACGACTAAGAGCCCGGATCAATCAGAGGCCAGACTCGATCCCTATCAGATATAACTCTGGAGAAGCTGGAGAACATCCAGGCATTAGAGAGGATCTGCAGAGAAGAATGGCAGAAATCCCCGAATCCAGGATTGCAAAAGAAGCCCCAAAATACTTGAGGCTGTAATCTCCGAAGCCAAAGTCATCCAGAACTGAGTCTGAACACTGATGTCAATGTGAGATCTACATTTTCTTTTAAATAAATTAGCCAAGTCATCAAAAATCTATTCTTGCTTCGTCAACATGGGGAATTCTGGCCGCTTGTTTCCGCCACAGAAGAACACATTTCAAAAGATCATTCTGACTTTTTATCTCAAAATTGCGATTTTACATCTCGCAGTTCTGACTTTATTTCTCAGAATAGTGTGATATAAACTCGTGGGGAAAAAGTCAGAATACTGTGATAAAAAGTTGTAATTGTGTTACACAGTCAATATTGCAAGATAAAAAGTCGCAATTGTGAGTTATGAAGTCAGAATTGCGTGACAAATTCATAATTGTAAGTTATAAAGTCAAAATTGTGAGATAAAGGCAGAATTGCGAGTTATAAAGTCAAAATTGTGAGATAAAAAGTGGCAATTAGCTTTTTTCTTTTTCATCCTGTGGCGGAGACAAGCTTCCACAGGGTATGAGTGCAGACTGAAGAGAGATGAAGCATAAGACGGCTGCATTAAATGAGAAAGAGGAGAGGATCTGCGTGCGGTGCACTGTTCTCCCTCACCTCCATAAATGACGGTTCCGTTGTTGTTGAACACGATCCGACACTGATCCAGCGCTGGCACCGTGTGGAGGAGATGAAACGTCCTCAAGTCCCACTGGAGCTCCAGTTAAAGCAAACAACTCAAGCATCCACACGCTTCCCGGGAACACTTTCCCAAACCGACCCTTTCCTACCGTAACCCTGATCTACTGGTGTCTTTAACTACTGTGCACTTCACTGTGCTTATAGTGTTGATGCTGTATTGTAGAACTCGGGTTAGGACGGGTTTGCTTGTTTAAGGGTTAATTATAGATGTAATTACAGAATGCAGGTATTTTAAAAATATAAATGTACATAAGCGCATTGTATCAAATAATTTAATTAAATTTTAGTACACAGTAGTTAAAGGCGCCTAATATAAAGTGGGACACGTCTCATTAATTAACATTAGTTAATGCATTAGTTAAACTGAGAAATTAATTAATGTTCCTTAATACAGTCGGTGTTCGCTCATGCTAGCTCACAGTGCACTAGCTAATGTCAACAGATACAACATTTGATTTAAAACCGTTTTGTAAAGAGTTAAAGTCCCCCTGTGGTGAAAATCCAGCTTTTAATGTTTATGTCAATGTGGTGTTATTAATATGCTTATAGTCAAACCATGTGTAAATTCATAAGTCGACTCCATTGCTGAGTATTTCCTCCTTAAAACTGCAGTGAACCAAAGACAGTCTCAAAAACACGCTTTGAAATCGCTGGTGTTTCTGACGTCACAAACTACCTTGTAACCAATCAGATCAACGTGTGATCGTCAACCAGTGGATCTCTGAGCTGAGTGAGTGAGTAGAGGCGGGGCTCATTTGCATATTCATAGAACCGCACATACTAAATGAGGCAAGGGTGTCGAGTTACAGTCAAGATATTTTAAGGCATGAAGGAAAAAACGCTTATGTGGTGATTAAAGATGAGTTTCAAGGGATATAATGATCGACTACAGGGGGACTTCAACAAAAACAGAAGATTCATAATGAAACAGTGGTTCACTGAGCAGAAAAGCATACGATCTCGGTGTTGATGATGACCTCTAATCCATTGGGATGGAAAACGCCACTGATGTTCATGTTGAACTTGTCGAACTTGTGGATGGCCTGAGATGTGCGCACGTCCCACATGACGCCGTCGTTCAGGACCAGGTCGTCCGTGGGGTTAAACGTGGCACAGTTGCGCTTGTAGTTGTTGGCCAGGTCGGGGTTATTGAGGGTCAGGATTTTCTGTCCTGTCTGGATGTCATATATCTGCAGAAACACAAAGATGCACGGCGAGATCATTTGATTAGGGATGCACCGATATTAACATTCTACCGATAACCGATAATCCTTTATATTATATACCGATGTATTTTCTTGGTTATGTGAACATTTCGCTGTCAGCTGGTTATCAGCTTCACATCAGGGACGCACCGATATGAACATTTTGTCCGATACCGATAAAACTTTTATATTTGAAAGCCGATAACCGATAAATCTAAATCCAAATTTTTATATAATTTCTGAGAGCCTGATTGCAAAAGTATAACCATTAAAATCCATGTCCCAGACACACAACTATAATTTAAAGAGCCGATATGCGGCACTGAACTGTATTTTCCTTTTTTATGATTACAATAATTTTTCAAGGAACTCAAATCCACCAATGTTGAACAGTCGCATCTGAAGCGTCTCAGCTGAAGGAAACAATACATTATTTATCGGCTTTGATATATCGGACAAATTTTATTATTGGCCCGATAATGATAACATTATTAGCAGATACCGATATAGTGGCCCGATATATCGAGCATTCCTAAATTTAATCACATATTAAATACAAGTTTTCAAACACCATTTAGAATCTGCATGTTTTTATTTAGTACTGCGCTGAATAAGAGATGATTCCCTAATGTTGGAGAGACTTAAACAACAGAAACACAACACTGAGTGACTGAAAGACAAAGGTATTGGTTAGGAAGGAGACTTGCATGTGCGATGTGCTCTTTTGTTCCTATGACTCTGTCCTGAGAGAGTTTGCTGAACTCCACATAATGATCATCCAGGAACGAATGCCTGAAACAGAGGAGTTCATCAGAGGAGTTCATCAGAGGAGTTCATCAGAGGAGTTCATCAGAGGAGTTCATCAGTTAGAAACCCGTGTGAAGAGTACGAGTCGAGAGCTGATGGGCGTGAGGACTCACTTCATGATGAACACCGACTTCATCCCCCACAGTGCTGATAACGGATAACTCCAAGATGCTGACGTCAACAGCAGCGAGCCATCCTGACACACACACACACACACACACATCAGAATCTGCCATAAACACATTCAGACAATCACAACTGTGTACTCTGATACGAGAGGCAGAGCAAGCATCATTTCTTTACAAAGAGGAAAACACCATCAGATGTGGATGAATCATTTCAATTGCCTAAATTCTTTGTATCAGCCTCATTTTAACAAGGAAACTAAACAACATTATTACACGGCTCTGTGGAATGCTTGATTCTGATTGGTCAATCACACATCCAGTGGTGTATTATTCCCAGATAACAGCCGCTGAACACAGAAGCACAGGCTCATCCGGGTCACTGGAGTCTACACACTCGCTAGGAACGGTTTTACTTTGTGGAAGTTTTGTGTTTGGTGAGCTAATAAAATATTAAAACTCAGTTGAGTAACTGCACACAAAATATTGATTTGACTATGCCACCCGGTATCGTGGACTCGCTCTCTCTCGTTTCATACAAACGCAGATGCTGACATTTTGTGAATATTGTTTTGTTCGCTGTTGGATTATGAGATACAAACAGGCACGATTTTAAAACGGTTTAATCTGAAATCAATATCTCTGATCTCCATCATTATTTATGTGGTGAAATGCTGTGTAATAAGTGTTATGACTGTATACCGTATCTCTTAAATGTCCGTCTAGTGTGAACTCGCTGCTGAAACTGCTCTCTCCGCGGAAGCTCTGCGTTTAGCTAATAAAATATTTCAACTCAGATCAATATTTCGTGTCTAATTATTAAAGGGTTAGTTCACCCAAAAATTTAAATTCTGTCAGTAATTACTCACCCTCATGTTGTTCCAGACCTGTAAGACCTTCGTTCATCTTCAGAACACAAATTAAGATATTTCTGATTAAATCTGAGAGCTGGATCACTCCTCCATAGGCTTCTAAGACATTATAACTTGCTGGCCCAGAAAACGCATTAAAGACATCGTTAATATAGTCCAAGTGACTCCAGTGGCTCAATCTTAAGTTTATAAAGCGACGAGAATACTTTTTGTGCGAAAAATTTTTTTTTAATCAGAAATATCTTAATTTGTGTTCCGAAGATGAACGAAGGTCTTACGGGGTTGGAACAACATGAGGGTGAGTAATTACTGACAGAATTTTCATTTTTGGGTGAACTAACCCTTTAACTTGTGGTAATAAGCGGGATAATGAACATCCAGCCGGTTATTATCTCAGAATAAACCCCTTCAGGTGTGTGTGTGTGTGTGTGTGTGATTGTGTGAGTGGTTATCTCAGAATAAACCCCTTCAGGGGTGTGTGTGTGTGTGTTTACTCTGGAGGGCTCGAGGTGTGTGATGGCTGAGCTGTGGCAGCTGTAGCTGGCCTCCTCTTGTCCGCTGAACACGTTGTAGAGTTTGAGCTGGCCGGTGCACGTGCCCAACATCAGGAACCGCTCTCGAGCCGAGAACGCACAACACATGAAGCCACTCTCATCCTCCTCAGCCTCCCTGAACACCGAGATCGGGCGAAACCTGCACACACACACACACACACACACACACACACACACACACACACACACACACACACACACACACACACACACACACACACACACACACACACACACACACACACACACACACACACACACACACACACACACACACACACACACACACAGTGGTGAGCTTCAAGTCAAGAGGAAAAGAACTTGGATACCAGAGCTGGGCTAAAATACTGACTTAACTCATTTTGATAAACCGATATTGATTCTTAAATCCAAAGTTCGATCTTTTAGTCAGTGTCAGATGTGAAAAGCATATCCTGTGGATACAGTTGCTTTGGTGTCAAATTTTCCACTGATTAGGGCTGGGCAAAGAAATTGATTTTTTGATTCATCATTTTTTTTTAAATGTGGTCGATTCAAAATCGGTTCTCAAAGGCCACAAATCGATTTTTTCCATATTTATCCATCACCCAGAAGCCAGCATTAGTTTTCCTCCACTGTTCATCGGCTTGCAGACTCCATGTTACAGCTAATGCTGAGAGATTTTAAGCTGGTTTTATCTTAAACATAAAATAACCTGGTCCCGTTTGATCAAGGCATGCGACTGCTCTGATTCTGTTCTGATTCTGTTCTGACTTGTTCAATTTTCAGCATCAATTTTTCATCTTGCATCAAAATCCTGTCTATTCACTGTATGCATTTGAAATATAGAGTTGGGTTCTGTTGTGAAGTACCCAAGTGTACCTAAAATAGAGTTTAATATACAGGTTTGTGGCTCTTAAAATATTTTTATTAATTAAAGGTGCAGTGTGTAATATTTAGGAGGATCTGTTGACAGAAATGCAATATATTCATAACTATGTTTTCAGTGGTGTATAAAGATCTTACATAATGAACCGTTGTGTGTTTATTAGCTTAGAATGAGGCGTTTCTCTCTACACACACCGCGGGTCCGCTTACATCCACATGTTTCTACGGTGGCCCTGAACGGACAAACACGTTTCCTCACTATGTTGTTCTTCGTGTAAAGAAGCGAGCTAAAGTCAGCGAATAAAACACTGACACAATGATGAACAAGTCACAATAATTCAGTAAAACTATATGTTATTGCAAATATTATTAAGTAAACCTAATTTATTAATTTATCTTTGTAAAGAAACCTCCGCTTAACTGGCTACTCTCTGCTGTTTCAGACGACGACATCACTTCCTGTCGGCCACCGTAACTTCTGTTGGGTGCAGTTCACAACCTCACCACTAGATGCTGTTAAACTTACACACTGCACCTTTAAGCACTTGTAAACTTATGTTCACTGTTCCTTTTTATAAATATAGGATTTGCATTAAATCTATATTAATAGCAGGGGTGCAAACACATGTATGGTCAAAAAAGAGAGAGGTAATCGAAGCCCTCGTCCCGCGGCAAATATCCAGATACTACATTGCCACCATCCCCACCCCACCCCTATAGGCACATAGAGTCAAATGAAATTTAGAAAAACTATCTTGCACTTCTTCTTCTTGCTTTACTGCTACTTCCTGAAAACAATTTCACCTGATGATTTGAATAGCTCTTTTTGTAAAGAATTAATAATTCTAGGATGATTGGGGTAATTGTGTAGGGTAGGCCTAGTGCATTTGCATGGAAACTAATAAACAAAATACAAATATAAATACAATAAAACACAAATACACGAGAAATAAAGCAGTGCTTTAAGTTTTTCAGGTAAATTAACTGTATTAAGTATTAATACAGTTTATCTTTTGACAAAACGTGATTTTTCTCGTTCTCTTTTGTTGTTTGATTAACTTTGGTGACACAAACAGCTGCAGGTATATTGGGTGCTGTCCCTTTAAGACGAATGCACGTATCTAATACCGGTAATGACACGCATCCGTTTTATTTTGACTGCATTTAAACACAAATAGATAAGAAAGAAAAGGGAATTCGGTGTTCACGAACTTCACGTGCTGTCTGCGACTGCGTGGCTCTGTGCGCCGACAGACCATCTACATTTGTATGTTAAACATAACATGTATAGCCTGATACAGCAAAGACAACGTCGGCAGTATTGACGGTAAAATAGGCTACAGAATATTTCGTTCTTTAGGCCTATTGACAGGGGCAATATTTGAAAATCGATAATTAGGCCTATTTTTTAAATTACAATTATATATGCATTTGTCAAAAACCGAGAGACTTTCAAGCATCAAAATGTAATTTATTAATATGTATTTGCGCCTTCTATTTTGTCTGAAAACTTCCAACACTCTTGCGTGTCGCGTGAAAAATAGGCGTCGGTTGCGGTTCTATTTCTAGCACGCGGTTTCGGCGCGGCTGGAGAAGTGTGTGTGTCACGCAGGCATTGTGCTCTAACACAAGCTCTAACCAGTTAACATGAGAGCCGACATAAAAACGGACACTCCACGCCACGCAGAGAGAAATGTGATGCAGTGGCAGATCCAGACTTCCAGAGTGAGAGTGAGACAGAAACACTAGTGGTTCACGCTTGCGCACATACTGCTGGTTTGGCGCGCAGTGTTCTGATTCGCTTATTTCCTATTTACTTGTTGGTGGACGCAATCCAGAATTACTGTTGGTTAAATTATAATCAGACCCTCTCAAACCACCCCCCCCCCCCTCCCTCCCTTAAAAAAAAACTCTTCGGATCTGCACGATTCACACAAGTCACCCAAACTGACGTGAAAAAAGCGGGAGGCGCCGAAAAGCGCGCTGTTTGCACCCCTGTAATAGAATCGGGAATCGAAATCGAATCGAATCATCTGAACCGATCCCCAGCCCTACCACTGGTCTGACTCCAGAACCCCAGTGAAGTGCACCTGCTGAAGATGAGATGCCTGTCGAAGCAGCCTCCGTCCACTCCGCCGTATTTGGGGTACACGACCCGGCGAGTGTGTCGCGGGGTGAAGTTGGTGGGCGCCTGGCGTCTCTGCTTGGGCTCGGGACACTGATGAGGGGTGAACAGGCTGAAGGGAGGACACGTCGTCACCGGGTTCTTGCAGCGCGCGTGCTGCTCTCGCAGATACTCCGTTATTATACTGCAAACAACAACACATGACACAGTTACTCTTATAAAACGGTTAGTTTCAGGCCTTGATTCTGATTGGTCAATAGCTGTGTTTTATTCACGATAACTCACGGCTATGACCGTGTCACCCAACGGTTCTATGTATCGCTACACAACACTCTTAGCAACCACTCTTAGCAACGCAAACATATGTTTGATCTCACTGATATTGTTCACTGATAAGCTTAGAGTATCGTGAGTGAGCGAGTGTACCTGCATTTACAGTAGATATAGCATTTTTCTTCAGGTCAGTGCTATATGTGCAATATCTGTTTAAATGTCCATAGCGATATCTTGTCCTTAACAGTTAAGAGGTTTTCCCGTGTCCTATATCAGTCTTCCTTCTCCGTGATCACAAGTTTGAGTCCTTTCAAAAGTCTTCTCTACCGACTGACTCACTCATTAAGACTGTCTTCGCCGCCATCTAATGATGAAAACATGTATTTAACTTCTGTTGCCGTTTACGGTCAGGGACTAGTTTTTCTAGCGGAAGGAAGACTGTAAGTGATTTTAATTCATGAAAGTTGCATTGAAACATTTTTTGGCTTTAATATTTGTATTGTGTGGTAACCATTTTATAAAAGCAATAAGATACTCGAGGCTAGTGCTGTATCGTGAATAAGTATATAGAATAAGTGTATAAGTGAATAGAGAGAATGAGTGTGCCGAACAATGCCCTTCAGCCGTGACTTATTCACCATACAGCACTAGCCTAGAGCCTTATGCGAACATAAACCATTTCTAGGCCACAATCAACACCATGATTCGACCAGTCATTTTACATATTGCTTTAGTGTTCAGGAATACTAGTGTCTTGTGACTCTGATCACCTAATAGTTTCTGATGTCAGAAGGGCTTTGATTTAAAGTCCCCCTGTGGTGAAAATCCAGCCTTTAATGTTGTTTATGTGTCTATGTGATGTTTTTAATATGCTTTAAGACAAACCATGTGTAAATTCATAAGTCGACTCCATTGCTGAGTATTTCCTCCTTAAACTGCAGTGAACCAAAGACAGTCTCAAAAATACGCTTTGAAATCGCTGGTGTTTCTGACGTCACAAACTACCTTGTAACCAATCAGATCAACGAGTGATCGTCAACCAGTGGATCTCTGAGCTGAGTGAGTGAGTGGAGGCGGGGCTCATTTATAGAACCGTGCATACTAAATGAGGCACGGGTGTCGAGTTACATTCAAGATATTGAATGTAAGGCATGAAGAAATTTTGGTGATCAAAGATGAGTTTTAAGGGATACAATTATGGACTACAGGGGGAGTTTAATACTCTGGTGTTCTTCACGTGTTGGTCCTGTTTTTTTTTTGTCAATTAAATGAATGTACTATATTTTAGTTCGATAATGTTTTTTATTTAATATTTTGTTTTTAGGGGATTTTATGGTATTAAATTATATTTACGCTGTATTTATAATCCATTTATTCACTTTTTGAGCATAGACCTGAACATTTAATTTCCAACTTAAACTGACGTGAATCTTGAATTCTTTAGAGCGACAGACTTTTAAGTTTGGTCTCTTTTCAAAGACGACCCTTGACAGATTATTGCTGAAGTGAAAAAAAGTTTACTTAAATGTATCAGAATTTTACATGTTTTGTTATGAAAAATGCACAAAAATACTATTTTTTTATGAAGTATATATTTTCAAAACAAGTTGTGTTCTAAATTTGAGGTTAATATCTCAAAAAACGAGCTTTCAGTAAGATTGTGTTTGGCTGCAGTACCAAACGCTTCCACTAGATGAAATTCGTCTCATTTCTAATTCGCTCATTTTTGACCGCGAGGAGCACAAGTGTGACTATTTTTTTCAGAACCATTAAACCTTTTCGAATCATGTCCATGATTTTTTGTGTTTACACAGCAAGTGCTAAAACCTTTGCCAAGTTTCGTACCATTCCAATGAAGTAAAAAATTCTAAAAATCAAAACGTAAAATCTTTCGGTCAAAAGTGACCGAAGAGCACCGGATGCTAGGAATATAAACACAGACTAGCACACCTGTCTAGAGAAGGTGGAGAGGGGAGATGTCTGTCCAGCTGCTTCTTCATAGCCGGACTCTGAATAAAAGCGCCATGATCTGATTTCTGCCTCAACACTTTCGGCCTCTTCCCTCCAGCGGCGGGACACGGTGACGGTCGTTCCCGCGAGAACAAGATTCGCCCGATTAGTGGAGAGCCGTTGCTGTGGTGAGAAACGGCAGGCGGCGGCGGGGGCGGAGCCTGTGAGGTCGAGGGGCGGGGCTGCGGGTGATGAGGGGTGTGGCCACCCAAACGAGCCGCAACTCCGTTAGTGAGCCGAGGAGTCCGAGGGATGCTGGCGGCAGGAGAAGGAGACGTGGCCACAGAAACGGGAGTGAACGGTGGCACGCTAGCATGTGCTAGCGCATGTAGCCCCATGGGAAGCTCAGCTTCCTTCGTTAAAGCCGTAGCCGTGTCCGAAAGACCTTTAGATAAAAGATGATTCCGAATTAGCAGAAGTAGTTCCTTCTCTGGAAACGAGATGCGCGACTGCGCCACAACATTAGCTCTCTGCAGCCGCGCTAACGACACGTCAGTGCCGATCAACAAAGGCTTCCCGGACACTCGCTCGATTAGCTCTGCTGCAAACTTGCAGAAGCGCACGTGCTCGCTACGCTTGTCCTGAAGCACCGGCTCCTTCATGAGCTGCTGGATCTGACCGCTGCTGAATAGCGGAAGCTTGCTAATGATTTGCCGTACCGCGGCGCTACGTGCTAATCCAACCAAGGCTTTGCATGCTAGCGCGCGGATCTGATCAGCATCGGTGATGGGCATCTTGATGGTCAGCAGGGACAGCAGGACTTTGATCCCGTTGTTGGACTGAACCACGTTCCACATCTTGGCTAGCACGCTCTCGCTAGCGCGGTGGCTCTGCGGCAGACGCCGGCGTGGCGTTCCCGAGATGAACTTGCCGATGCTGGAGACGCGCTTGTCTGGAGCGCAGACACAGTTTATGATCACCTGCAGGGCCGACTTCTGGATTTCAGCGTCGTTTACAAATACTTCCCCCTCTGCGACGACCAGCACGATGCTCATCCCTGCAGGACACACAAATCACACTTAATACTTGCAGAAACTAGATTAACACTGGATGTCCATACAGAACAAAGACATGCAATCTCAACATGTATCATGCATCTCAGATTCTGTTAAAGTCAACATGAAATCAAACATGCAAATTCTTGTTTTGGTTTTTAATGGAATATTGCAGTGTTTATTGTAAATGATCAGTGCACATCATTATTGTTTTAACCCTCTGGTGCTCTTTGCGTGTCAGTCAAATTACCGCAATTAATTTTTTATTTCAATTAAATGAATGTACTATATTTTAGTTCGATAATGTATTTAATATTTAATTTTATGGTACTAAATTATATGCTGTATAATCCATTTATTCACTTTTTGAGCATAGACCTGAAAATTACATTTTCAACTTAAACTGTCGTAAATCTTGAACGGTTTAGAGCGACAGACTGAAGTTTGATCTCTTTTCAAAGATGACACTTGGCAGATTATTGCTGAAGTAAAAAAAGTTAAAAAGTGAACTTGAACTTAAAAACTGCAGAAAAAACAAACTTACAGAATTTTACATTTATTATGAAAAATTTGAAAAAAATACTATTTTCAATTTTTATATGAAATATTTTCAAAAACATGTTTTACTCTAAAATTGTGAGAAAAATCAAAGCCATAAATCTAAACCAGTTGTATTCAAAATTTGAGCCTGATATCTCAAAGAATGGGCTTACAGTGAGATGATGTTTGGCTGCAGTACCAAACGCTTCCACTAGAGGAGATTCATCTCCAATTCATTTCTGAACGCGAGGAGCTCAAGTGTGACTATTTTTTGCAGGACCATTTAACCTGTTCAAATCATGTACAAAATTCAAGAAAAAAAAATCTAAATGTACAATTTTTCGGTCAACAATGACTGAAGAGCACAAGGTGTTAATCTTGAATCAGAATAACTACCTCTTGCCGCATCTCTTCTCTGATGACGAGGGCGGGGCAACCTGTCACTCACATGAGATCAGCCAATAGCAAACCACAACCATCCAATCAATTCCCCACAGATACAATCAAGCCCCGCCCACCTTCTTGTTCCAGAAGCGTTTCACTCGGATATACGGGACAATCGCAACTTTCATTTCATGCCAACTTTAAACAGGCTTCTGCACAAGGACTCAATGCTGCTTATCAACAAACCTGGGGAACTGCAGGTTTAAAGTACCAAAGCATGACCAACTTCAGTACATGCATGTATATAGGCCTATTGAATATGTACCAATATATGAAGACCGATAAATGACAGGTTAGCAGATACTGAATTTTGCTGCTATGACAATAAGAAAGGAAATAAGGAAATAAACATTGTGCTGATAACACAAATGTCTATATTGAATGTTAATGTTCTTAGTCTTTCCATCTTTTGACAGGCCTAGACAGAAACTATAAGAGTTTGTTGAATTAAATGCCAGATATAGTTTAGTGTGCAATAAAAATACCAATTGGCAATTATATATATTTTTTTTATATATATCTGACAAAATTTTCATTTCAGTGCATCTCTACTTGAAATATCTGTGCCGTTACACGACATGTTATTATTCATGCAGATGCTTTAAGCCTCGGCTTCTGTGGGCACAAGCCTGACGTTCACGTGTGTCTGGAGAATGCCTCTCACCGACAGTGGAGATGGAGGAGCCGCTCTCGTCCAGCACCGCCACGTTCTCCGACAGCAGAACCTGAGTTTTGGGGATGACCGTCAGAATGCTCAAGATGTCCAGCGCGTACCTCACAGTGTCAGCCCTGAAACACACACACACACACACACACACACACACACACACACACACACACACACACACAAGAAAAGAGGTGTAACGTCCCCCTCATTACTAAAATGGTTAAAATCAGGTGCACATCAATCTATTATTATTATTATTATTTATGTATTTTTATTTTTCCCCGGAGTCTGTTGATTAAGTTGGAGTAAGGGGTAAAATCCAATACATCTCACTGTTACAATTTATTTATTTTTTTCTGACTGATGGTCATGATCAGAAAAGCAAAATAATTTGTTTTAAAAATCATGAGTCACCTGACATGAATACTTGTGTATAGGGGTGGGCAATATGCTGAAAATTTACATCGTGTTTTTCCACTTTAAAAAAAGCGCTGTAGAAATAAATATAACTTGATTCACGAACAACTGACTCATTTGAGCATATTATATTGGAGAATATTGTTTTTAAAGTACTACAGTTGCACAGTATACTGGTGCTCAAATCAACCAGTGCCTTAAAAGCCCTTTCAAAATAAAAGTCCTGCTTCCAAATAATAGAAAGTTTACGATAGAAACGACAGGGACGATAAACTACTGAAGATGGAGAATGGGAGCTCAGATGCTTCCGACACATCGGCAAACAGAAAGTTATAGCCGGATACAAATAATAATAAAATGTGTGTGTATGTTTTATATATATATATAAAATATTGGCCGATATAACAGTCTACCACTAGCAGTATGTGTGTTTGCGTGTATATCTATACATACACACACCTACCTAGATATATTTAACATAGACATGTATATAAATTAATATATATATAGTGGTGTAACGATACGTATTCATATTGAACCGTTCCAATGGTTCGTTGGACCATTTTTCCTGCTGACCAAAACTTCGTTATTTCAAATGTCTCTCATAATGTAAGAGACGCTGGCGCCCAACATCACATGACAAACGTAATGAAAGCGGCACGAAACTGCGCTACTCCTTATTTTGTGCTTCACAGACCGTTTATCAGTTTGGACCAGTGCAGTGCGAGCCGATCTTGATCAAGCGACACTGTTACTACACAGCGCTAAGAGACCCAGTAAAGAAAGCATTTCAATTCGCCACTGAAGTAATAACATCGCTGCGAGATCCAGTGAGAAACATTCACATTTCTCCGTTAGTGCTGACGTGGAAACCAGAAACATTGTGCTTTCAAGTAACGTTACGTTGGTTTTATTTCGACATTATGAATAAAATTGCTGCCCTCAAATGTTAATCTGAAATAAAATAAACCTTTGTTTATTACTACTACAATATTACGTTTCATTTTTTTTTTTATAAGGATCTGTTTTGTTTTATATGCTCCTAAGAAGAGTCAAGTATAGCTCCATCATTGCTCAAAGTAAAAAATGATCATAGCCTACTTTAAGATGTTATTTTAATTAAAAAAAAAATTCAATCAAGGAAATTTCTCTGGCATTTCTTTCTCTTTGCTGTATCGAAAACGTACCGAACCGTGACACCAGTGTATCGTATCGAACCAAACCGTGAATTTTGTGAACCGTTACACCCCTATATGCGCCGATATATCAGCCAACCACAAGCAATCACACTTATAAACAATATGAGTAGTATTGCAAGACTATTTTGTATTGTGATACACTTGTTGTAATAGTATCATAAGAGATAAAAAGGTGTACACTGATACACTTCATAATCAACCAAACTTAAGGATATTGTGATTTTTGCTTATATTTGCACCCCTACATCAGTCCGACATGTTGCGATCACAGAACCGTCATTATCACTGACACTTTTACTCATGGAATTTGTGCAAACAGCTTGTATTTCTACTACTGCATCTACAGCCCAAAACCTTTGCTTTTTGGATGATGCTCCATTCACACCGATAGAGAGTCCAAGATGACTGCCATCAGAAAGTTTACTGCGATACATCAAACAAAATAACTGTTTGCACCTTTGATGAAACGTACACAAAAACCTCAAACAAAGCAAGCCAGACTGCGTTTACTGGTTCCCAGCATTCCCTGGTTCCTCACCTGCCGTAGTAGGTCCTCCAGTCGCAGGCGATGGAGATGAGCTGCAGGAGGAGCTGCACACAGGACAGGATGTGGAAGACCTCGGCCGGCTCCCAGTACAGGCGCGCCGGTCCGAACTCGATCAGGAACTCCACCATCTCCACCACCTGCTCATGTGTGTAGGAGCACGCCTGCAACATCCACACAGGAGAAACATCACATCACCGTCTACTAGTGGTGCAGATGTACAGAATTATCAGACAAAATGTTAATATCGGTGAATCCCTAATATATAGTAAAGTGTAATTAATTCCTGTGATCAAAGCTGATTTTTCAAATTTGTCTTTGATCACAGGAATAAATAACAGTTTACTATATACCTGCATATTCACACAGAAAACCACTGTTTAAAAATACCTGGTGAGCAGAAGAGACCTTCAAAAAATCATTAACGTTTGACCAGTTATGTACTTTTCACAACAGTCCACCAGAGCTCAAGGTTTCAAATCTAGCGCAGGCGCAGCAGGACAGTGACATCACGGAAGTCACATGGCAGTGTGTTGAACCGCCCGTCAGCGCTGCGGTGTTGAACAGACGTACCTTGTAATACGGCTGTGGGTGTATGAGCGCTCCGCCCTCGGTCCTCTGCAGCGACTGCTTGACCTGCTCCACTTTAATGCTCAGGTGCGCCTCGAAGTACCTGCGCAGGGCCATGCAGGTGTGCTTCGCCGTCTGCCGGCTGGAGAAGATCTCGTCGTCGCTCAGCAGCGCGCCCTGGTCCTCCGGGTTCAGGATCTCCAGCGTGCTGATCTGCAACACACAGCACACGCTAACACTGTAAGAGGAGCACACTGCTTATTAAACCATTATAATACGCTTCTGCTGCAAACCCTTGAGCCTTTACTGTGGCACAAAACTGAGAACTGTAGTTCATAAGTCTGAATAAGGTCCATATTTCACAAACCAATTTCATTGTCTGATGAAAGTTAAAATAATAAAACAGGGTTTGAATGCCATGAGGGTAAGGAAGATTGATTCCACCACAGAATAAAACATCTTAAAAGATAATTGCAAATTTTTACCTCACAATTGCAAGTTTACATTGCATTTACATCACAGAATTACAAGATATAAAGTCACAATTGTGTGTGATAAAGTCAGACTCTCAATTACATGTTTATATCTTGCGAATCTGACTTCATATCATGCAGTTCTGGCTTTATATCTCTCAATCGCTTGTTATAAAGTCAGAATTGTGAGATGTACACATGTAAACATGCAATTGTGAGAAAAAAAAACTAGTTTCTCAGGCCCTTCTAGACAAAACCCTTCTAAAAACAAACTAGACTAGCCTGACCAGTATCGCAGCTTGATGGCCAGCTCAGACCAGCAAACAGACTGGTTGGTTTCCAGCAGGGCATATTTATGTTGTAGTAGAAATATCAACTTGTTAGCAGAGGATAATACCTCCCCTAATATCATTATCATTGAAGGCCACCAGGCCTCAATCTGCACACAGGCCTCGCTCCTCTCTGACCACACCCGCTTCTCTTTACACAGACACTCCACCCAAAAACTACAATTCTGTAAGATATTCAGAAGATATTTTGAACAACGTTGCAAATCAAATTACATTAAAGCCCATTGACTTCCATTGTATTTGTAGTTTTTGTTTATGTTCCACAGAAAAAAAAAAATCATATAGTTTTCGCTATAATGAGAAAACAGACGCGACGCCATGACACGTAATAAAGGCATAATTTCCATGTTAATCAGAGTTTTTGTCCAAATCAGCCTCGCAGATTATACATTAGGAACGGTTTCTACAACATACTAAAGTATGACAATGATAATCTCTGGTACTAATTATGTGCTTTATTTAATGTTAAAAGAATTTAGTGATAGTTTGAATATCATTTATAGCTGTACTGAAAGTAGATATGCTTGTTTCAGTCACTTAATCACGTTAAAATGGTGTAACATTTATGAATTTGATTATGTGCTTATTCATTTGGTTGTGAGTGCAGTGCGCTTGAGTAGAGACTCCACCCACACACTCTTCTGATTGGCTGGGATTTTTGATTGATTTGGTTGTGAGTGCAGTGCGCCTGCAGAAAGACTCCGCCCACACGCTCCTCTGATTGGCTGGGATTTCTGATTGATTGTTGGAAGTGTAGTGCGCTTGCAGAGAGACTCCGCCCACACGCTCCTCTGATTGGCCATGATTTCTGATTGATTGTTGCAAGTGTAGTGCGCTTGCAGAGAGACTCCGCCCACACGCTCCTCTGATTGGTTGAGAGTTTGATTGATTTGGTTGCGAGTGCAGTGTGCTTATAGAGAGACTCTGCCCACACTCTCTTCTGATTGTGAATTGATTTTGTCAGGTCTCATAATCGTGTCGGGTCTGGTGTAAACATACAAACCGCTTATCGCTGGAATCTTATCTATCGCATCACATCCGGTTAGGACACGGGGTTAAAGACAGAATGGGTGGAGTGTTCTTTTAACTCTTGTTGTTTGATCCCTACGGCGTAAGAAGAGCTCACCAGGTTGACGAGCCGGCGCAGGCCGTCCTGCTTGTCGAAGAGGTCGAGCACGGCCCTGAAGGAGAAGCAGATGGAGAAGAACATGGTGGCGTGGCAGCAGCCGGAGGCGTGGGAGCACTCGAGCAGCCACAGCGTGTAGCTCACCACCTCCGCCAGCAGCGAGTGCGGCAGCATACACACCTGCGACAGAAGAGCATACACACCTGAGACACGAGAGCATACACACCTGACACACGAGAGCATACACACCTGAGACACGAGAGCATACACGCCTGAGACACGAGAGCATACACACCTGACACACAAGAGCATACACACCTGACACACAAGAGCATACACACCTGCAATAATAATACACTATTTCTTATAGCACCTTTAAAGGGGTGGTTGATTATTTCACTTTTCTAACTTCAGTTAGTGTGTAATGTTGCTGTTTGAGCATAAACAACATCTGCAAAGTTACAGCGCTCAAAGTTCAAAGCAAAGGGAGATATTTGCTTTTAAAGAAATCGCTTTTTAAGAACTACAACAAGCGGCTGGTAGAGACTACCAATTCAATTTATAGATTATCAAGACAGAATATGCCAATCAATGACTAGACGATAACTACACATAAGATACATAAATTCATCAACTAAACATTCAGAAATGTCCTGTTGCTTCTACATGTTGTCTCTTCTTCTTGAGTCTATCCATCATTGTCTGACTCTGATTTGAACATAAAAGGCTCAAAGTTTTAGAAATTTTCAGTGCATGTCTGTGTGATGTAAAAGGACACGAGCTGTTGTAGCTCCGCCCCCTGTGCCGGGAGCAGCAGCTCATTTGCATTTAAAGGGACACAAAAAAAGGTGCGTTTTTGCTCACCCTCAACTTTTTGATCAAATTAAATCAGAATAATAAGACACTATAGGGCTGTTACCCTAAGTAGGGCTGATCAAATTAGATAATTTACACTGAAAAATTGCAACTGTATTAAATAATGTTATGAGGTTGTTTTAAATATATTTGAATATACAAATAAAGAATGTTGGAAAGAATGATACTTTTAAACATGAAACTAAATCTCCAGTAGGTGGCGGCAGGGGACCGTCTTAATGAGCAAGTCATTGAGACATTTATTCAAACAATTTGTTCAAACGGTTTATGAATGAGTCATTGAATCTTTGGCTCAACCAATTTGTTCAAAACGCTGAATCATTCAGTAATGAAAACATAGGTGTTCCTGTGAGATGTGTTACGGTTCTTTGTTTTGGAACTATTTTCGTTGCTGAAACAGAACAAAAACCGTCAATATTGCGTCTAAAATGTAAGTGTCTTAATTTAATATGTAAATATATAAAATATAAAACTTGAGAGCCTCAACAGCACAACCTTGTTACCGTCAGTAATACATTTATTATCCACTATCGACCACTTACAATAAATGTAATAAAATCAGAATCATTCTCTCGTTTTAGTGATTCCATGGTTATTTTTTTTGTTATTGACGTTTTAATCCGGCTAGTTGATCATTAGGGCAAGTAAAATTCGGACAAGCGTTAATGTGGAGCCCTGGTTAAAGCCTGCGATCGTGACACCATCTCACCCGCTCCATGGCGTCCTGGTTGTACGCGAGATAATAGAGGCACAGAGAGACGCCGGTGGCAGCCATCGAGGGCCGAGGGATCTCCAGCAGCTTCGGCACACCCCCGTGTGCAACAAACTCGGCAGCAAACTTCTTATGGAGGAGAAGAGATGCGAGATACTGAAACACAGAGAGAGGAGCGAGAATGAGTAAACATCTCAAAACTAATAAGCAGCATAAGTCTTGAGATCAAAAGGTTTTTCTGAACATGAGAAACACACAGTTGAGCTGTGGAGTGTGTGATGTGTGTCTGGTACCTTCAGGGCTTCAAACGTGAGCTGGACGTCGTTGGTCTGTTTCAGGTCCATGTAGTGCATCAGCAGCTCACGAGCACCGAGTTGCATGAACACGGCCAACAACTGCACACACAAACACAGCACTTTCACTCAACTTGGGATGCAAATATGCCTTTATTTTTGGGTGAAAATGCCTTTAAAAAAGGGAGACCACCCAGTCATCACTTATTTTAGTTCTTTCAAATCAGACACTTTATACAGAAGCAGTTTCCTCACTTTCCTAATCGTCCACCTAAAACACAAATTGATCACTTTCTTGCTTTAAATGTCAGCCACAGGCATTTCATCTCAGTCATTTATAACTTAATAAATTATATTATTCCAGTCCCTACTAACATGCTTAAAGACACCTTGGAGCCAGACCTCGGAGTTATTAAAGAGTCAGGGTTAACATCTTGAAGTGGGTACACTCCTCTTCCATGCGTGTCAGGCATGGCTTAATACAATGCAAAATACTATTCAAAGCTCACTTGCCCGATTGGCTAAAATGTTTCCAGACAAGAGTGCCGCCTGCAACCGCTGCAAACAGTCTCCTGACAACCATCTGCATGTGTTTTGGACATGCCCACAGCTGGTAACCTTTCGGTCAAATGTACTTGAGACGCTTACAAAAGCTCTCAACACTAATATTGACCCTGACCCATTTATAGCCCATTTATAGAGTGTGTGCAGCATTACCTCCTGGTACTCTCCCAGCGGGGCGAGATTCAGTGAGTGTGTGTGGCATTACCTCCTGGTACTCTCCCAGCGGGGTGAGATTCAGTGAGTGTGTGCAGCATTACCTCCTGGTACTCTCCCAGCAGGGTGAGATTCAGTGAGTGTGTGCAGCATTACCTCCTGGTACTCTCCCAGCAGGGTGAGATTCAGTGAGTGTGTGAGGCATCACCTCCTGGTACTCTCCCAGCGGGGTGAGATTCAGTGAGTGTGTGCGGCATTACCTCCTGGTACTCTCCCAGCGGGGTGAGATTCAGTGAGTGTGTGTGGCATTACCTCCTGGTACTCTCCCAGCGGGGTGAGATTCAGTGAGTGTGTGTGGCATTACCTCCTGGTACTCTCCCAGCGGGGTGAGATTCAGTGAGTGTGTGTGGCATTACCTCCTGGTACTCTCCCAGCGGGGTGAGATTCAGTGAGTGTGTGTGGCATTACCTCCTGGTACTCCCCCAGCGGGGTGAGATTCAGTGAGTGTGTGTGGCATTACCTCCTGGTACTCCCCCAGCGGGGTGAGATTCAGTGAGTGTGTGTGGCATTACCTCCTGGTACTCTCCCAGCGGGGTGAGATTCAGTGAGTTTGTGAGGCATTACCTCCTGGTACTCTCCCAGCGGGGTGAGATTCAGTGAGTGTGTGTGGCATTACCTCCTGGTACTCTCCCAGCGGGGTGAGATTCAGTGAGTGTGTGCAGCATTACCTCCTGGTACTCTCCCAGCAGGGTGAGATTCAGTGAGTGTGTGCAGCATTACCTCCTGGTACTCTCCCAGCAGGGTGAGATTCAGTGAGTGTGTGAGGCATCACCTCCTGGTACTCTCCCAGCGGGGTGAGATTCAGTGAGTGTGTGCGGCATTACCTCCTGGTACTCTCCCAGCGGGGTGAGATTCAGTGAGTGTGTGTGGCATTACCTCCTGGTACTCTCCCAGCGGGGTGAGATTCAGTGAGTGTGTGTGGCATTACCTCCTGGTACTCTCCCAGCGGGGTGAGATTCAGTGAGTGTGTGTGGCATTACCTCCTGGTACTCTCCCAGCGGGGTGAGATTCAGTGAGTGTGTGTGGCATTACCTCCTGGTACTCCCCCAGCGGGGTGAGATTCAGTGAGTGTGTGTGGCATTACCTCCTGGTACTCCCCCAGCGGGGTGAGATTCAGTGAGTGTGTGTGGCATTACCTCCTGGTACTCTCCCAGCGGGGTGAGATTCAGTGAGTTTGTGAGGCATTACCTCCTGGTACTCTCCCAGCGGGGTGAGATTCAGTGAGTGTGTGTGGCATTACCTCCTGGTACTCTCCCAGCGGGGTGAGATTCAGTGAGTTTGTGTGGCATTACCTCCTGGTACTCTCCCGGCGGGGTGAGATTCAGTGAGTGTGTGTGGCATTACCTCCTGGTACTCTCCCAGCGGGGTGAGATTCAGTGAGTTTGTGAGGCATTACCTCCTGGTACTCTCCCAGCGGGGTGAGATTCAGTGAGTGTGTGTGGCATTACCTCCTGGTACTCTCCCAGCGGGGTGAGATTCAGTGAGTGTGTGTGGCATTACCTCCTGGTACTCTCCCGGCGGGGTGAGATTCAGTGAGTTTGTGAGGCATTACCTCCTGGTACTCTCCCAGCGGGGTGAGATTCAGTGAGTGTGTGAGGCATCACCTCCTGGTACTCTCCCGGCGGGGTGAGATTCAGTGAGTGTGTGTGGCATTACCTCCTGGTACTCTCCCAGCGGGGTGAGATTCAGTGAGTTTGTGAGGCATTACCTCCTGGTACTCTCCCAGCGGGGTGAGATTCAGTGAGTGTGTGTGGCATTACCTCCTGGTACTCTCCCAGCGGGGTGAGATTCAGTGAGTGTGTGTGGCATTACCTCCTGGTACTCTCCCGGCGGGGTGAGATTCAGTGAGTTTGTGAGGCATTACCTCCTGGTACTCTCCCAGCGGGGTGAGATTCAGTGAGTGTGTGTGGCATTACCTCCTGGTACTCTCCCGGCGGGGTGAGATTCAGTGAGTGTGTGATGCATCACCTCCTGGTACTCTCCCGGCGGGGTGAGATTCAGTGAGTTTGTGTGGCATTACCTCCTGGTACTCTCCCAGCGGGGTGAGATTCAGTGAGTGTGTGTGGCATTACCTCCTGGTACTCTCCCAGCGGGGTGAGATTCAGTGAGTGTGTGTGGCATTACCTCCTGGTACTCTCCCAGCGGGGTGAGATTCAGTGAGTTTGTGTGGCATTACCTCCTGGTACTCTCCCGGCGGGGTGAGATTCAGTGAGTGTGTGATGCATTACCTCCTGGTACTCTCCCAGCGGGGTGAGATTCAGTGAGTGTGTGTGGCATTACCTCCTGGTACTCTCCCGGCGGGGTGAGATTCAGTGAGTGTGTGATGCATTACCTCCTGGTACTCTCCCAGCGGGGTGAGATTCAGTGAGTGTGTGTGGCATTACCTCCTGGTACTCTCCCAGCGGGGTGAGATACTGCAGGATCAGTCTCTGCTCGATCCCCGGCGTGAGCGGGAACAGGTGGTAGTTATTCCCGATGACCCACGGGCTCATCTCAGACCAGCTGCTGTTGGACAGCTCGCTGAAGCTGCGCTCCGGCTCCGGCAAGGAGAAGTTCAGCTTCTGCTTCACCTTCCCTCCGTTCTCCCTCTTCCTCCAGCTCCTCAAGCCCTCCACCGGTCCCTCGCTCTCCTCCAGCTCCGGCGGCACAGCCGACGCCGGCTTCATCAGGCCTTTCATGCCCGTGTTGGACCGGCCCACGCTCCTCAGCGCACACACGGGCTCTGCGTCCGGGTTCTCCGGGAGAGCACTGGGAACGCTGGGAGTGAACTCTCCGTCCACAGTCTCCTCGTCCAGTGGGAGCAGAGGAGCCAGACTCTTGCTCGGACGCTTGCTGTCTCTCCGGCTCTCCAACTCCTTCTCCTGAAGCTCCCTCAGTCTCTGCAGCATTAGAGGAACCTGACACACAAACATGCTTTTTTAAAGTCACCGAGTCAAAATGGACAGTATTGCTGCGTATAATATATATTCTCTAACTATGCACATCGTTGTTTTAAATTCTTGAATCAGAGTAACTTCCCCTCCCTCTTGCAGCATCTCTTCTCTCTGATGACGAGGGTGGGGCAACTGATATCGGTCAATCTCTATTGTCTTGTACCATTTAAAGCTGCAGTGTGTAAAGTTTGGCGGCATCTAGTGGTGAGGTTGTGAACTGCACCCAACAGAAGTTACAGTGGCCGACAGGAAGTGATGTCGCCCAGTTAAACAATGAGGTTTCTTTATAAAGATAAATTAAGAAATTATGTTTACCTAATTATTCAGTAAAACAATATGTCATTGCGAATATTATTGTCACTGGTTCATCATTGTGCCAGTGTTTTATTTGCTGACTTTAGCTCGCTTCTTTACATGAAGAACAACATAGTGAGGAAACACGTTTGTCCGCTCAGGGCCACTGTAGAAACATGTCGATGTAAGCGGACCCGCTGTGTGTGTAGAGAGAAATGCCTCATAAGCTAATAAACATACAACGGTTCATTATGTAAGGTCTTTATACACCACTGAAAACATAGTTATGTATATGATATTGCATTTTTGTCAACAGATCCTCCTAAATATTACACACTGTACCTTTAAGACTTTTTATGGCCTTAAATTTGATTCGCAAATAAGGGACCCTTATCTAACATATACACTGCCGTTCAAAAGTTTGGGATCAGTAAGATTTTTAATGTTTTTAAAAGAAATCTCTTCTGCTCACCAAGACTGCATTTATTTGATAAAAAAAAAGAAGAAATATTACAATTTAAAATAACCGTTTTCTATGTGAATATATAGTAAAATGTAATTTATTCCTGTGATCAAAGCTGAATGTTCAGCATCATTACTCCAGTCATCAGTGTCACATGATCCTTCAGAAATCACTCTAATATGATGATTTGATGCTCAAGAAACATTTATGATTATTATCAGTGTTGAAAACAATTGTGCTGCTTCAGATTGATAAATTTTTTTTTTTTTTTTCAGGATTCTTTGATGAATAGAAAGTTCAAAAGAACAGCATTATCTGAAATAGAATCTTTTATAACATTAAACTATCATTCACAAGTTTGGGATCAGTAAGAATTGTTTTTGGCGGGGGGAAATAAAAAATCAATACATTTATTCAGTAAGAACACATTAAATTGATCAAAAGTTACAGTAAAGACATTTATAATGTTACAAAAGATTCTATTTCAAATAAATGAAACTTTGTCTTCATCAAAGAATCCTGAAAAAAAAAAAAAGTACACTGAAGACTGGAGTAATGACGCTGAAATTACACTTTACTAGATATTCACATAGAAAACAGCTGATTAAACTGTCAAACAATATTACTATTTTTTTTGTTGTTGTATTTTTAATAAAATAAATGCAGCTTTGGTCAGAAGAAGAGACTTCTGTTAAAAACATAAAAAATCTTACCGATCCTAAACCTTTGAACGGCAGTGTGTGAGATTCAGTGTTTAGACATGAAGAATGAAGTACTGACTGATTAGCACAGGTGTTTCTGTTTATATTAGATGCGACTGCAATCGCTCACTTCTCGGACTGGGCAAACGTCTATTGTCCTTTTATTATGCATGAACAGATTGTTTGTTCTTTACTGTTATTGTGAAGCATCGTTGAGCTTGGGAGAGGCGCTATATAAATTAAACATATTATGATGATATTATCCGTGGCCTCACCAGCACAGAGTTCTCCTCGCGATAGTTAGCGGCGATGTCCTGGTTCTCCATGGCTCCGGCTAGCAGGCCTGTGGCGTAGATCCTGAGCGGCTGATCCGCCTCCTGGGCCCATTTAAACAAGCGCTCCACAATACCCTCCTGTCACACACACACACACACACACTTGAGACGCGAGGAAGCAGAAGCCGTAGGGCTGTTTACACCTGGCCACTTCATGCGTGTTCTGTGATTGGATGGCTATCCGATCGTGAATAGACCAGGTGTAAACGCCCTCCGAAACACATTCGAGATGATTTGAATCTGATCGCTCAAACCACATCCGGAGGAGGCCAGACGAAACTGGACAAGTGTAAACGCATCTGGCTGTCGAAACCACATATGTAAACTTTCCTCCTCCCAACAATGCTAAAAATAAACATGTGAGAGCGTGTTATAGGCTATATGTCATGTTATGGCCAGATATGTTCAGCATCAGTTCATCAAGCCAACACGTAAATCTGCATATTTGCGCAATTGAAGATCGGATTTATATCCATTTTGCGAAAACACATTTATGTGAACAGGTGTAAAATGATAAACGAGATGGCTATCCGACCGGTGTGAACAGGGCCGTGTGCGGCTCACAGTACCTTCTCCTGGAAGACCACGGCGGTCTCGAGGCCAGGCATGATGTTCAGCAGGAGTCTGCAGGCCGCCGTGTTCACAGAGCCCTCACGACTGCTCATCACGTACGTGTTCACCAGCTGGAGAAGCAACACACTCAACATCAGAACACAAACACATGCCCTTTTTTACTGCTAAGAACATTAGCCACCGAAATTATTTCCGACCCAAAATGCGAAATGTGTAACAACTTCGTTTAAATGGTTAAAGCTCTCAAAAAATAATTAAGAAATCTGAAAAAAATCTAATTTGTGTTTTGATTGAAACTGTATTTTTTTTTTTTTTAGACACTTATGTCCCACTTCTGGGTTAACACTGAGTAACTGCCAGGCTCATTTACAGGGGTTTAAAGATGTATTACATCAGGATATATGCGCACAGCAGCACGGCATGACGATATGAAGTGTTGATCATGAGTGAATATATCTGCTGGTAGCACTGCACAGTTATTGACAGAGTGAGTAACTTAATAAAGTCTGTGATGTGCTGGACATTAAAGAGTTATTAAAATGTCCTCTTCTGTGGCTCACTGCCCTTCAACGGTCAAATACGCACAGAATTGTCAAAATGCCAGTGTGTTACAATATTACTCAAACTAAATATATTCAATTTACTTCCAGAAACGTTCACCCACAGATGAAGCAGCGTATGACCATGCTGAGCCGGCAAGGCCCCGTCAGTAGGGGGCGCTAGAGGGACATGTGGACTCAAAACATCTCTCCTTTATCATTTAGACTATTTGGTCTTTGAACTTTTGCTTTACACCCCTATGGGCTGTTCATTAGATATAGTTTATTTGTTATATCAGTTACATCTTTTGTCTGTTGTCTGTGTGCGTGCATATTTATATTTTTATGGGGGAAAAGCGATATAAACCATACAGCAAAATCTCTATTGATTAACACTTGATATCGTCACCACAGCCAGTTAATAGGCATGTATCATTGTGCAAGACAAGCAAGAACTTGCAATCAGTGGCAATATCATTTTTAAACTAAATTTTATTAACAATATTAATTAAACTAATGTGAAATGTGTAGCCAGGGCCATGTGCAACTGCAAGCATTATGCTGTGTATCAATTCAATTCACAATGCAATTGTGCTTGTGATTATGCATCCAATCTTATATAACTGGATTTTAGGAAAACAAGTATGCAATCAGTGACAATATCATTTTTAAACTAAATTTTATTAACAGTATTAATTAAACTAATGCAATTGTGCATCCAATCTTACCGCATTCATGAAATCATCGTTCTTGAACAGGATTTTCAACAGGTGTCCCAGCATGCACTCTGGATCTGCCCGTCCTTAGAGCAAAACAAGAAGTCAATATTATAGACCCTTTTTCAGTTGATAAACATGGTGACGTATTTGTGTGGGCGGAGCTTAGCTGGAGGCAGAACGATCCCTCTGGCCGCTTCACTAACGCTAGTTTGCCGGTTTTGTTAGCTTGTTTTTTAACAATGACTGGAGAAAATCCGATTTCATCTTAATGTGCAAGGTCACTCACTGTCCAGGACCGCGACTGTTATTTGCTAAAGTTAATTTTAACGGACGGAACCAGATTGGCCGACCCGTACACTCAGTCAATGGATGGACGATCTGACAGGATGAACGTTAACGCTTCCTCCGGTTGAGTGGCCTGACTTCTACACCGACCCGATAGAGAAACTGAGCGTAAAGAGAAACTGAGGGCATATACATCTTTAGATGCCTATAACTGTATGGTCACAAGACTTGTGTGGTAGCCTACGATCCGCAGTTCTGCCTCGCCAGCGCCACGGCCAGACAGAAGACGACAGTAAAGAGTGACATTACGGTGCAATTTTAATGATGTGAATATTTTCTTGACATAATAATTCCAGATACAGAATATTCATTTTTTAACTATGTATTTGATTACCCTTTCTTACCAGGTTCTTCAAAAAGTCTAGTCCCAATCAATCAAAACAACAATCATAGATGATTCACAAATAATCACAATCATTTAGAAAACATTATGCGATAAAATGTAAAGTTGGAGCCTGTACTCCGTCGATTCTACGATATTACTGTGACAGTGTTGAGCAGTTGAGGCTCTCAGCCTCTCGAGGAGACATCTAAACATCTAAACATCACAAAAGAAACTCAATTAACAACATTCGGCCTATAAAAATACAAAATATGGAGTTTTTATGTTTAACATGTGTTTAGCGATCTCACACGACGAGTGGAAATGTGGCATTTCTCATTTCATTCAACAGTTCAAATGAAGTCACTTACATTTGAGTTATTGGCTGCTTTTGCTCTGTTTCAGCGATATGAAGCTTTATTCTAAATAACTGAATTTATTGATCAAATTTAGGAATTTTAAATGAAAGATGATGATAGGGCTTTAAAAGTGCAGATATTACAATATGCAGCTTTAAATATATCAAAGCTGACTGAACACTGATGAGAATTTTGCTACAGACTAAATTATATTTACAACACAAACACACAAAAAATCGCGGTCAAGCGCATGAGAAGGCCTGATGTGGAGCCCTGATGATGCGTGAGTGCGGGATCACCTGGATGACGGTCATCGAACGGGTCCGGATCGGCTTTATGATACTCCTCCGTCTCCCGCTCCACCAGATCCGAGATCCTGAGAGATCCACATGAGGATTAGCACATCTCTGATATATGAACACATTAACACTGGAACACATTATGTTTTTGCTCTTAATCGATTAGTTATTGAACATTTAAAGATAATTGGTTAAAATGCATTTACATTCATTAGTTTACTTGACATGACCAAGAAGAAATCCCTACTCTTCCCAGCATCTGTGTGAACACGTCACTTCTGGCTGATTATTAATGAGTTTGGGGAAAGCTGCACATGCACCACAGATCCACAGTCCATCAGCCCGTGATCAGTGTTGGGGAAGCTACTCTAACAACCTCATTAATTATTAGCTATGAATTACATCGTCAATGGTGTCGATTCTGTACTAACGACTCTCTAAAAGTATTACATTTCATATCACCAACACTCTCTGAATCCCCCATCAGCCTCGGCCAGATGAACACGGACAGAGACGGGCTCTTCATGCTTTCACATAAATCATATAAAACTGCATAAATTATTCTTGATCTGACCCAAGTATTTACATTGCATTACATTACAACATACATTTTAAGGTTAGACGTTACATTTTGATGTTAAATTTCATTGCATTTGTAATTTAACAAAATTTAAATATATTTGTTTAAATACAAAAGTCTTACGGGTTTTGGACGACATGAGGGTGAGCAAATGCAAATTAATTTATTTATAAAAAGAAATGTTTGGGTGAATATACCTTTAATTAGATACATTTACTTAAATACATCTTACAAACCTACTTAGACACATCTTTAATCTCTGTTTGTTCTGTTTAATGATCGGCCGATATTGTTTTAGTTTTTTTAGAACCGATTCTGATTATTTGCATGTTTATGTTCCATGATAAACTATATACAGGAATGATATTAGTTTTATTTCTGTTTTTGACTATTATAACAGCACTGAACTCAACAAACTGTTTTAACACTTTCAATACTGTAATTTCACTTGTGCTTCTACATAAAGAGTCTAAAAGAGTGCAATAAAGTACCGTCACAAGTGTCTTTAAATAACAGGTAACAAAACAACACTGTAAAAATAATTCTAACACACTTACAAAAAGAAAGAATACATAAACATTGTAAAACACCTGAATAACAAACATTGCTACTTTAATGTACTTAGAACTCGGTTACATCATAGTTTATAACACAGGAACACTCAGACGTTCTGGTCCAGAGAGAGCCGTCGTCATGAAGAGATGTGAAACAGCTTCACTAACAGTCTTTTCAACATCACAGCATCATTATTTCTGTCTTACAATCACTCAGATTATCACAGAAGTGCTGGAGAAAAGACTATAGTCCAGATATAAACACTGATGTCTACAGTAGAGATCACAATAGAGCAAATCAGCTTTTAAAAGCGACTTGACGCTTCAAATAAAGATTGTAGTGATTACATCGTTACACCAGTAGGTGGCGACAGGAGACTGATAAAATATGTGTTTGTCACTGAATCATTCACTCAAGAGATTCATTCAGAAACACTGATTCATCCAGTAATGAAACAAGTCTTTATGAGTGAGTCATTGAATCATTCATTCATTTAAATTTTAAATAGAAGCAGCAATTAACATTTTGTCTCTAGTAAATTACATGTCATTTTGTATAGTTGTCTGTTCAGAATCGTGATCTTTATTTTAAACTAAATAAACTGTGATTCTCACTTTATTCAGAATCGTGCAGCTCCACAACCTCTGGCCTACTCTTGATTAAATCTTGTTTAATAAGGGAATAAAAGGATTTTATGATGATTTCAGTGTGAAACAGAAGCACGTCTGCTGATCTTCTGCTGTTGGTCAGGGGATGATAATGTGCAAGAACCACAACTATACTAGCGGATGATCTCGTTCGGTTTATTATTCAGCTCTTTAAAGCAGGATGGATTCTGATTGGCTGTCGATGTGTTTATCGTTCATCAGCTGGAAAACACTAGGGCTGGGGAAAATGATCGCGATTCTTTTTTTACGATTCTAAAATCTATTTTTTTATTCCAGAATCGATAATCAAATTAAATTGCTTTATTTTTGTCCTTGCTTGTAGACGAAGTTGACAAAAGTTCTTCACTTTCGTTCCAACAGAGGATGAAGTGTGTCGTTGTCTATGAGTGTTGAGTGATATCGTGAAGCGTGCGCGTGGAGGAGTCGCGAGACTGAAGCACTAAAGCCCTCGCGCCGCTCATGCTGAGAGAGAGATGAGACCGTAGAGCTGCACGATTCAGCTTTAAAAGACTGTGATCTCCATTCAAACACACACACGATCTTTCAATCCGTCTGTCTATTAAACTTTGACAAAATCATATCGCAACATTCAGATCTGTGCTGGCGCTGACCCGGAGAGAATCGTCATGAAACAGTGTCTTTTCAACCTCACAGGATCATTATTTCTGTGATGCAATAGTTCAAATTATCAAAGAATTACTTGGATAAAAGTTTAAAGTTCAAATATGAACACTGATGTCTACGATAGCGATGAAAATCAGCTTTTGATAGAAACTTGGTGCTTAAAATAACGCATTTATCGATTACAGTTTCACCACTAGGTGGCGACAGGTGACTGTTAAGAATGTATTTGTTATTGAATCATTTGTTCAGGAGAATGTAGTCCTGTACGCTTCTGAAGTAAAACTCATCTACTCAAATATGACTCATCTTATACATCATGTACAGTCTGTGTAACTTTTCCCCATAGTCTAGTGTTAAAAAAATGCAATATCGAATCACAATTCTTAGAAAAAATAAAAATAATAATAATAATATTATATTTATTATATATAAAGGCTATAGTTGTGTCGTGGACTCTGCGGGTTCCTCTAGAACGGTCTCTAGTTGTGTGTCTCGGGTGTTTCTCACTTGGTCAGTATGTTGAGGAGCTCGCTGGATCCCGCTTGCTGTTCTCTCTCCCACTGCTCCAGTAACGCACTGAGCTCCGCTTTAGAGTCCACACCTCCTCCATCTCCAGACGCCATCAGCCCTGAGACACACACACACACACACACGCCTCAGTGATCCTGTGCACAACCACACCTGATGTTCATGTCATTCTCCACCACAGCTCCCAAAACATTAATCCATAAATAAACATACAGTCAAAACAAAAGTTATTCAGACACCAGATATAATTTGATATTTGTTTACTAGTGTGATCAAGACACTATGGTTCATTTATGTAAGTGAGGAGAGCAAAATAAAGTGAACTGTGACATATTATACCCAAAAATACAGTGACTACAAGAAAAAATTATAAAAATGTGGGACCATAAATGATTCGGCCACTTTGAGCTGATCATGTTCTGCTGAAGTGTGTTTTCTTTAATTGCTAATGCTCTTTTTACACACAGACTGAACAACATGAAGCATTGCTTGGTGATTGGTTGATCTAAACTGGTATTATCTAATTGTGTAGTTAAATTTAACAGCTGACAGATATTCAACATAATTCATGTGTGAGACAGTCTAACAGAAGGACGGACAAAACCAGTCAAATATCAGCTGAGTTCATAACTCTGAGTTCTGCTCATATTTTATTACCGCTTTCTAAACTATAGCGAATAAACTGTGAGAAATGTTGAAGGTGAATAAATGTTAGTTTGACTGAATACGAGTAAAACTTGAATAAAACACTAAATCAACAGTAAGGTCATCAAGGCCAACAACATGACAAGCTGAATATAACAGAACAACTGATAAGAAATCAGAATTATAATGATTAATCAAGAGCTTCTGAGTCAGTGTTGCCACTAATATCGCAGTGCCTGTGATAAAGCTGAATAAACCAATAGTTGAAAATATCAACACATGTATTCATCACGTGTGTGTGTGTGTGTGTGTGTGTGTGTGTGTCAGTTGAACTTGAATCCAGCAGAAACACCTGCTAATATGAACTGAAAGCCTCTTTACATTACATTACCAGCTCATTCGCTAAAGAAACACACGCTAGTTCATTTATCCGGTGTATAAACATATACAGTATATAAATATATAGTGTTTACAGAGCGAGCACGCGCATATCCACACACACTGATCTGACATGTGAACTGAACACAACACTGAGGTAAACAGTGTTTATAACGTGTTTTGGCGCGCGAGGACTCACCTTCAGCGCGCGCGCACACACACCGCCTCAGACTCGCTAACGGAATCACCTCGCGAACACGACACACGCGACACGGACTGTTATAAACACATGAATAGTGTGTCGCTTAAGAGCTCATGTCACTCGTGTCTGCCTTTAGCAATGTGCTGCAACTTTATGATGGCGATCGCTGAACGCGTCATCACCCGGCGACGACAGGGAGACGTCGATGACGTCAGACGCACGCTTTCTGCCAGTAGGGAAGAGAGTTTGGACTTTACTATTTGTTGTCTATATTTGTTAATTTTTTTATACTACGTGTTGGACTATTGGCATATTTATTTTTTGTAATGTGATTGGCATTTAATAAATAAAAAAGAAAGAAAAAAAAAAAGAAAGAAGAGCGTTTGGACTGTATTATGTTATAACAATAATGATTATTGTTCATGTTTTTTTATTTCTTCAAGTATATAATAAAAAAGTGAATAAAAAAGAAGAGAGTCTGAACTCTCTTGATAAAGAAAAAAGAAAAAAAAATGAATAATAAACATGTGAAGTAATTCCTACATGATATAGTTTCCATATCCTCTTTTACTGGCGATATTCACTGTAAAAGTACATGACAAATACAGCGTTTTAAGATACTGCATAATATCTATCCAGACATTGCTCCATTTGTTTTTTGATTGTAATAAGATATAATCTTTAAGTTGTTATGCAGCACATCACTGATTATAAAGTGTATCTGTAAAAATATATATTTCTTTATTATTCTGACAGTAACGATGCTCGTTAGGCACATTTTTAATTCCTTTGTTTTGCATTATATTAATCGCAGCTTCAGAGTAGTTCCTGTCAGTCGCCTGTAGTTCCCGCTGTGTCCACAGGGGGCGCGAGAGAGTAATCAGTGTGTTATTACTGTCATCACTCCTCACACACACCAGGAGGCGCTGAAGAGCAGATCATCTTTCAGTTGGCCCGTGCTGTTTCTTTTTTCTTTCTTTTTTTCTTTTTTTATTGAATTTTCAAAATGACAGAGTTTGATATCAAGTTCTTGACACAATTCTTATACACATTTTCACATTTGGTAAGTATAACTTGAAACAACAATAATTTGAAAAAAGAAAAGAAACAAACAAAAGATAAAGGGCATCACAAACATATATTAAATTCATTTAGCAGCCATACAGATCTTTGGGCTTTTCCCACTCAAATGAGGGAAACATATTAACCCAAACACATTTAGATGGAGGAGAAGAGATACTGACAAAAAGAGATCTAATCAATTGGTTACTGCATTTATCATTAATTAAATCAAGTTAATCTAAAAACAAATGTTTGCAGACTTTACTTGCAGTGTAACCCCTAGAGTCCTCTGATTTCTGAATAGAGATAAAATTTTGGCAGAAACAATATTCTTTAACTGAAATATGACACTTACATTTCAGACATAGTTCAGCAATACTCAAACACTGACCATCAGAATTCAACAACTGACTAACTAATAATATATCAGATTCAAACCAATGTTTTAAAAATAATGTTTTTCTTCGGTGTGTAATATACTTATTATTCCAAATAAACAAGCAGTGAGGAGAGAAGTTATGTTTAAAAGCCAAACACCACGTCAGAAAGACTTGCTTGTGAAAATTAGATAAACAAAGAAGTATTTTGTTGATATCAAAACTGCATCTAATGAAAAAATTTATACCACCAAGTCGATTAATTAAATGGTTAGGGAAAATATTCCACAGAGAGCAATTCTTTTTAATAAAACATTTTAGCCAATTTATTTTAAAAGTGCTGTTCAAGGTTGTAAAATCCACAACATTCAAACCGCCCTGATCATATGGATTGCATAATATATTTTTCTTTAAATAATGAGTTTTTCCCAAACAAAATCAAATAACAACTTGTCAAACTCTTGGGTAAATGTCTTGGGTAAATAGAGCTTGGGAGAGATACGCCGATCTGGACAAACCTTCAGATTTAGACAATAAGACACGACCATAAATAAATCTCTGCAACCAAGAGTCAAACTTTCTTTTTGTGCTGTTGATAATCGGATTAAAGTTAAGAGAAGCACGATATGATTCATCTTTGCAAAGTTTTACACCAAGATATGTGACGACCTCCTCGACAGGGATTCCATCAGTTTCTTCCAGGTTAACATTCCTGTGGAAAAATCCCACATTTGCTTATATTAAGGTTGAGACCAGATACTTTAGAGAAATTATTTATGGTACGAATTGCTTTGCTAACCATTTTTTAAAAATACTGTTGTGTCATCAGCTAGCGGACATATTTTTAATTCATTCCCAAAATTGAGAAGGTGAATATAATCAATATAATCAAGAATAAGACGGATATTATTACAGATATGCTCGTTCATGAAGCCGGACTGAGACCGATCATTAATGAGTCCGACCCGAAGTTCAGCCTGCTAGCAAAAATAAGAGAAAAGAGTTTGGCATCAGTGTTCAATAAAGTTATGGGTCTCCAGCCATCTAGAGATAAGAGATATTAGCCTTTGGTTTTAAGGTAATTACCCCTGTCTGAGAGATGGAGGTAAGAGTCCATCATTTATAGACTCATTAAACATAGCTAAAATAAACGGGGAAAGGGCATCTCTGAAAGTTTTGAAAAATTCATTCGTAAGCCCATCATTTCCAGGAGATTTGTTATCCTTGAGTTTCTTAATATTGTCGATAATGTCTGTAATACTATAAGCTCTTTCTCACAAATGCTGCCAAATTCATCATTAACAAAAGCACTAGTATTATCCAATTTTCCTAAAAAGGACTCCATTAAAGGCACAATATGTGACTTTTTTTGCTTTAAAAATAGCAAAAATCACTATATCTATGTTATATTTTTTTTTTAGTTGTGTACTTACATTATCCCGACTGTCTCCAACAACTTTCAAACCAGGAGAAATTTGTAATTTAATTCGAAGACACGTCACGTTTCTTTATTTCCGTTTTGTCGCCGTCAATGGCGTCATATCCGTGTTGTCCCTGGTTTCCGCTCGTGCTGCCATGGCAACCAGAGCCCTCTAACTGTGCGTTCACACCGGACACGAATAGCGTGTCAAATTCGCGCCTGCCGCGTCTATTTATACGCTTGACCACTTTGTGTGCATTCGCGCGTCAAGAGCGTCAGAGGCGAAAGTTTCGAAACCTGTTGGCGGCCATCTTTTTTTTGTTTATCGAGCATTAGCAATAATTTAATGAGGCCAAACATAAAATAACATTAAACTGTCACTTCACCACGTGACAGCAGCATGCAAGCAGGCTCCTGATTGGTTAACGCGGCGCGAATTGACGCAGAAGTTCAGATTTTTCAACTCGGGCGGCAGACGCGAAATCGCGTCAAACGCGTGAATGCACAAATAGCACTAATAAAATCATTCGCGTGTAACGCGCCAGACGCTCAATTGGCGTCAAGTTCGCGCGAATGACGCGAATTCGCGTCTACCGCGCCGCGCTAAACGCCTCATTCGCGCCGCAGGATTTTTTACGCGCGTAACGCATCTTTGCATTGACTTAACATTGAAATCACTCGCGCCTGACGCGCTATTCGCGTCCGGTGTGAACGCACCATGACGGTGCGTTTCCACTACAGCGGCAAAAGTCCGCTCAGTGCCGCTGGCAACGCTATAACGCCTCCGCTTTGGGGTGTGTCATTGCGAGTGTGTTTAATCGAAGTTTTTTTCAACACACGGACAGTATAATCACCAGAAATGCACGCGATTACATTTACAAATAGACAAGCTTTGTTTCCAAATGCATCAAGCAAAGATCCTTTCAATTTTATAAACTTTTATAAACCCAGCCAATATAATCACAATGAACACATCCAAAATAAAATCTTGAACATATCAACTGCAAAGCGTCTAATTTGTAAACAAAATGATTTACGCACTAAATCCAGCATAAACTCCAGCAAAATTTGCATATTTTTAAACTCTCAAAACAGATGTCACATCACGAACCTCACAGCAATTGGCTGCCGACCGCGTTTTTCGCTTGATATTTGCATAAAGTCAAAAACTGCCCAACCTTTTTGACGCTCTCGGTCGCTCTCAACGCTTTCTCCGGTCCGCTGGCAATCCCAAAATGCACTGCGCAAGCGTGAAGCTCAACTTCCATAGGAATGAATTGAAAACGCTCGCTCCGCTCCGCTCGCAACGCGCCAGTGGAAACGCACCGTGATAGTAACCAAAGCGACTGACGCGGACAACTTTGTAGTTCGCAATGTCTATCTGCACGCTGTTGTTGTTTCGTTCAAACATTATGGACCATGGCAAGCAGACTTTGGATAAAAAAGGAGAACTAAAAGGAGAATCAATATCAGCGCGGTGTTTTCGAGATGCCGAGAGCTCCCATAGACAGAATATAAACGAGAGCTCCACGTCCGAGACTTCGACCGCTCCTACATGTACTTTATTAAACAGGTGAGCACATTTACATAAAACTAATCAATGTTTTATAGTTCAACAATGATAAAATGTTAGAATATGATCTGTATGTTATTCTAATGTTGATCTAGCTCACTGCTAGTCTCATACAGACAAACTAACACATACATTTCAACACACTCAAATGCAGTTTAGTGTGATAGTGTAATGTTAGACCAATGAAACAGCGCTGCGTTACCTCACAAGTTTAATATGTCTAATAAACTGACCTGTGAGTTGTAATTCTGCGTGTAGTTCGGTAGAATGAAATGTCCATATTCCTGTTATATCCGCGGGACTCGCGTCGCGTGTGGAGCTGATAGCTGTCTCTTAGCAATCCCGAACTGCTTCATATCACAGTCATGATAAAAGCATCAATGTATTCAGTCATCCATAAACATTATTAGATCGGTCGGCTTGACGTTGACGACAAGATCCATAATTCTTAGCAAATGTTGCGTCATCAAACTACGCCTTTGTTATTGTAAAGAGGTTAGCGACCCCTAGTGGAGAAAAATGCCATACTGTACGTTTAAGGAGTACTGTATATTAGAGCTAGAATACAAAGTTTTATAAAATTCTGCTGTATGTTTTGAAATTGTAGATAAATCATCTGTGACAGAATTATTTATACATAATTTATTAATTGATAATCTTTCACCATTTCTTTTTTCCAAAGAATAAAAGTATCTGGTGTTTTTTCACCATGCTCGAGCCACTTTCTTCTGGAACGTATGAAAGCAGATTTTGCCTTTTCCTCATAATGTTTATTTAAATTCTCTTGTAATGTTATGAGATTTTGAACTTGTTCCTCTGTTAGATCTGTTTTATCACACCTCAAACTCTTGATGATGGCTTGCATTTTGGCCCGTTTATTTTTGGCAATTGTTTTACTCATTTTAATGGCTAAACTCCTCACTTTATATTTCATAAAATCCCACTGCAGCCCATATTGGTTAGTAATTACACCCTGTTTATAGTATTTATCAATTATTTTTAAGACTTCACATTTAAATTCATCATTTAATAATAAATAATTGTTTAATATCCAGTATCCACTTCTGCTCAGGTTCTTTCTACTGTCATTAGTGATGATAAACATGTGAATAGATTTATGGTCAGTAAAAGGTGCAAGATCAATTGTAACGTTGTCTATCAATGATGTCAACTCCTCTGATATTAACCACAAATCTATTCGAGACTGCAAAGACAAATCATTATTTTGCCAGGCCTGTCTCGCTGGTTCTCACTGTTGATCTTGCCCAGTCGATGAGCCACATCATCTGTGCTCGTGTTGAGTTCTGGAACGACCGCATGACACATCTCTTTGACTCTGGCCTTGCTGTTCTCCGATAGCCCGTAAAGCCGTAAATTCCACCTCCTTCCATAACGCTCCGCATCGGACAACCTCTCTTCTAACATCGCAATTTTCTGTTCATAAGCGTCATGTTTCTGCTTGAGAACGTCCATTTCGATGCGAAAGCCGCCCACTTCGTTGTATATGCAGTCTACTTTCTCCCGCAGATGTTCGACGAGCACAGCATTTTCAGACACCTTTGATTCAATTCTGTCTGATCTCTCGTTTATTAAATTATATAAATCAATCAAGGAAAACTCTTTTTTTTTCTTACTTTCGGGGCTACTCGTTCCATCACTCTTACTTTTCTCAGCATTAGAATTCTTTGCGTAAGAATGTACTTCACTTTGTGTGCGCTTTTCTCCTTTCCCCCCCATGACTAGGCCCACTATGCACGGTTCAGTCAAAATACGTCTTGACGAATAACACGGGGTAAAAGTTGATCGCTTTCAAAAATTTCATGTAAAATAATTGTTTGTCATCAGTTCATAATAAAAAGTAAAGTTAGAAGGGAAATCCCGGGAAATTGATCTCCACTTAGAAAAGGTCGTCTGCACCCACCGCCATCTTGGTCCGACCAGTTGTCCCGTGATGAACAGAATGAAATAAACTTATTATGTTTTTTTTTCCAATTGCTGACACACTAAAATGACTTGAACAGCACAATTATTTAAACTGACACACAGAGAGCAAAACCTCTTCTCACGTCTCCAAAAGTCTAAACACATTTTCTATTTTACACACATTTTGCAATTCAAAATGGCACTTTTTAAATACACTGACCACAGTTCTCTGCATAAGACACAACAATCTGACATAAAGTCACATGTCTGCCATTTCAAAACACTGCCATTCAAAATGACACTCCATGATCTGATTGGCCGATACATGTGTCACCTGACCAAACACCTCAATGGTTAATTGTTAACACTTCAATCTTTTTCAGTTTACAGTTTGTTGTGAGCATATTTGTGTTCAGTCCAGTGTAAATATTTCTGCTGTGCATGAGTTGCACTGACTTGTTTGGTGAAAAATTAAAAAATTAATGTTTCAACAGCATGTGTGTGTCTCTGCATTCTGCAAATATTTCTGTGCATGTGAACAATCAGAAGAATTTTCTACAATTTGAACTATTTTAGTATTATGGCAAAGGATACTGAAGATGAGGGTGCTCATCATTACGCCCAACAGTGTGTATTTGGTTAGACAAAAATCTATTTATGAATGAAGTGTGTGCCATTTCATGCAGAAGTTTGATTTTGATAATGCTATATGTAGTTTTGTTTGCAGTGCTTCATTCTGCAGGATATATTGGGTATTTTGCAGTTTGGGTATGTGGTTTTGTGAATTGTGAAAAGTATTTTGAAAAAAAAAACAGCCTAGTTTGCAAAATTGTGTGTTAGCAATGGGAAAAAAACTGTAAGGATGTCCACACCGACTTATGGTCTCCTATACTCACATAATAACCTCTCACTTCTTACTATGACCTGAACCATTTGAGGACCATACAGAGTGTTGTGATCAACAGTGTCAAACCCAGCTCTAATATTTTGCCTGTTTCTGTATTGAGTACCTACTGTACTGTGTTGAGTAACCTACTGTACTGTATTGAGTAGCCTACTGTACTGTATTGAGTAGCCTACTGTACTGCATTGAGTAGCCTACTGTACTGTATTGAGTAGCCTACTGTACTGCATTGAGTAACCTACTGTACTGCATTAATTAGCCTACTCTACTGTATTGAGTACCTACAGTACTGTATTGAGTACCTACTGTACTGTACTGAGTAGCCTACAGTACTGCATTGAGTAGCCTACTGTACTGTACTGAGTAGCTTACTGTACTGTATCGAGTACCTACTCTACTGCATTGAGTAGCCTACTGTACTGTACTGAGTAGCCTACTGTACTGTATTGAGTAGCCTACAGTACTGCATTGAGTAGCCTACTGTACTGAGTAGCTTACTGTACTGTATCGAGTACCTACTCTACTGCATTGAGTAGCCTACTGTACTGTACTGAGTAGCCTACTGTACTGCATTGAGTAGCCTACTGTACTGTACTGAGTAGCCTACTGTACTGCATTGAGTAGCCTACTGTACTGCATTGAGTAGCCTACTGTACTGTACTGAGTAGCCTACTGTACTGCATTGAGTAGCCTACTGTACTGTATTGAGTAGCCTACTGTACTGCACTGAGTAACCTACTGTACTGCATTGATTAGCCTACTGTACTGTATTGAGTACCTACTGTACTGTATCGAGTACCTACTCTACTGCATTGAGTAGCCTACTGTACTGTACTGAGTAGCCTAGTGTACTGTATTGAGTAGCCTACTGTACTGTATTGAGTAGCCTACAGTACTGCATTGAGTAGCCTACTGTACTGTACTGAGTAGCTTACTGTACTGCATTGAGTAACCTACTGTACTGCATTGAGTACCTACTGTACTGTATTGAGTACCTACTGTACTGCATTGAGTAGCCTACTGTACTGTATTGAGTAGCCTACTGTACTGTATTGAGTAGCCTACTGTACTGCATTGATTAGCCTACTGTACTGTATCGAGTACCTACTCTACTGCATTGAGCAGCCTACTGTACTGTACTGAGTAGCCTACTGTACTGCATTGAGTAGCCTACTGTACTGCATTGAGTAGCCTACTGTACTGCATTGAGTAGCCTACTGTACTGTATTGAGTAGCCTACTGTACTGCATTGAGTACCTACTGTACTGTATTGAGTAGCCTACTGTACTGCATTGAGTAGCCTACTGTACTGTATTGAGTAGCCTACTGTACTGCATTGAGTAGCCTACTGTACTGCATTGAGTACCTACTGTACTGCATTGAGTAACCTACTGTACTGTATTGAGTAGCCTACTGTACTGTATTGAGTAGCCTACTGTACTGTATTGAGTAGCCTACTGTACTGCATTGAGTAGCCTACTGTACTGTATTGAGTAGCCTACTGTACTGCATTGAGTAACCTACTGTACTGCATTAATTAGCCTACTCTACTGTATTGAGTACCTACAGTACTGTATTGAGTACCGACTGTACTGTATTGAGTAGCCTACAGTACTGCATTGAGTAGCCTACTGTACTGTACTGAGTAGCTTACTGTACTGTATCGAGTACCTACTCTACTGCATTGAGTAGCCTACTGTACTGTACTGAGTAGCCTACAGTACTGCATTGAGTAGCCTACTGTACTGTACTGAGTAGCTTACTGTACTGTATCGAGTACCTACTCTACTGCATTGAGTAGCCTACTGTACTGTACTGAGTAGCCTACTGTACTGTACTGAGTAGCTTACTGTACTGTATCGAGTACCTACTCTACTGCATTGAGTAGCCTACTGTACTGTATTGAGTAGCCTACAGTACTGCATTGAGTAGCCTACTGTACTGTATTGAGTAGCCTACAGTACTGCATTGAGTAGCCTACTGTACTGTACTGAGTAGCCTACAGTACTGCATTGAGTAGCCTACTGTACTGTACTGAGTAGCTTACTGTACTGTATCGAGTACCTACTCTACTGCATTGAGTAGCCTACTGTACTGTATTGAGTAGCCTACAGTACTGTATTGAGTAGCCTACTGTACTGTATTGAGTAGCCTACAGTACTGCATTGAGTAGCCTACTGTACTGTACTGAGTAGCTTACTGTACTGTATCGAGTACCTACTCTACTGCATTGAGTAGCCTACTGTACTGTACTGAGTAGCCTACTGTACTGCATTGAGTAGCCTACTGTACTGTACTGAGTAGCCTACTGTACTGCATTGAGTAACCTACTGTACTGCATTGATTAGCCTACTGTACTGTATTGAGTACCTACTGTACTGTATCGAGTACCTACTCTACTGCATTGAGTAGCCTACTGTACTGTACTGAGTAGCCTAGTGTACTGTATTGAGTAGCCTACTGTACTGTATTGAGTAAGCTACTGTACTGCATTGAGTACCTACTGTACTGTATTGAGTACCTACTGTACTGCATTGAGTAGCCTACTGTACTGTATTGAGTAGCCTACTGTACTGTATTGAGTAGCCTACTGTACTGCATTGATTAGCCTACTGTACTGTATCGAGTACCTACTCTACTGCATTGAGCAGCCTACTGTACTGTACTGAGTAGCCTACTGTACTGCATTGAGTAACCTACTGTACTGCATTGATTAGCCTACTGTACTGTATTGAGTACCTACTGTACTGTATTGAGCACCTACTGTACTGCATTGAGTAGCCTACTGTACTGTATTGAGTAGCCTACAGTACTGCATTGATAAGCCTACTGTACTGTACTGAGTAGCTTACTGTACTGTATCGAGTACCTACTGTACTGCATTGAGTAGCCTACTGTACTGTACTGAGTAGCCTACTGTACTGTATTGAGTACCTACTGTACTGTATTGAGTACCTACTCTACTGTATTGAGTAGCCTACTGTACTGCATTGATTAGCCTACTCTACTGTATTGAGTACCTACTGTACTGCATTGAGTAGCCTACTGTACTGTACTGAGTAGCTTACTGTACTGTATCGAGTACCTACTCTACTGCATTGAGTAGCCTACTGTACTGTACTGAGTAGCTTACTGTACTGTATCGAGTACCTACTCTACTGCATTGAGTAGCCTACTGTACTGTACTGAGTAGCCTACTGTACTGTATTGAGTAGCCTACTGTACTGTATTGAGTAGCCTACAGTACTGCATTGAGTAGCCTACTGTACTGTACTGAGTAGCTTACTGTACTGTATCGAGTACCTACTCTACTGCATTGAGTAGCCTACTGTACTGTACTGAGTAGCCTACTGTACTGCATTGAGTAACCTACTGTACTGCATTGATTAGCCTACTGTACTGTATTGAGTACCTACTGTACTGTATCGAGTACCTACTCTACTGCATTGAGTAGCCTACTGTACTGTACTGAGTAGCCTAGTGTACTGTATTGAGTAGCCTACTGTACTGTATTGAGTAGCCTACAGTACTGCATTGAGTAGCCTACTGTACTGTACTGAGTAGCTTACTGTACTGCATTGAGTAACCTACTGTACTGCATTGAGTACCTACTGTACTGTATTGAGTACCTACTGTACTGCATTGAGTAGCCTACTGTACTGCATTGATTAGCCTACTGTACTGTATCGAGTACCTACTCTACTGCATTGAGCAGCCTACTGTACTGTATTGAGTAGCCTACTGTACTGCATTGAGTAACCTACTGTACTGCATTGATTAGCCTACTGTACTGTATAGAGTACCTACTGTACTGTATTGAGTACCTACTGTACTGCATTGAGTAGCCTACTGTACTGTATTGAGTAGCCTACTGTACTGTATCTAGTGCCTACTGTACTGTACTGAGTAGCTTACTGTACTGTATCGAGTACCTACTGTACTGCATTGAGTAGCCTACTGTACTGTACTGAGTAGCCTACTGTACTGTATTGAGTACATACTGTACTGTATTGAGTACCTACTGTACTGTATTGAGTAGCCTACTGTACTGTATTGATTAGCCTACTGTACTGCATTGAGTAACCTACTGTACTGCATTGATTAGCCTACTCTACTGTATTGAGTACCTACTGTACTGCATTGAGTAACCTACTGTACTGCATTGATTAGCCTACTCTACTGTATTGAGTACCTACTGTACTGTATTGAGTAGCCTACTGTACTGTATTGAGTACCTACTGTACTGTACTGAGTAGCCTACTGTACTGCATTGAGCAGCCTACTGTACTGCATTGAGTAGCCTACTGTACTGCATTGAGTAGCCTACTCTACTGCATTGAGTAGCCTACTGTACTGCATTGATAAACCTACTGTACTGTACTGAGTAGCTTACTGTACTGTATTGAGTAGCTTACTGTACTGCATTGATAAGCCTACTGTACTGTATTGAGTAGCCTACTGTACTGCATTGAGTAGCCTACAGTACTGTATTGATAAGCCTACTGTACTGTACTGAGTAGCCTACTGTACTGCGTTGAGTAGCCTACTGTACTGTATTGAGTACCTACTGTACTGCATTGAGTAGCCTACTGTACTGTATTGAGTAGCCTACTGTACTGAGTAGCCTACTGTACCGCATTGAGTAGCCTACTGTACTGTTCTGAGTAGCCTACCTACTGTATTGCATTAAGTAGCTTACTGTACTGTACTGAGTAGCCTACTGTACTGCATTGAGTAGCCTACAGTACTGTATTAAGTAGCTTACTGTACTGCATTGATAAGCCTACTGTACTGTATTGAGTAGCCTACAGTACTGTATTGATAAGCCTACTGTACTGTATTGAGTAGCCTACTGTACTGTATTGAGTAGCTTACTGTACTGCATTGATAAGCCTACTGTACTGTATTGAGTAGCCTACAGTGCTGTATTGATAATCCTACTGTACTGTATTGAGTAGCCTACTGTACTGTATTGAGTAGCCTACTGTACTGTATTGAGTACCTACTGTACTGCATTGAGTAGCCTACTGTACTGTATTGAGTAGCCTACTGTACTGTATTGAGTAGCTTACTGTACTGCATTGATAAGCCTACTATACTGTATTGAGTAGCCTACAGTACTGTATTGATAAGCCTACTGTACTGTATTGAGTAGCCTACAGTACTGTATTGATAAGCCTACTGTACTGTATTGAGTAGCCTACTGTACTGTATTGAGTAGCTTACTGTACTGCATTGATAAGCCTACTGTACTGTATTGAGTAGCCTACAGTGCTGTATTGATAAGCCTACTGTACTGTATTGAGTAGCCTACTGTACTGTATTGAGTAGCCTACTGTACTGTATTGAGTACCTACTGTACTGCATTGAGTAGCCTACTGTACTGTATTGAGTAGCTTACTGTACTGCATTGATAAGCCTACTATACTGTATTGAGTAGCCTACAGTACTGTATTGATAAGCCTACTGTACTGTATTGAGTAGCCTACTGTACTGTATTGAGTAGCCTACTGTGCTGCATTGAGTACCTACTGTACTGCATTGAGTAGCCTACTGTACTGTATTGAGTAGCCTACTGTACTCTACTGAGTAGCCTACTGTACCGCATTGAGTAGCCTACTGTACTGCATTGAGTAGCCTACTGTACTGTATTGAGTAGCCTACCTGCTGTACTGCATTAAGTAGCTTACTGTACTGTACTGAGTAGCCTACTGTACTGCATTGAGTAGCCTACAGTACAGTATTGAGTAGCCTACAGTACTGTATTGATAAGCCTACTGTACTGTATTGAGTAGCCTACAGTACTGTATTGATAAGTCTACTGTACTGTACTGAGTAGCCTACTGTACTGCATTGAGTAGCCTACTGTACTGTATTGAGTAGCCTACTGTACTGTATTGAGTAGCCTACTATACTGTATTGAGTAGCCTACCTACTGTACTGCATTAAGTAGCTTACTGTACTGTACTGCGTAGCCTACTGTACTGCATTGAGTAGCCTACTATACTGTATTGAGTAGCCTACCTACTGTACTGCATTAAGTAGCTTACTGTACTGTACTGAGTAGCCTACTGTACTGAATTGAGTAGCTTACTGTACTGTATTGATTAGCCTACTGTACTGCATTGAGTACCTACTGTACTGTATTGAGTAGCCTACTGTACTGTATTGAGTAGCCTACAGTACTGCATTGATAAGCCTACTGTACTGTACTGAGTACCTTACTGTACTGTATCAAGTACCTACTGTACTGCATTGAGTAGCCCACTGTACTGTATTGAGTAGCCTACTGTACTGTACTGAGTAGCCTACTGTACTATATTGAGTACCTACTGTACTGCATTGAGTAGCCTACTGTACTGTGTTGTGTAGCCTACTGTACTGTATTGAGTAGCCTACTGTACTGCATTGAGTAGCCTACTGTATTGTATTGAGTACCTACTGTACTGTATTGAGTAGCTACTGTACTGTATTGATTTGCCTACTGTACTGTATTGATTTGCCTACTGCACTGCATTGACTAACCTACTGTACTGCATTGAGTAACCTACTGTACTGTATTGAGTATCTACTGTACTGAGTAGCCTACTGTACTGTATTGAGTAGCCTACTTTACTGTATTGAGTAGGCTACTGTACTGTATTGAGTAGCCTACTGTACTGTATTGAGAAGCCTACTGTACTGTATCTAGTGCCTACTGTACTGTATTGAGTAGCCTACTGCACTGCATTGAGTAGCCTACTATACTGCGTTGAGTACCTCCTGTACTGTATTGAGTAGCCTATTATACTGTATTGAGTACATACTGTACTGTATTGAGTAGCCTACTGTACTGTATTGAGTAGCCTACTTTACTGTATTGAGTAGCCTACTGTACTGTATTGAGTAGCCTACTGTACTGTATTGAGTAGCCTACTGTACTGCGTTGAGTAGCCTACTATACTGCGTTGAGTACCTCCTGTACTGTATTGAGTAGCCTACTGTACTGTATTGAGAAGCCTACTGTACTGTATCTAGTGCCTACTGTACTGTATTGAGTAGCCTACTGCACTGCATTGAGTAGCCTACTATACTGCGTTGAGTACCTCCTGTACTGTATTGAGTAGCCTATTATACTGTATTGAGTACATACTGTACTGTATTGAGTAGCCTACTGTACTGTATTGAGTAGCCTACTGTACTGCGTTGAGTACCTCCTGTACTGTATTGAGTAGCCTACTGCACTGCGTTGAGTAGCCTACTGTACTGTATTGAGTAGCCTACTGTACTGTATTGAGTAGCCTACTGTACTGCGTTGAGTAGCCTACTGTACTTTATCTAGTGCCTACTGTACTGTATTGAGTAGCCTACTGTACTGCGTTGAGTAGCCTACTGTACTGTATTGAGTAGCCTACTGTACTGTATTGAGTAGCCTATTATACTGTATTGAGTACATACTGTACTGTATTGAGTAGCCTACTGTACTGTATTGAGTAGCCTATTATACTGTATTGAGTACATACTGTACTGTATTGAGTAGCCTACTGTACTGTATTGAGTAGCCTACTTTACTGTATTGAGTAGCCTACTGTACTGTATTGAGTAGCCTACTGTACTGTATTGAGTAGCCTACTGTACTGCGTTGAGTATCCTACTATACTGCGTTGAGTACCTCCTGTACTGTATTGAGTAGCCTACTGTACTGTATTGAGTAGCCTACTGTACTGTATTGAGTAGCCTACTTTACTGTATTGAGTAGGCTACTGTACTGTATTGAGTAGCCTACTGTACTGTATTGAGAAGCCTACTGTACTGTATCTAGTGCCTACTGTACTGTATTGAGTAGCCTACTGCACTGCATTGAGTAGCCTACTATACTGCGTTGAGTACCTCCTGTACTGTATTGAGTAGCCTATTATACTGTATTGAGTACATACTGTACTGTATTGAGTAGCCTACTGTACTGTATTGAGTAGCCTACTTTACTGTATTGAGTAGCCTACTGTACTGTATTGAGTAGCCTACTGTACTGCGTTGAGTAGCCTACTGTACTGTATCTAGTGCCTACTGTACTGTATTGAGTAGCCTACTGCACTGCATTGAGTAGTCTACTATACTGCGTTGAGTACCTCCTGTACTGTATTGAGTAGCCTACTGTACTGTATTGAGAAGCCTACTGTACTGTATCTAGTGCCTACTGTACTGTATTGAGTAGCCTACTGCACTGCATTGAGTAGTCTACTATACTGCGTTGAGTACCTCCTGTACTGTATTGAGTAGCCTATTATACTGTATTGAGTACATACTGTACTGTATTGAGTAGCCTACTGCACTGTATTGAGTAGCCTACTGTACTGCGTTGAGTACCTCCTGTACTGTATTGAGTAGCCTACTGTACTGTATTGAGTAGCCTACTGTACTGCGTTGAGTAGCCTACTGTACTGCGTTGAGTAGCCTACTGTACTGTATTGAGTAGCCTACTGTACTGTATTGAGTAGCCTACTGTACTGCGTTGAGTAGCCTACTGTACTGTATCTAGTGCCTACTGTACTGTATTGAGTAGCCTACTGTACTGCGTTGAGTAGCCTACTGTACTGTATTGAGTAGCCTACTGTACTGTATTGAGTAGCCTATTATACTGTATTGAGTACATACTGTACTGTATTGAGTAGCCTACTGTACTGTATTGAGTAGCCTATTATACTGTATTGAGTACATACTGTACTGTATTGAGTAGCCTACTGTACTGTATTGAGTAGCCTACTTTACTGTATTGAGTAGCCTACTGTACTGTATTGAGTAGCCTACTGTACTGCGTTGAGTATCCTACTATACTGCGTTGAGTACCTCCTGTACTGTATTGAGTAGCCTACTGTACTGTATTGAGTAGCCTACTGTACTGTATTGAGTAGCCTACTGTACTGTATTGAGTAGGCTACTGTACTGTATTGAGTAGCCTACTGTACTGTATTGAGAAGCCTACTGTACTGTATCTAGTGCCTACTGTACTGTATTGAGTAGCCTACTGCACTGCATTGAGTAGCCTACTATACTGCGTTGAGTACCTCCTGTACTGTATTGAGTAGCCTATTATACTGTATTGAGTACATACTGTACTGTATTGAGTAGCCTACTGTACTGTATTGAGTAGCCTACTTTACTGTATTGAGTAGCCTACTGTACTGTATTGAGAAGCCTACTGTACTGTATCTAGTGCCTACTGTACTGTATTGAGTAGCCTACTGTACTGTATTGAGTAGCCTACTGTACTGTATTGAGTAGCCTACTGTACTGCGTTGAGTAGCCTACTATACTGCGTTGAGTACCTCCTGTACTGTATTGAGTAGCCTACTGTACTGTATTGAGTAGCCTACTGTACTGTATTGAGTAGCCTACTGTACTGTATTGAGAAGCCTACTGTACTGTATCTAGTGCCTACTGTACTGTATTGAGTAGCCTACTGCACTGCATTGAGTAGCCTACTATACTGCGTTGAGTACCTCCTGTACTGTATTGAGTAGCCTACTGTACTGCGTTGAGTACATACTGTACTGTATTGAGTAGCCTACTGTACTGTATTGAGTAGCCTACTGTACTGTATTGAGTAGCCTACTGTACTGTATTGAGAAGCCTACTGTACTGTATCTAGTGCCTACTGTACTGTATTGAGTAGCCTACTGCACTGCATTGAGTAGCCTACTATACTGCGTTGAGTACCTCCTGTACTGTATTGAGTAGCCTATTATACTGTATTGAGTACATACTGTACTGTATTGAGTAGCCTACTGTACTGCGTTGAGTAATCTACTGTACTGCGTTGAGTAGCCTACTGTACTGTATTGAGTAGCCTACTGTACTGTATTGAGTAGCCTACTGTACTGTATCTAGTGCCTACTGTACTGTATTGAGTAGCCTACTGTACTGCGTTGAGTAGCCTACTGTACTGTATTGAGTAGCCTACTGTACTGTATTGAGTAGCCTATTATACTGTATTGAGTACATACTGTACTGTATTGAGTAGCCTACTTTACTGTATTGAGTAGCCTACTGTACTGTATTGAGTAGCCTACTGTACTGTATTGAGTAGCCTACTGTACTGCGTTGAGTAGCCTACTATACTGCGTTGAGTACCTCCTGTACTGTATTGAGTAGCCTACTATACTGCGTTGAGTAGCCTACTATACTGCGTTGAGTACCTACTGTACTGTATTGAGTAGCCTACTGTACTGTATTGAGTAGCCTACTATACTGCGTTGCGTAGCCTACTGTACTGTATTGAGTAGCCTACTGTACTGTATTGAGAAGCCTACTGTACTGTATCTAGTGCCTACTGTACTGTATTGAGTAGCCTACTGCACTGCATTGAGTAGCCTACTATACTGCGTTGAGTACCTCCTGTACTGTATTGAGTAGCCTATTATACTGTATTGAGTACATACTGTACTGTATCTAGTGCCTACTGTACTGTATTGAGTAGCCTACTGTACTGTATTGAGTAGCCTACTGTACTGCGTTGAGTAATCTACTGTACTGCGTTGAGTAGCCTACTGTACTGTATTGAGTAGCCTACTGTACTGTATTGAGTAGCCTACTGTACTGTATCTAGTGCCTACTGTACTGTATTGAGTAGCCTACTGTGCTGCGTTGAGTAGCCTACTGTACTGTATTGAGTAGCCTACTGTACTGTATTGAGTAGCCTATTATACTGTATTGAGTACATACTGTACTGTATTGAGTAGCCTACTTTACTGTATTGAGTAGCCTACTGTACTGTATTGAGTAGCCTACTGTACTGTATTGAGTAGCCTACTGTACTGCGTTGAGTAGCCTACTATACTGCGTTGAGTACCTCCTGTACTGTATTGAGTAGCCTACTATACTGCGTTGCGTAGCCTACTATACTGCGTTGAGTACCTACTGTACTGTATTGAGTAGCCTACTGTACTGTATTGAATAGCCTACTGTACTGTATTGAGTAGCCTACTGTACTGTATTGAGTAGCCTACTGTACTATATTGAGTAGCCTACTGTACTGCGTTGAATAGCATGATGACCTGTGCCTAGACACGACAACAACGTATCCCTGAAGTGTCAGCACAGATTGTGTCAACTAGACTCTCCCCTGTGAAGGCCTCGTTGACACGACAGCCATTGGCACTGATCCTCAACAAACCGTCTCCATACTAGCGTGACTCCGATCTTCAACAAGATGGAACTGGATAAATAATCTGAATGTTCCGATCCAATCTGACTTCTGACATGTAATTCTGCCTGAAGCATAACTGTTCGTTCATTGGCCAGAGGAGAACTGAGCGACTGAGCCTGGTTTCTGCCAAGGTGTTTTTTCTCTCCATTTTGTCACTGATGGAGTTTTGGTTCCTTGCCGCTGCTGCCTCTGACTTGCGAATTTGGGGACACTTAAGGGTTTCAGGTCGGGTTTGAGTTCGGGTTTTGGTTAAAGTTTAATGAATAGCCTTGGGTTCGGGTTGGGTTCAGGTTTGTAAGTAAAAAAAAGACTAGAAGTAAAAAAAGGAGGCTTTATATATGTAGAAATGTATGTATTGTCATTTATATGTATATCTACTGTTTTTGCGCACGTGTTCACGGCTCCTGTGTGCATTCTCGTCACAACACAGCAGACGACGGCAAGCGAACATTAACGTAAAAAAATATGATCTTGTCATTTCAACCAATAATGAGCCCACGGTTACGTACAGCGTAGAGCTTGCGAAGCTGTCTTGGCGTACGACAGCAAAAAGACAGGTTCATCTTCTCTACAGCGACACGCTGATCGTGGATGCACTCGCCCAACAGCAGGCCTAGCCGCTAGTAACAACACACAGTCATCTCTTTCAGATGATTTATCTCCAACAGCCAAGTCAGTACCAGCTTCTGTACAATCCAATGGAACAGAAAAATGTGTGGAGTTTTGCCGTCGGGATATTAGGTAGTTTCATACGGTTGCTGGAAGAGGTTTTATTAACCTAGCGCAAGACCTCATAAATCTGGGGGCTACATGTGGGTCTCAGTGGATAGTGTGTTACATGATCCCACAAACATCTCTCTGAGATCTAATGAAACCGCGGCCTCCAAAAGACAGGTGCTGGTCAACGAAATATCAGAAATTATGTCTGATATCAATATTGGGATGACCACTGACATGTGAACTGATGATTATCGTAAGATCAGTTTCTTAACAATCACTTGCCACTACATCACTCCAGATTTTTTGCTTGGAAGCAGAGTCCTTACAACAGCGATGTTCCCCCTGAAGAAAAAAGAGCAAAAGGACAGACTACAGATCCCCCCAAAGTCGCAGCGAATTTGGCGGGCTGGCTTTTCAATAAGCTTGATCGCTTGACCGGAGTATCTCCATGGCGTTGACGGGTGAGTCCTGCCGACTGATGGACGGGGAGCGGCGGGATTCGAAAAAACGGCTGACCGGGAGGGCCCATGTAGCTTCTGACGAGAGTGACTCAACAGCGTCAGGATATTGGGCTCTACCGGCCACAGTATGCGTCTTGAAACGCCAGCTGGGGGGTTTATAGTCTTTCCTTTTGCTCTTTTTCTTTTTGGGGTGAGTACTCTGGGTTCGGGCAGAAATTACGAGCTCGGAGCCCTCTACCCGGACAGCACGGCAAATACGCATAACCTTTACCGTAATAATTATATATAGATGTGAACTCATGAAATCAGTGTTAATAAAGGTGCTGATGAGTGATCCATGAGAGACAAACTTTTGTCTCATTTCCGTTTCTCCAGTTTATTCAGGACTTTTAATTTGTTGATCTTTGTTTCTCCGAACACTGACAATCAGCAGATAAACAGAGGAGTGTTTATCACTGAAACTTCAGCATGAGAAGAAATCATTTTAAGAGAGAGAGAGCATGACAGACCCTGGAGAAGAGCATTAAATAAAACACGTATAAGGGTTTTGAGATCTTTTATTTTTTTAATATTTGAGTATTTTTATGGTTCTTTTGTATTCAATCCAAGGATTTAGCTTTATATCTTAACGTTTCAATGTAAGTTAATTTTGAATATTAGATTAGATTAGTTTAGATTTTGTTATTTTTGCCTAAAGAAATCCTGATGTTGTTCTTTGACCTGTTTCAACACACCAACTTGATCAGAAGCTCCACCCTCTTACAACACTAACCAGGAAGAGACTGACTTGTTATTTCTCTTTTCCTCCATACTGACTTTGTCTCGACAAAAGCAATAAAGAATCAGCGATCAGTGGAGTACGAAGGGGAAAACTTTACAGAACAAGTTTGTTTCTGATCTTTGTGATTCTCATGGTGATTTGTTTTTTAAACCGTCGTTCAGAAAGTGAAAGTAAAGTTTAGATTGCTGGAGCTCAAACAGTGAAAATGGCTTCAGCAGCTGAAGATGATTATATTTGTCCTGTGTGTCATGAAATCTTCAAGGCTCCTGTTATTTTATCATGTAGTCACAGTTTCTGTAAAGAGTGTCTTCAACAGTTCTGGAGAACCAAGGAATCTCAGGAGTGTCCTGTCTGCAGGAGAAGATCCTCAAAACCTAATCCTCCATTTAATCTTGCGTTAAGAAACTTGTGTGAGTCGTTCCTGAAGGAGAGAAATGAGAGGCGTTCATCAGGGTCTGAGGAGATCTGCAGTTTACACAGTGAGAAACTCAAACTCTTCTGTCTGGAGGACAAACAGCCTGTGTGTATCGTGTGCAGAGATTCAAAACAACATGACAATCATAAATTCAGACCCATCAGTGAAGTGGTTTCATCATATAAGGTAAGACAAATGTTTCTTGATTCACATGTAAAGAATCATAACGAGTCACAAACACAGATCGATCTGGTCACTAACGTAAACTTGGTCCTGATGAGCAAAGATCTGTGTGCGCAGAGTTCCTCCTTCGATTGGGCTAAAAGCAGTCAATCATTGAGGTAATTCAGGAGGTGAACTCCCATCTGTCTCAGGGGCAGAGGGCCGCATCCACGAATATCATAAAAGTGCGCAGAGCAAGAGACAGTCAGAATAGTAGGACTGTATTATTTTGGTAAGCCCCTTCGAATGTGAATCTCAAGAACTGTGATGAGAGGCTATCTGGATATGAAATTATGTGTCCTCCAGATCCACTGATATAAACCAATCAGATCTGTGAGAGGATTTGTTTCAAAGTTAGCATTAGCATTCAGAACGGCCGTCTTACCAGAGCGCGGTTCAGACATCTCAAATCGAGGATGAGCCTGAGGCCGCCATCCTTCACTGGAACGCGGAAGAAGCGGCTGTAAAAGCCTGAGTCGCCCTTCGCTAGCAGAGCTTGTGCTTCAGCTCGGAGGACGTGACCGCTGATGTCCGAGACTGAAGTGTTAGTCACACTCCTGAAGCAGGAGAGCCTGCGAGATAACTGGAGCGAGCAACTCTGTTTGATTATTTCTAAAACCCAATCTGACATGCCGGTAAAAGCTTCCCAAACCCGGCTCTGGGCGGCGAGGGGTTGAAGAGGCTGATATAATAATAATTAAAAAAATTATTTGTTACATTTATATAGTGCTTTTCTAGGTACTCAAAGTGCTTTGCAAAAGAGGAATGTTTTTTGCAAAAGGTGTTTGTTTTCTATTTGAAATGGTGCATCATCTATGACGACTTCTGGGCCGGTAAAATGCTCAGCAAAGCCGTCCACTGCAGAACCGAACAGACCCGAGAGAGAGACGACACGCAGGGCGAGGTCGGTCACGCTGCACAGCTCTTTGAAGGCCACTGGGTCAAGACCAGTTTATAGGTTTTACGAGTTTATATACCAGTTTTTAGGGCAGACAAAAAGGAATAGTGGATACGTGATGATTAGGGACCATGACTTATAATAGAGTTTGCTCAGTCCTCCGCTTCAGAGACATAGTGTCATCAAAGTCCTCCTCGGAGCCGCCAAATGAAACCATGGCACTCGCTCCAGATGAGGGAAGCAGGGAGCCCTGCAGGAGCAACACTCGTGGCATTTTGCAACAAATGTCGCTCAAATTTGCTCTTTTAATAGTGACAGTGTCTCTTGAAGAGTTGCCGGATAGCCCAGAGGAGAAGCAGCGAGTCAGCTTTAGCTGTTGAAGAGCCGATAATCCGCCAGTTGAGGCTTGTTTCAACGGTGAGCAGAAAGGCTCCTATCTTCTTTTCTTTGGAGACAGCGAGGAGATGATCTTCACGTTTGAAGGAGAACAATTCTGATGAAAACAGTTTTCAGCACGACTTAGGCAGTCGGCCCCGTCAGGTTTAGTGGGCTGAAAAGCCATTTGTCTGTACAGTTGCACAGACGTGGTTGCCAGATTGTAATAATTTAAACCCCCAGTCAGGGCTTTTCTGTTAAAATAACAAGTTCTCTACCCAGTCTTTTCAATAGTATCTAGCAACAATAGACTACATAAAAATTAATGCCGGTAACTGCAGTTTGACTAAAAGTTTTAACCCTTTTTACTCCACACCTGTCATACAAAACAAAAGCCGTTTGTCTGTACAAATGTGAACCAATCAGGCTTCAGTATTCAGTGTTGATCTGATTGAACAGGGCTGCAGTGATCAGGACTGGTTGTGTTTAGTCCAGCTGAACTACATTATAAATGCAGTTTCATAGATTTGAGGAATTAGTATCTACGGGGGCAAATACATTTTCACGCCGGCCCAGTTGGTATTGGAGAACATTTTTGTTTCAATAAATAACACTGTAATTTACAAACTGTACTTTGTGTTTACTCAGGTTGCCTTTGTTTTATGGTAGGTTTTAATTCCTGAATCAATTTAGTATGAGATGGGGGCAAATACTTTTTCACTGCATTATATGATCATATCACTGTATTGTCTTCTCTTCACTGTAATCTGGGGTTTTAATATATTTTTGTTCAATTCTAGGAGGAGCTCAATACAGCACTGGAGTCCTTACAGGAGAAACTTCAACACAATGAAGAAATGAAAGCAGAGTTTGAGAAAACAGTTCAGCACATCAAGGTGAGGAAACAGAAACGAGAGTCATTTTCATTACAGCTGTTGGATCACTATATACAGTTATGATCTGATATAATGGATAACAGTTTATTATTTCTGTAAATGACTAGCAGCAATCTGCTTCTGGGCCCGTTTTATGTCGGGTATCTGAGTTTATCTTGGATATTAATGATGTGTGTCGATTGAGATGATTGAAGTGAATGTGCTTTGATTTCAGTCTCAAGCTGAGCACACAGAGCGTCAGATTAAACAGCAGTTTGAGAAGCTTCATCAGTTTCTCAGAGATGAAGAAGAAGCTACAGTCACTGCACTGAGGGAGGAAGAGGAGCAGAAGAAGCAGAGGATGAAGGAGAAGCTGGAGGAGATGAACACACACATCTCAGCTCTTTCACACACAATCAAAGACATGGAGGAGATGATGAAAGCCAGTGACGTCTGCTTTCTGAAGGTCTGATTTCAGATCATTGGTTGATTGATTGATGATTGATTGAGTTCTTGATGATAAATGGTGTGTTTGTTCTGCAGGAGTTTCCAGTCTCAATGGAAAGGTGAGTGATCTGCTCCTGTCTCTGGTCTCTCTGGTTCTGGTCCAAAGCCACTGCAGTTCTGACTCCTGAATGTTCTTCCAGAGTCCAGAGCTCACAGCCGGATCCACAGATGGCTTCTGGAGCTTTGATTCATGTGCCACGATACTTGGGCAACCTGCCGTTCAGAGTCTGGAAGAAGATGCAGGACATCGTCCAAAACAGTGAGTCTGACAGCAGGAGATCTGAGTTGGACATGATGGATGGGTGGAGAGTTAGAGGCTCTTCATGACAGAGATAGATAGATAGATAGATAGATAGATAGATAGATAGATAGATAGATAGATAGATAGATAGATAGATAGATAGATAGATAGACAGACAGATAGATAGATAGATAGACGGACAGACAGAGATAGATAGATACTTAATTACTTAATTAGTAATTAACTACAATTAACGAATTAGCTACATTACTTAATTAGCGTGTAGCTATTCACTGCTAGCATGTGTAGCAAGTTCTGTTTGCTAGCATTAGTCAAAGGAGCCAACCACCATGTCTCTACGATATTCTGGTGCAGAGATATAGGTCTTGCTGAACAGTTGCTAGGGTACTCTGTCTAGTTGCTAGGGAGTGGCTTGCCAACCGTTCTGTATAATACGGGTGGAGAGTTAGAGGTTCTTCATGACAGAGAGATAGATAGATAGATAGATAGATAGATAGATAGATAGATAGATAGATAGATAGATAGATAGAACAGTTTGGTGTTTGTTAGATGATAAGAATTAGTAACATGATGCTAATACAATCACTATGTTGTTAGCATTGTGCTAACATGATTAGCATGCTTCTGCTTTAGTTAGCATTTTTGAAGTTTTAACACTTAACTAGTCGCTATTAGCATGTAGCTATTCACTGCTAGCATGTGTAGCATGTTCTGTTTGCTAGCATTAGTCAAAGGAGCCAACCACCATGTCTCTGCGATGTTCTGGTGCAGAGTTATAGGTCTTACTGAACAGTTGCTAGGGTACTCTGTCTAGTTGCTAGGGAGTGGCTTGGCAGCTGCCAATGATGTTACTTCAAAGGCTGCTTGCCAGTATGAATGATATGAAGATATCCCTCTTTGGATTTGGGTTGCTAGGGTGCTCGACAATGGTTGCTAGGGCGTGGCTAGGAAGTGTTGAAGATGATTTGTGTTTGTAAGTAGTGATGCTTTGCCTTCACTAATACTAATAATAATTTATCAAGTCAACATAAGTCAAACCCAACAGACAGTCATAAAATTCCTTGCCACTGTTGCCTTTGGCTTGCTCAGTTGGGGATATTTTGGGGATATTTAATTTTATTCTATCAATCAATAAATTCCACTAGAAACAAACTTTGTTGTATTATTTTATTTTAATACTGTGAAGCTGCTTTGATACAATCTGTATTGTAAAAAGCGCTATACAAATATACTTGATTTGATTTGATTTGATAATAAACTAATTTAAAACAAAACACAGACTATAAGAGCCAATAAAATGAAGATGATCAGATGCTGAAGATCAGACACACACTTACAGTTCTTCATCTACAGCATAAATCTCAACAGATCTCAGTGATTTATTGTTATTGAACTTTCCCAAAGTATCAGTTTCTCTTGATGGACACAAATGTCTGAATCTCATATTTAATGTTTGTAGTTGATGCCGTTAAACGCTGATGATAAAAACGAGTGTGAAACTAATAACAGCACTGACAGTGATCAGAGGAAAATGTGTTTGATCAACAGGACGAGTGTCATAATTCATAATAATCTGTGTTGGGTTCACTCTTGATCATTATATGAAGATCAGAATAAAAGCATCTGTTGATTGTGTCTCATCAGCTCCTGTGATTCTGGATCCAAACACTGCGAGTCCAGATCTCGTCCTGTCTGATGATCTGACCAGTGTGACAGGCAGCGAGAACAAACAACCTGTTCCTGATAATCCAGAGAGATTTGACTATTATGAGTGTGTTCTGGGTTCAGAGGGTTTTAACTCAGGAACACACTGCTGGGATGTGGAGGTTAAAGAGAGTTCAGACTGGACTCTTGGAGTAACTACAGCATCAAACCAGAGGAAGGGAGATGTTTTCTTCAACACTGATGTCTGGTATGTGGAGTATGATCAGGAGGGACTGCCTTTAGGTTCTAGTTTTCGTGTTAATCAAAAGCTTGATCGTGTGAGAGTGAATCTGGACTATGACGGAGGAACGGTGTCGTTCTCTGATCCTGTAACTAACACACATCTACACACATTCACAACCACCTTCACTCACACACTCTTTCCATTCTTCTGGTGTTATGACTCTCTGAGGATCTTACCGGTCAATAGTCAGTAAACGTCACTCCTGTAGATCTGAATCTTCCTGCTTTCATCATGTTTCCAATATTTAATCCACTAGTGCAAAATGCCCGTGCAAAATCAGTTTTTGTGTGTGTTTTTAGTAATTGTTGGTTTGGTGCCCGTGAAAGAGACTGTGAATGCATTGCATTCAGGGAGCAGGCTAGGTTACTACAAATGATGGCTGTGAATAAACTATAATATTCAGAAGTAAACAGTGTAGATGACTGAGTGTTTATGTATACCACAACCTTCTAAGTGCTAGTGCAAAATGCCTGTGCAAAATCAGTTTTTGTTTTTAGTAATTGTTGGTTTGGTGTGTTTGAGTGCTCATTGTTACAACTACACAGCAAAAGTTCAGTGACATTTTTATTTGTGCATGGTAGAAAGCACACAGTGAACTCCGAGAAAACGCTACGCTTGAGCAAACAGTTTGTGAATAGGCAACTACAAATGATGCCCGTGAAAGAGACTGTGAACGCAATGAATAGGATATGTTTAGTTGGTGAATAGCATAGGCTACTATTACACAGTAGCGATAACGTTAAGCGCACCAGAATGAAACATAATATTCAGAAGTAAACAGCATAGCTGACTTACAGATTCAGTTTACATCCACAAATGAATAAGCGTGTCGATTCAGGGAGCAGTGCAAAGTGTCCGTGCAAAATCAGTTTTTGTGAGCTGATCGCCGTCAAAAAAGTTCAGGAGATATTTCTTAGTGATGGCTGATTTCAACAGTTTCAATCAATATGATAGCATTTTGAAAAAAAAGTGTCATGAATTTATTGCATTTTTGGGGAAAAATAATCAGTTTTTATAATAGATCTTTGAAAATCCAAATCTGGATTTGAATTTTTTATGATACAGAAAATAGTGGTTTTCATCTTGCCACTTTCTTGGTAAAGAAAACACATTTTTACTCAAATTAATCAAAATGGATTTATCACGTTCTGGAACCAAACTATAATATTCAGAAGTAAACACTGTAGCTGACTGAGTGTTTGTGTCAGAATGTTTATTTTTAAACCACAACCTTCTTGGGGCTTCTTTGAACGATACAACCCTCTAATGTCAGAATGTTTATTTTTAAACCACAACCTTTTAAAAATGATATATTTAACAATATCTTTAGCATTTCTCATCCAAACAACATCAAACTTGGCACTGCACTTACTCGTGCCCATAGCAAGACATCTGTCGAATTTGAAATCCATCGGACTAACGGTTTGAGAGATGTGTGGTTAACAGACACACACACAGACAAACAGACAGACATACAGACAAACAGACAGACATACAGACACACAGACAGACAGACAGACGTTCCTGTAATTTATAGATAGACTAGTGCAAAATGCCCGTGCAAAATCATTTTTTTGTGTGTTTTTAGTAATTGTTGGTTTGGTGCCCGTGAAAGAGACTGTGAACGCATTGAATTCAGGGAGCAGGCTAGGTTACTACAAATGATGGCCGTGAATAAAATATAATATTCAGAAGTAAACAGTGTAGCTGACAGAGTGTTTATGTCAGAATGTTTATTTTTAAACCACAACCTTCTAAGTGCTTCTTTTACCGATATATTTAAGAAAACGCTACGCTTGAGCAAACAGTTTGTGAATAGGCAACTACAAATGATGCCCGTGAAAGAGACTGTGAACGCATTGAATAGGATATGTTTAGTTGGTGAATAGCATAGGCTACTATTACACAGTAGCGATAACTTTAAGCGCACCAGAATGAAATATAATATTCAGAAGTAAACAGCATAGCTGACTTACAGATTCAGTTTACATCCACAAATGAACATGAATTACATCCACATCTGTCGTGTCAGGGAGCAGTGCAAAGTGCCCGTGCAAAATCAGTTTTTGTGTGTGTTTTTAGGCCACATTTACACATAGCCGGGTATTTAGAGAAACGAATATTTCCCCCCCTCCGTTTTCAAAAATAACATCGTGCACACAACATCGTTTTCAAAAAAGTTGTCGTTTACATCAACCCGCATAAATTCGCCTTCGAGCGCCATCATAACCTATGGGCAGCTGAGGGAGGGAGCGTAGGGAGAAGGATAAAGCCATGCAAGCCAATCAGAATCCTCAAAATCGACAACAACAAATAGCACGAGCGACTTCCAGTTCCTTTCAAAACAACAGACGTTGGGAGGCAATGTACCGGCGTCTTGGAAGGAAAAGCTGCTGTAAAAATGCTGATTTTCGTGTACTCCTTCGCCTCTGCTCCTCGATATAGTTCAGCAGTTGTGTTTTGCAAATGCAAACAGGCCAAAAGCGTTTGCACAAAAGTTTTTTTTTTTCTTTTTTTTCCACAAAAGTAAAAATGAGTACCACCTTAACAGCATCCATGATCAAACAGTAGCCAAACAAACTATAAACATAGGGCACTCACATGACATAAGCATTTTCTGGCGCATAATGTGACGTTTGAGAACCTAAAACCCCGTTTCTCCCAGTTGACACGGCAACACATAACCGGCGTTTTCAGAAATCTCCACTTTGGCCGGAGTTTTTAGAAATAATCGTTTTCAGGGATAAAAACGGCGTTTTCGTGTAAATGACAGGCCAAAACGCAGGGAAATATCTGCGTTTTCCCATCGTGTAAACGGGGCCTTAGTAAATGTTGGTTTCTTGGTAAAGAAAACTATAATATTCAGAAGTAAACAGTGTAGCTGACAGAGTGTTTGTGTCAGAATGTTTATTTTTAAACCACAACCTTCTTGGGGCTTCTTTGAACGATACAACCCTCTAATGTCAGAATGTTTATTTTTAAACCAAAACCTTTTAAAAATGATATATTTAACGATATCTTTAGCATTTCTCATCCAAACAACGTCAAACTTGGCACTGCACTTACTCGTGCCCGTAGCGAGACACCTGTCGAATTTGAAATCCATCGGACTAACGGTTCGAGAGATATGTGGTTAACAGACACACAGACAGACATACAGACACACAGACAGACATACAGACACACAGACAGACATACAGACACACAGACAGACAGACAGACGTTCCTGTAATTTATAGATAGACTAGTGCAAAATACCCGTGCAAAATCAGTTTTTGTGTGTGTTTTTAGTAATTGTTGGTTTGGTGTGATTGAATGCTCATTGTTACAATTGCACAGCAAAATGGGCTACTACAAATGATGCCCGTGAAAGAGACTGTGAACGCATTGAATAGGATATGTTTAGTTGGTGAATAGCATAGGCTAACCCTTGTGAAAAAGAAGTGTGCTTAATTGTATTGAAAGCGCACTTTTTGTGTGCTTAAAATAATAAAAGTATACTTTTTGAAAAATGCACTTGCAGATAATATAATAAAATTAAAATTAAAGACCACTTATGTGTACTTAAAGGGAATACACTTTAATGACAATATTTATTAACACACTTAAGTGCACTTTTTACAAATGCACTTTGTAATAATATCTAATTAAGTTTAACTTAAATTAAGTACACTTTCATCACAATTTTTATAAACACACTTAAGTGTATTTTTAAAAATGCACTTTGTAATAATGTCTAATTAAGCTAAAAGGAGCATTCCGTAAGTTCTGAAATTTCTAACCGTTACTGACACCAGTGGCCGTTAGAGGAACTGCAGCCAGTCTCATGCTCGTTCTCGGTGTGCACGCTCGTACAAGCACGACCATATCAACCAGGGTTGCCGCGGCAACCACTGACGGCTCATTGAGATTCACCACTCACCAGCATAATGTTTGAGGTAAGAAAACACCATTTCCATTTGAAAACACCGATTGCCGCTGCTTACTATAATGGCTGCCGTGCCGTACGGTTGTAAGCCCAAGTAGACGAGAACGCGCATGACGTCACATTTTGTGAATTTTCGCGCCGATTCGGGCCCGACTCCTGCACACACGATTGAGCCTACAGGCTGATAGAGGCAACCGTAGTGGACAGTCGAGGTGTCATTCTTTTTATTACATCATGGTTGGCTCAAACATGTACAAATGAAAACTCTATCTTAAAGATTTTTTTAAGTAAAAACCTACGCAATGCTCCTTTAACTTAAAGAAAGTACACTTTCATCACAATATTTATAAACACACTTAAGTACAATTTTTACAAATGCACTTTGTAATAATATCTAATTAAGTTTAATTTAAAGTAAGTACACTTTCATCACAATATTTCTTAACACACTTAAATACACTTTTTAAAAATGCACTTTGTAATAATGTCTAATTAAGTTTTACTTAAAGAAAGTACACTTTTATCATAATATTTATAAACACACTTAAGTGCACTTTTTACGAATGCACTTTGTAATAATATCTAATTAAGTTTAACTTAAAGTAAGTACTCTTTCATCACAATATTTATAAACACACTTAAGTGCATTTTTAAAAATGCACTTTGTAATAATGTCTAATTAAGCTTAACTTAAAGAAAGTACACTTTCATCACAATATTTATAAACACACTTAAGTGCACTTTTTACAAATGCACTTTGTAATAATATCTAATTAAGTTTAATTTAAAGTAAGTACACTTTCATCACAATATTTCTTAACACACTTAAGTACACTTTTTAAAAATGCACTTTGTAATAATGTCTAATTAAGCTTAACTTAAAGAAAGTACACTTTCATCATAATTTTTATAAAAACACTTAAGTGCATGTTTTAAAAAATGCACTTTGTAATGTCTACTAAGTTTTACTTATACATTTTAAATAATTATGATTTATAGTGTTTTAAATTTATTAAAGTTAAAGTTATAAGTTATTAAAGGAAATTTATTTTGATGTATTGACTAATATATACTAAATAAAATAACAGTTTTAATGGAAAACATGGAAAATAATTGATTTTAATTCCAACTCAAGTGTGTTGTCCAAAATTAATTTGTTAATGTATTTTAAATGTGTTTTGTCTATAATATATACTGTGTGCATTATGCAGTTGAAATGTATTTTTCCAATACATCTGCTTATACAGTATAATCCAGTACAACTTATTGTTGACATTTTTATCACCAGCCCTTGCTCAGTGTTGTGCCAGTTCACAGCTTTTCTGAACTAGTTCAAGTTCAGTTCATACATGCTCAAAGTGAACAGTTCACGTTCAAAGTTCACAATTTTAATTCTGAACTAGTTCAAAGTTCAGTTCATTTTACTTTTTTCGTGAGATATTCAAATAAATACTTTTTTTCACACTACGAGCTAGAAATCACTATACGTTCTTTGAAGCTGCTCATTGTAGACATTTGCTCATGACACTGCAATTGTGGGTTTCTTACCAGGTGATGAAACTTGCAGCAGTACAGACAAGGTAGACCAGTTCTATACTTAGTGCAATGAAATCTACCAGCATTTAATTAAAAAAAGAATATATAATATGAAATATGTATATATTTACACTGGATGGATGTTTTAACTCAATGTGCCGTTTCAAATTCGAGAAGGACGTTGTTGATGTCCTAACTTGTTTTTGCTGCGCAGGTGGACATATCTTACACAGAAAGGTAAGATTTTTGCCGTCGGGGTCTTGGTTTGCAAGAGTGTAAAATTGTTTTAAATGTTCATAAGGAGAATCGGTGTCCGTCTCCGTGCCATCGCTTCCACTAGCCATTTTTTTTTAAATTGCAGCGCTTTCTCTCACTCTCGTCTTTGGTCTGTCTCTCTCTCTCTCGCTCCTCTAGCCCTCCGCGCTCTCGTCGTTGCCTGCTACGCGGCGTTGCTATGCCTACCCCGCTCTGCTGCAATTCATCACGGGTAACGTTGTGCGGAAGCCAGTATGCTATTCAACTATTCTCAGCCGGACACTACGTTGCCCGCAATGCATTGCGCACACAATGTCAAAACCATTTCTGTCTGGTGATACATGATTTAAGCGGCACCAGCGAGAATACAGGAGGGAGGAACTTTCGCTCGTTGCGTTTCAAAAGAGAAAACAGATGTCACTCAGTTTTCAATGGAAAACAAATTCCAACGTTCATTTACAGTGATGTCTGCCGTTCATGACACATAATGTGAACTAATTCACGTTCAAGTTCTTTATTAAAAAATGTGTTGCGTTCAGTTCAACGTTCACGAAAAAATGAGCGTGTTCAATGAACGCGTTCTTTTGAACTCGTTCACGCACAACACTGCCCTTGCTCTATGAACTCAACTAGTGTCAGCTTTCAACATTTCACGAGTTCACATGTTAATGAAATCTGATGTAATATTATAATGCGTATTTGGCTTGCTGTCCGGGGGGAGGGCTCCGAGCTCGGAATTCGGCCCGACCCCAGAGTACTCCCCCCTATGAATGTATAGATCATAGGTATCTATGAGCAGGCCCATCTGAATGTGAGGTGATGGGGTGGTGGCGGGATGCTGAGAAATTTGTCATGAGACAGGAGGTAAGGGAAGGCTTTATTTATACTGGCTTCTTCTTGTGCTGATTGGATGATTACCTGAACATGCTCCTCCCGAACTTTGTTACATAAAACTTCATTTCACGAGTTCACATGTTAATGAAATCTGATGTAATATTATAATGCGTATTTGGCTTGCTGTCCGGGGGGAGGGCTCCGAGCTCGGAATTCGGCCCGACCCCAGAGTACTCCCCCCAAAAAGCCAGATGAACGCAGGACAGCGAGCGTAGAATTAATCCCCCCAAAATGTGAAGGGTATGTATTTACCAAGGAACGAGCTTGCCTATTCGACTGGGAAGGCTCTCGCGACGTCCGACGGGAACTTGGATGCTCACGGCATCGGACGGATGAGCCCGTTCTGCAGTTGAACTGACAGCTCGATGACGCAAGAATTATGCGAGCGTAAATTTGAGAACGAGCTTAACCGTTCACCCAGGAGGGCTCTCGCAGCATCCGACGGGAACTTATATGCTCACGGCATCGGACGGGTAAGCCTCGCTAGGTTGAACGGAGGGCGCCCGCTGGACTCGGTCGGGAGGGTTCGACCGGCGCTTCGACGGGGCTGGGGCACGGGAATAGACCCCTCGCGGCCCGACGAATGGGGAGCCCACCTAGCGACACGAGCGCGGCCGTCCGGCGACGACTAAGACAGGCAGGCTCTCACTGCAATTCGAACAGGAGGGCTCGACCGGCGCTTCGGAAGGGGGACTGAGCCCGGCCCACGAGCGGGGAGCCGTCACTGCGTGCGAACGGGGGAGCCTGCAATTGATTGTAAAAATGTTATAATTATTGAAGCGAGTGTAAATACGGCGAGCAAAATAGATTCGGAAGTGGGTTTTGAACTGATATCGGTGCGGAAGGTGACGAAGGATGTGATGTTGCAGGTGATGGAAATGAATGATCTAATTAGTTAGGGCTTGGTGGGCGTTTCTGATGTGGAAGCGGCTGGATCTAATGTAAGTTTTGAAAGCTTCAGATGACCAGCGACCGAGGGTTTGAATTTGTTGATGGGAGAGACCTTTTTGTGCGGCTGTGGTAGCTGCTCCGATGCGGAATGAGTGGCTAGAGAAATGATCTGCTGTGACGCCGGATTTGATGAGGACTGCTTTAAGGTGCTTTTGGAACCAAAACCTCGTAGCTGGATGATTGGAGTCGTTAGTGAAGAGTGGGTCGAGTGGGGATTTGGACGTGGAACGTTTGTACTGCAGGTAGTTAAAAAGAGCATGGTACGGTTGGATGGGAGTTTGTAAATTAAAAATATATACGAAGTGACCTTTTTTAGCTTTGTCAGTTTTACTTTGTTTGATGAAAAATGATATGGTTTCATGATCTACGATCTGTAGGTCTGAAATTGTAGGATGAATGTTTGGGTCGAATAAGGAAGTGATGGTCAATTCGGAGCAGCGGAGGAAACCGAAGAATGCTAGGATGAACATAGCTTCTAATGTATAGGCGGTGTTGGTGGAGTGGTATCCAAGACGGAGTGATGAAATGCATCTGGTGAGTATATTGATTGTGATTGGTTGTCTGGTGTCTGGGCGAGTGGGCCGGGTTCTTTGGATTCCCTTAATTAGAAGGGACGTTTGGGAGTTATTAATTGCAGGTGCGGGTTTACCGTGGATTAATTTATGGAAGAATTGAATGCCGCTTAGATAGCTTTTGATGGATCCAGCTTGGAGACCTTTAACTGAATTAAGGTGCGATATGAACGAAGTAACTGTTAGAAGAGAGAATTCGGGAAACGGCAGGTTGTGAGAGAGGTGGAATGACTTGAACGATTTCCACGCGGTGTAATATGTTTGCAGGGTTCTGGGAGAAACTGCTTGGAGGATGGAATCGATGGACGTGTCCTGGAGGGATTTTAGCGGATGATTTATGGGAAGATCAGCTGAGAATAAGGAGGTACTGGGGTTGGAGTGGGGTCTGCTTCTGGTGCCAGCATCCTGAATTTCTGCGAGGATTTGGGCTCTGATGTTGTTCGTCACTGGAGGAGGTTCTGCGGCAACTGCATTCGGAGGGGCTGGCTGAGGAGTGGCTGAGAAGAGAGAGAAAGGAGAGCGCACTTGGAGTGGGTTAAAGGGAGGAAAAGTCGGGGCTGTGGCCGATTGCGGAGGCATCCTCGCGCAGAGATCGGCCCCCGGGATAGAAGGAGGAGGAATGGGAAGAGCATAGTGAGGAAGGGGAAGAGGAAGGAAATGCGCCGGCGAATGACCAGCTAACGGAGGCATCCTCACGTTAGGGTGAGCACCTGGCGCTTGGGAAGGAGGAAAACTGAAAGAAGTAGAAGGGAAGAAAAACATTTGGGGATCTTGTGTTAATGTAGAATTGCTGAGATCTGGAGCATGAGGTACCACGGTGGGAGGGGCAGAGGAGAGGAGTTGACCCGGAAAGGGTTGGCGCCCTTCCGCGACTGGATCCGGGGCGCGGCCCAGGCTAGCGGAAGGTCTGCGACGACGTGGCGCGGGGGCGGGGCCCGGCGCTGCGGGTGAGGAAGGTGTAGACGCTGCGGGACGAGCGATCGGGGCCCGGCGGGCCTTGCTCGTCCGAGCCGATGAGTTTGGAGCTGAAACAGAAGGGTGAGAAGATTGTAAGGTGACATATAAATCAAACAACTCTGCTTTTTTCATCCTGCGGGAAAAATTTGCATCTGAATTAATTAAGGCTTGTCTCAGCCCCTTAACTGTCCACTTCCCTATGGGAGGGATGTTTGGGGGCGCTGAAAGGTGGGAAGGCGCAGAGGAAGACGATGAGGAAGAAGATGAGTTCCTCGCTGGTGGTGGTGAGGGAAGTCTTCGGCGTCTCGGAGTGTGCGGAGAGGATCTAGAAGGCCGGCGTCCCCTGTTAGAGGATAGAGGCTCGATGTTGTTAGCTGCCGGAGAGGAAAGGGCCGCTGGATCAGCGGTTTGCGACGGAGACATCTCCGTGATGAACGAATCATCGTCGGAGGGGAAGAGCTCTAACTCGGACATGACGGCACGAAGGCGGAGTCCGATGCTGAGAAATTTGTCATGAGACAGGAGGTAAGGGAAGGCTTTATTTATACTGGCTTCTTCTTGTGCTGATTGGATGATTACCTGAACATGCTCCTCCCGAACTTTGTTACATAAAACTTCATAATATTTGAAAATAAAATGTAATATATGAGAGGAGCCTAATAGTATGTGTTGTAGCTACTTTACATCTGTGAACATAATACTTTCAATATCATTATGTTGTTCTAAGTCAATTAAACACATTTAATTGTATTAATTGCGAGCAAAAGTTAAACAAATGTAAACAAAATGAATTTGCATTTAAATTCAGTTAAAATACATTTTAATTTTAATCACACTACACTACATTGAAAAAAAAGATTGACTTTTAGTTAGGTTAATGAGTAAAGTTTTGTGAACTTACAGAGTTTAACAACACAATGAGTTAGAACAACTTCAACTTAAACAGAAAAGCTGAAATAACATTTAACCATGCATGATATATGAATATGTTGTTTAATGCGCATGCGCGAGAAAAACTACGTCATTATGACGCACTACTTCACTAGAGTTTGAAAAATGCGCTGTTGTGTTTTGCGATCCGTTTGCGATGCGTGATGATACTGAAGCTAGCCAAACAAGAGAACAAAAGGAGCACCACGTTTGGATGTTTGTTTGCAGATGAGACGTTATGCTGCAAATAATCAGTCAAGTGAGTATATCTTGATGCTTTCTTTAGTTAATTTTTTTTTCACCGTAACATGTCAGTTGCTGAGTGCATTTTAATCGCAGATATTATAAACTCAATAGACTGGGGATGTGAATTAATCATGTTTTCAATAATTTATATATGATTGCATTCTAATAATGTCTTACTTTGTAATGTGAAGAAGGCGTGTGTGGTCGTGTTCGAGGAATTTTTTTTTTTTTTTTTTTTAACTAAACCGACTACTACTAAGCTACTAAACATTTGCTGAATGCTGATACATTGTAACACTCGAAGACGTTTATATTTAATACAAATAATCAATCTTATAACCATCATACATATTTCATATATTACCCACCTCTAGAAAAAATGCTTGTAATGTGTTCAATTTCATTTTGTATTTAAGGAGTTGTTCAATTACTATTTGTTTTGGAATATGTAATATTTTTGTGTTTATCTGGATTTAAACATTCATTTTGCAGGATCAGTTCATATTTGTTATTGGAGATACAGGGCAAGCGGTGTGGAATCACAGACCTGTATTGATGAGGTGATGTTACAAGATTTATCATGACAGCACATCCTGATCAAGCTAAAACACTACTTTCAAGTCACTAACTATCCCTATAGCTTTTAAATGCTTTGAATCTTTTGCATGTGCAAGTAATAAATTCCCACCTGTGCATTTACACCTGCCCTATAATCATCATATATTTTATAGGTAACAAACCAAAGGAAGAAGGCTTGCAGCATTGCTGTGTCAACCGTGGTAAATACAGGAACAGGAACATCCTTCATGAAGATAGCTATGTGGGGCAAGCTTAAAATGTAAGAATACCTTTCTTAATTTGCATTGGTCCTGGGTTTGCATCGGTCATATATCTATATTTGTGTAATTGATAAAGTTATGCTTAATTTCCTGTAAAGTAGCAATAAAAAGGTTCTCTATTTTTATTCACTTTAAGCCCAGTGTCAGTGAAGATGGCGTAGTCAGTGGAATCCTGGTGTTTGTGGGAAATAGAAGGAACCTTGCCCAGCTTTCTACTACGATGTGGCCCTGATGACTGAGGTAATCAATCACATCACACATTCATCAACAGTTAACAGTCAAAAGTTTACATACACCTTGCAGAATAAACTGCTTCATCAGGGTAGTAAATAAAAATAAAACGGATACATTTTTGTGATCCCTATTATTGCTAAAATTGTTAACATTTTGCAGATACTGCAAGGTGTATATCAACTTTGAAGCGCAACTGTATATCTGTCTCTTTCATTCAATTGAGCCAAATATAATAATGGACTGGTTCTGTATTATAAACAAATTTTCTGTTTTTTTGTGTTTGTTTTTTTCCTCAAGGCATTTTTTCTGACTTTCCTGCATCTTTGAAACATTTCCATTCACATATACTCTGGAGAGCATCTGGGACATTGACATAAACAGCACTTTCCAACAACTTAAAAAGTTGGGTGACAAATAATTTTGGTTTTTGTGCTTTTGGAGTTCTTCAGTTTTTTTTTGTTTTGTTTTTTAGACAAACTTAGATTCACTGTAAGGCTGGAGTAAGCATTTGGTCCTGTTTAATGTTGGTGTTGGTAAAGGTTTAAAGGGATACTCCACTTTAAAATGAAAATTCTGTCATCATATACTCACCCTCATGTTGTTTCAAATCTGCTGAACAGAAAGAAAGATATTTAGAAGAATGTCAGTAACCAGACAGATTTTTGTACCATTGACTTCCATAGTAGGAAAAAAAATCAATGGTCAATGGTACCAAAAACTGTCTGGTTACTGACATTCTTCTAAATATCTTTCTTTCTGTTCAGCAGAAGAGAGAAATTCATACAGGTTTGAAACAACATGAGGGTGAGTATATGATGACAGAATTTTCATTTTAAAGTGGAGTATCCCTTTAAGAGCTAAATAACAAGGTTCGGTAACACTTTTAATTAGGTCTCATTTGTTAATATTAGTTTATTTTTTAGCCAACATGATCTAACCATGACTAATATTATCTTACTTAGACTAATAAATGCTTAAAGTATTATTCATTCTTAGTTCATGTTAACTGAAAGGTTTTATATGTATTTCTTTTAGAGATTATTTTGTCAGTAAATTTAGAGGGTTTTACATTTTTTACAGTTTTTGTTGATTGTAACATTGCATTTAATTCACACTTAAGTGTATTGTTAACTGACATTAAAGTATATTGTAAATCACATTAATTGCGTGTCATTATATTGTGTAGTGCACTTTAACTATATTTTGAAGATATTAGAAGCAATTATGAAAGTAGATATAAAGTTGTATTAAAGTACCAATTAAGTTGTTCCAAAAAATCACTCTTAATGGCAACTTATTGCATTTTATTTCAACTTAATATGTGATATATTTGAAATTAATTGCACTTAATGTGCATTCAGTGTGTCGAAAACATTGCATTTAATTCACACTTAAGTGTATTGTTAACTGACATTAAAGTATATTTTAAATCACATTAATTGCGTGTCATTATATTGTGTAGTGCACTTTAAGTATATTTTAAAAACACTAGAAGCAATTATGAAAGTAGATATAAAGTTGTAATAAAGTACCAATTAAGTTGTTCCAAAAAATCACTCTTAATGGCAACTTATTACATTTTATTTCAACTTAATATGTGATATATTTGAAATTAATTGCACTTAATGTGCATTCAGTGTGTCGAAAACATTGCATTTAATTCACACTTAAGTGTATTGTTAACTGACATTAAAGTATATTTTAAATCACATTAATTGCGTGTCATTACATTTTGTAGTGCACTTTAAGTATATTTTAAAAACACTCGAAGCAATTATGAAAGTATATATAAAGTTGTAATAAAGTACCAATTAAGTTGTTCCAAAAAATCACTCTTAATGGCAACTTATTACATTTTATTTCAACTTAATATATGATATATTTGAAATTAATTACACTTAATGTGCATTAAGTGCGCCGAAAAGATGGCATTTAATTCACACTTAAGTGTATATATTTAAAGTATATTATTTATGTAATAAGTACACTTTATAAAAGTACACTTAAGTGCACTTTTTTTTCACAAGGGAAGCGCACCAGAATGAAACATAATATTCAGAAGTAAACAGCATAGCTGACATATAGATTCAGTTTACATCCACAAATGAATAAGCGTGTCGATTCAGGGAGCAGTGCAAAGTGCCCGTGCAAAATCAGTTCCCTTTCGTTGTCACTCCGAGTTACGTCGGATGACGACGAATGGGGTTTCGCTTAGAAATCCTATCATCTTCGAGTATTAAAACACGAGCCAATGGCAAAGAAATGCCATGGGTCTGCGGAATTTGCATAGCGTAACTCCGCCCCGCCCTGGGGGTATAAAGGAAGTCGCTGGCAACATGCAGATATGTTTTCGCTTCGGAGCCAAGAGTTTTCTTCACTCCTACAAGCCATTCTGTATCATCTTCACTCTACGAGACGAGCGGCTCTTCAGTGTGTTTGTGTGACGGCGTGTTCCAGCGAGATCGCATTGCCTGCTGCTGATCTGTGCAGTGATCTGCCGACAGTGAGTGTGTTTCTCCCTGGGCGCTTCAGCACACTGCTGAGCTTTTCCTCTCTCTAAAAGAGCTGCACGCGGCACGTCTTTTTCAAGACGGTTCGCCCGTGTATTACTGGATGTGGGCGCGTGACTCATTTGTTTAACGGTCGCGAGCGCTGTTTTGCGTGTTGGGCTTAATCACGCTCGGCAGCGCTCGTGGATGAGTTATGTTTTCATTGCGGGAACATGACCATCGCGATGTTTATAGATCGAGACTCAATGATCTTTGTGTGAGAGTCCCCTCTGCCACACCCCAATCTATCTCTTTCTAAAAAGAAAAACGTGAGGGATACTTTGGCTGGTGGCCAGGGTGATTGAGGGTTATGGTGTGGCATAATTCTGACGAGCTTTCCTCGGGCCACGCCCCCCTCCACATCACAAACCGTGGAGCTTTCGTGTGTGCCTGGTTCCTCTCAGGGACCCAGTGTTTTCATTCGGGACTCCAGCAGGTGGTGTCATGTCACTCACAGCATCATAAGGCGGGCTTGATTCCTCTGGAAATGAGGATTCGACTGCGTTGCCTCCCTCGGGAGTGTCAGCGTTAGTCGAGTCAGATCCAGAGCTGATGGCCATGCTTTCCCGGGCAGCTGAAAGCATCGGTTGGAGTGGCATCCTCCCCCCGAGCGCTGTAGGCCTCCCGGATGTGCATCAGGACGCTTCCGGCCCGCGGGAGTCCACGTGACTTTTGCGGCCCGCGGGCGTCCTCCGCCTTCGCTGCCCTCGATCGTGAGACGATCTTGGTCTGTATGTTCTCTGTCACTATTGTGGCACAGGCATGCAGTCCTGTGTGTCGCCTTCGCCTTCGAGGCAGTGCTGACTCTGGAGTTCTGTCAGAACCGGCCGCAGTGGAACGCTGGTCCTTCCCTGGCCAACACTGACAGAATGCGGAAGACTCGACCACGCCCCCTTGCTGGGACGCTATGCCTCCCACGCCTGGCCTGGTCGTTCCGCCGCGCACACTACTGGCCTCGCTCTCCGGCGACGTCGGTACCTGCGTGATCCTGGGTCAGGTGGTGTCCACTAGAGTGGTCCAGACATGAGCTTAGCCAGGTTGATGTGAGCGGCTCTGGGAATTAATTTTCTCAGCTCCCCCATGTCCCAGGCTGGGCTCTTCGGCGGGGTGGCTTCGGCCACTAGAAGCAGACTCAGGTCTGTCTGCACTGATGGTCATCCATCTGTGTGCTTCCCGCCAAGGCCACCTCCATGCGACCCCTCCCCTCCGGCCTTCACCGGCCCTGAGCAGGAGCAGGTCACAGGAGGGCGGCGCTGCCAGTCTCTGCCCCTTAGACTGCCACGCCAGTCTAAGCAGCACTCTTGAGACAGGCAGCCTGGTCGGCGGGGTGATTGAGGGCTGCGCCCAACAGTCTTCGATCTCTCCAGAATGGACTAAGGGCATCTGCACTGACGGTCATCCTTCCGTGTGGCCTCCTTAGTCTGTTTCCCGCCGACGCCACCTCCATGCGGCCCCTCCCCTCGAGCCTTCAATGGCCTGGCATAGGAGGTCGCTGGAGGCTGGCACAGCCTGTCTCTGCCCCTTAGCCGACTAACACTTGGTTAAGCAGCACTCCTGAGACGGGCGGCTTAGAGTTAGGGCTCAGTTCTTTCCGGAGCTGGTAGCAGGGACCACTCCTTCCCCTGGTGGAGGGCTGGGGGAGAATCTCATTCCAAAAGAACTGACGCTCTTTCTCTGAGCCCCAAGAGGGTGTGGATGACAGCACGCGCCGCCCACGGGCCGCGCTCCTCTCATCCCCCTCTGTCGCCAGACCCCTGCCAGAGCACGCCCCCGTGGGACGCTGGTCCTCCCCTGGCCTCCTCTGGCAGGACGCGCTAATGACCATGCCCCCGCACCGGGCCGCTATGCCACCCACGCCTGGGCCGGTCATTCCGCCTCGCTGCACCCCCGACGGTACGTCTGTGGTTCGTATGACCCCGCTGGTGCACTTTCTGGAAGCCTGGCTAGAGCTTCCCAGACTGTCCCGCTGGGTCGCGAGAACCATCAGGCTCGGCTACGCGATTCAGTTCGCGCGATCTCCTCCCCGCTACAGCGGAGTCCGCTTCACTATGGTCGGTGGCAATGCCCCGGTCATGAGAGCGGAGGTCGCCACCCTACTGGCGAAGGGTGCGATCGAGATTGTCCCTCCAGCCGAAATGAGGTCCGGCTTCTACAGCCCTTACTTCATTGTTCCGAAGAAATCGGGTGGGTTACGACCTATCTTGGACCTGCGCGTCCTGAACCGCTCCCTTCACAGGCTGCCGTTCAAGATGCTCATGGCCAAACGCATTTTCGAGTGTGTGCGGCCACAAGATTGGTTTGCAGCGATCGACCTGAAGGACGCCTACTTCCATGTCTCCATTTTACCTCGACACAGACCGTTTCTTCGGTTTGCTTTCGAGGGGCAGGCATACCAGTACGCGGTTCTCCCTTTCGGGCTAGCCCTGTCTCCTCGCGTCTTCACGAAGGTCGTCGAGGCAGCCCTTGTTCCCCTCCGGGAACACGGGGTTCGCATCCTGAACTATCTCGACGACTGGCTAATCCTAGCTCACTCTCGAGACCAGGTTTGCGAACACAGGGATCTGGTGCTCCAACACTTAGCCCGTCTGGGCCTTCGGGTCAACTGGGAAAAGAGCAAACTTTGCCCCGTGCAGAGGATCTCTTTTCTCGGTATGGAGATCGACTCGGTCGCCATGTGCGCGCAGCTTACGAGCGAGCGCGCGCAGTCACTGCTGACTTGTCTTCGCCAATTCGAGGGCAAGAGTGCGGTTCCACTGAAATTATTTCAGAGGCTCCTGGGGCATATGGCATCCGCAGCCGCAGTAACGGCGCTCGGATTGCTTCATATGAGACCGCTTCAGCTTTGGCTTCGCGATCGAGTCCCGAGGTGGGCATGGCAACACGGCAAGCTCCGGGTCCCAGTGACTCCGACCTGCCGTCAGACCTTCACCCCGTGGTCGAACCTCAGCTTTCTACGGGCCGGAGTGCCCCTGGAACGAGTTTCCCGGCATGTTGTTGTCTCAACAGATGCCTCCACCACGGGCTGGGGCGCCATGTGCAATGGACATGCTGCCGCGGGCTCCTGGACAGGACCCCAGCGCCTATGGCATGTCAATTGCCTCGAGTTGCTGGCTGTACGTCTCGCCCTGCACCACTTCCATGCGCGGCTCAGGGGTCAGCACGTATTAGTCTGATCAGACAATACCGCGACAGTAGCGTACATCAACCATCAAGGTGGTCTGCGCTCCCGCCGTATGTCGCAACTCGCTCGCCACCTCCTCATATGGAGTCAGAAGCATCTGAGGTCGCTTCGAGCCATTTATATCCCGGGACACCTGAACCAGGCAGCCGACGAGCTGTCTCGAGTTCGGCCTCTCTCTGGAGAATGGCGACTCCATCCCCAGACGGTCCAGCTGATTTGGGATCAGTTCGGCGACGCACAGGTAGACCTCTTTGCCTCACACGACTCGTCCCATTGCGACCTGTTTTATTCCCTGACCGAGGGCACGCTCAGCACGGATGCACTGGCGCACAGCTGGCCGCGGGGCCTCCGCAAGTATGCGTTTCCCCCAGTGAGCCTTCTTGCACGGACCCTGCGCAAGATCAGGGAGGACGAGGAGCAGGTCATATTGGTTGCCCCATACTGGCCCAACCACACCTGGTTCTCAGAACTCATACTCCTTGTGACAGCACCTCCCTGGCCAATTCCTCTGAGGAAGGACCTCCTTTCTCAGGGACGGGGCACCCTTTGGCACCCTCGTCCCGGTCTTTGGAACCTCCACGTGTGGCTCCTGGACGGGACGAGGCAGGTTTGAGTACCCTACCACCAGCGGTGGTGGCTACCATCACTTCCGCTAGAGCATCGTCCACGAGACATGTCTATGCGTTGAAGTGGAACCTCTTCGTCAACTGGTGTTCTTCTAAACATCAAGAACCCACAAAATGCCCCATCAGTGTCGTGCTTTCCTTCCTGCAAGAAGGGTTGGAGCGAAGGCTGTCTCCCTCCACCCCGAAAGTGTATGTTGCCGCCATTGCCGCACATCACGACGCAGTTGATGGTAAGTCCTTGAGAAAGCACGACCTGATCGTCAGGTTCCTGAGGGGAGCCAGGAGATTAAATCCTCCTCGTCCTCCCCTCGTACCCTCTTGGGACCTCTCAGTGGTTTTAACTGCCCTGCAGAGTGCTCCTTTTGAGCCTCTGCAATCAGTGGAGCTTAAGTTCCTGTCAATGAAGACAGCGCTCCTGGTTGCATTGGCCTCCATCAAGAGGGTAGGGGACCTGCAGGCATTTTCGGTTGACGAAGCGTGCCTGGAATTCGGGCCGGCTAACTCTCACGTGATCCTGAGACCCCGGCTTGGATACGTGCCCAAGGTTCCTACCACACCCTTTCGAGACCAGGTAGTGAACCTGCAAGCGCTGCCCTTGGAGGAGGCAGACCCAGCCTTGGCACTGCTCTGTCCAGTACGCGACCTTCTTGCTTACGTAGACAGAACGCGGTGTTTCAGGACCTCAGACCAGCTCTTTGTCTGTTATGGTGGGAAGCTGAAGGGAAAGGCTCTCTCCAAGCAAAGGTTGTCTCACTGGATAGTGGACGCCATTGCTTTGGCTTACCAGCAGCAAGGTCGACCGTGCCCCCTTGGTGTGACGGCCCACTCCACTCGGAGTGTGGCATCCTCTTGGGCTCTAGCGCATGGCGCCTCGCTAACAGACATCTGCAGAGCTGCAGGCTGGGCGACACCTAACACGTTCGCGAGATTCTACAATCTCCGAGTAGAGCCAGTTTCTTCTCATGTACTCGCTTCAACTAGCCGGTGCTAGATTCTGCTCAGGTGTCTTCGCTTGCTCGCCATTCCTCTCCACGGACGGGATACGTGCGATATTCCTCAGGTGAGCCTCATAAGCCCTGAGTCTCCTCCAGCACTGACGACGTCAACGCCAGAGTTATGCCACTGGCAGCTTTCGCGCTTGGCTAGGTGTCTCCATGTGCATGGTTCCCTTCGGGCGACCCCCACATGTGTATTCCACTGTAAGCCTCTTTGAGCATGTGTCTTTCCCTTGGCAAGCCACCTTGCCACCCCTGGGGTTGAAATATTCCACCTGCGGCTGGACACCCCAGTGTTACTCCGTATGCAGCCCTTCGGGGTCATATGTGTATTCCAAGCCCCCCCCTTCGGGTTGGGTATGATTGCATATTTCCACTGGATATGCTTCCCAGTGTACCTTGGTATTCCTGTGTTAAGTAGGACTCCTTCGTCCGTGCTAGTCTCACGACAGGGAGCTCAGACTTACGCAGGGCACTGGAAGACAGTCGAGAGGTGGCGTGATTATACGGGAACCCCATTCGTCGTCATCCGACGTAACTCGGAGTGACAACGAAAGGGAACGTCTCGGTTACGTATGTAACCCTCGTTCCCTGAGTAGGGAACGGAGACGTTACGTCTCCCTGCCACTTCCGCTGTACCGCTGGAACGCCTGAGTTCAGTCTCGGCTCCTCAGCGAAGACATATCTGCATGTTGCCAGCGACTTCCTTTATACCCCCAGGGCGGGGCGGAGTTACGCTATGCAAATTCCGCAGACCCATGGCATTTCTTTGCCATTGGCTCGTGTTTTAATACTCGAAGATGATAGGTTTTCTAAGCGAAACCCCATTCGTCGTCATCCGACGTAACGTCTCCGTTCCCTACTCAGGGAACGAGGGTTACATACGTAACCGAGACGTTTTCGTGTGTGTTTTTAGTAATTGTTGGTTTCTTGGTAAAGAAAACACATTTTTACTCAAATTAATCTAAATGGATTTATCACGTTTTGGAACCAAACTATAATATTCAGAAGTAAACAGTGTAGCTGACTGATTGTCAGAATGTTTATTTTTAAACCACAACCTTCTTGGGGCTTCTTTGAATGATACAACTCTCTAATGTCAGAATGTTTATTTTTAAACCACAACCTTTTAAAAATGATATATTTAACGATATCTTTTGCATTTCTCATCCAAACAATGTCACACTTGGCACTGCACTTACTCGTGCCCGTGGCGAGACACCTGTCGAGTTTGAAATCAATCGGACTAACGGTTCGAGAGATATGCGAGGAACAGACACACACACACACACACAGACAGACAGACAGACGTTTCTGTAATTTATAGATAGACTAGTGCAAAATACCCGTGCAAAATCAGTTTTTGTGTGTGTTTTTAGTAATTGTTGGTTTGGTGTGTTTGAGTGCTCATTGTTACAATTACACAGCAAAAGTTCAGTGACATTTTTATTTGTGCATGGTAGAAAGCACACAGTGAACTCCGAGAAAACGCTATGCTTGAGCAAACAGTTTGTGAATAGGCTACTACAAATGATGCCCGTGAAAGAGACTGTGAACACATTGAATAGGATATGTTTAGTTGGTGAATAGCATAGGCTATTCACCAACTAATTCCGTGGCTATTCCGTGGCGAGACACCTGTCGAGTTTGAAATCAATCGGACTAACGGTTCGAGAGATATGCGAGGAATAGACACACACACAGACAGACAGACAGACGTTTCTGTAATTTATAGATAGATATCTCATGAGTAAGAGTGCTGTTGATCTGAATATCAGTACGGTGGCTGTGATTGGGCCGTGATGATCACATGACTGATATCCAGCACTACAGCAACACTCAGATCAATAAACAAGAAGTTTTCATTTATATTCCACTTCACACAATTAGACCAATTAGAGACCGTTTCAGCATTCATGTTTTCAGGATAATTGACATTTACCCGATTATTTCAGTCAATGTGTGTTTATTCATTTCTAACTTTTTTGCATCATAATTATATATGATTATATACCATATTTTTTCTTGTATTACATCAAATCACTGAAGCAGTAAATTCTGCACATTCTCAGTGTTTGTTCAGCATGCACTCTAAAAAATGATGTGTTGGATTTACTTAAAATATATATGCACCATTTTTGCATCATACTTTTTAAGTAATCCCAACTTGTAATAATTTTACTTAAAGTTAATAAGAAAACCTTTGTTATATGTACTTAAATATTTGAGTTCATGCAACATTCTTTACTTAAAAATATAAGTGCGTATAACAAAGGTTTTCTTGTTAATTTTAAGTAAAATTATTCCAAGTTGGGATTACTTAAAAAGTGTGATGCAAAAATGGTGCATATACATTTTAAGTAAATTCAACACATATACATTTTAAGTAAATTCAACACATATACATTTTAAGTAAATCCAACACATATACATTTTAAGTAAATTCAACACATATACATTTTAAGTAAATCCAACACATATACATTTTAAGTAAATCCAACACAGTGCAGGCCATGTGAGATCAAAATAAATCTTAGTTGTGTTTACTTAACATTTAAGCTCATTTATAAATAAAAATAAGACAATTAAATTAATTAACATTTTTACTTAACATTTTTAACTTATTTTAGATCTTCAGCTATTGGTCTGCTTACTGCACTGCTTTCAATGTCTTAAAATAAATAAAACATGCAAATCACACACAATAAAGCATTTCACTTTATTTGTTTGCCACAGGCTGCAAAGCCTGAAACCACACATCATGAAATATACAACAACATATGGCAAATTGACAAATGGAAGTTCACTTACAACAGGTCACTTTTTCACCCTTTGCAACACTTAAAAGATTTTCTGTTGAGCCACCTTTCATGATGATCCTCAATGTGAGCTGTTCCAGTTCCTCTTCGTTCCCACGAGTATCCTTAAAAAAACAACAAAAAAAACAGCAAATCTGCATTTACTTGCAACATCACCTATTGTTCAGATTGTCGCGAAAAATACATTGCATTGAAAATACATTGTATTGAATCACAAAATTAGAAAGAAATGTATAGAATTTCTATAATGTAAGTATAATGCATACTTGCTGAATAAAAGTATTCATTTTGTTTCTTTAAAAAAAAAAAAAAAAAAAAAATCTAACTGACCCTAAACTTTTAAATTGCATCTTAAAATATATTCAAATAGAAAACAGTTACTTTAAATTGTAAAAGAAATTCACAATATTACAGTTTTTGCTGTATTTTGGATCAAATAAATTAAGCCTTGCGAACAGATGGAACTTCTTTTATAAACATTAAAAAAATCTTACTGGTTGTGTGTGTGTGTGTGTGTGTGTGTGTGTGTGTGTATCTATATCTATATAATTATTATTTTGTCTGTTGATCAAAAATCTATCTAAAAAAATAAATAAAAAAATTAAATGTTACAAATTAGTGCATTATTAAATGCCTATAAATATAAAAAATGAGTCTATTCAATAATATTGAATATATATATATATATATATATATATATATATATATATATATAAATAACTATAAGTTAATTAATGAAGACTTTTGTCCAGAGGTTTTGAACGAATCTCATTGAAAACATTTTAACAGTAACTACTGGAATAGCCTAACAATAGATCTACAATCTTTATTTGCATTTACTTATTTTGATAATAGAATTTCGAATGTTTAATAGACAGTCGTCGTTGTCATTTAGGAATAATATTGTGCTTGAATCAAGATCGCCATTTTTTAATGATAAATAGTGCACACATATGGAGCTGTAGCCAATGTATTTTCGAATTTAATATTTATACAGTACGTTAACGTTACCAAAAGTAACCCGCGCAAGGCCACAGGCCGCCCCCATTTCCCGCGATCCATAGAGAATATGGGAATATGTAAACATGCAAAGAACAACTTATATGCATATATAATAAATGACAACTACATTTACTTAAAAAATACTGAAGTATAAGCTACGTGACAACTCGTTAATGTAAAGTACGAATTTCTCCGTGCGGGAGAGCGAGCCTCCCAATAACGCCGTCTGAATAGTCATCTTAATGCATACGTGCCAATGCGATGCATAGTCATATCCCACGAAATAAACAATAAATACTCTGACTACTATAAACACTTATCCCTACATTCGATGGAAGCTCACTCGCTTAATAATTCAAATAAAATATAGCCTATAGCCTATGTTTTTGAATACTCGCACACAGTCACTCATTTCATAGGCTACATCAACTAATATGTCTACAAACGTTTTCATAAGTATTCGTAAGTAACACGTTTCTTGTTGAAAATTCATAGCAATTCTGAAATTCAGTTTAAAAGTTAATTTCTTGACCAAAAATGCAATAAACGAGTGTAGCCTACCTTAAGTGAAAAAAGTTAAGCTTACCTCTTTTCAGTGTCTTCATCACGTTGCGTTTCAGAAAATCTTCACCCACTAACACAATAAACAATAAACAAGTGTTTAGCCTATTAATGTTAAAACGTCAAAATCTAATATTTTACTAAGTTTATAGAAAGTTAAGCTTACCTTTTCACCATCTTCATGTGCTTCACAAAATGGCTCAAATTTTTTGGCTGGAAAGGCATCACGGGAAATTGCATATCACGTGGCTTTTTATAGTTACTTAAAATGTTATGCTAGATTTACTTAATTTTGACGCAATTGTTATAGTAGTTGATTTGACTTGTGTTTTTTCATTTTATTTATGCATACATTTAAGTTCACCTGGTAACTTATATTTTTGTGTTACACACACTATATATGTTAAGTAGAGGTTGAAAAGTTATGAATACTACGTTTTTTGTGTTTAATCTAATTACTTTTATAAGTAATGGTTGTTCAGCCAACGAAGCGTTTTTTAGAGTGTGAGACTAAATGAATAATTATTTCAGTTATAGAGGAGAAATGATCATTTGTTCATTGGAATAAATGGATGTAAAAGGTTCTTGCTGATAATCTTGTGTTTTAAATAAATAAATAATATGTGATTATGTGATTTAATGCTCAGAGTGAAAGATTAAATGTTTGGGATGATAATTAGGGTTTAAGTCGTGGAAACAATACTTTACAGACGTAACATGTTTATTTTACCTTTCTTTCTGCCTTTATTGGAAACTCCTTCAGTCTTCCTTCGTTTGACAGACGCACATCTGTAGTTTTGACGAGCGGCAGAGATTTTCAAGGCGCTGTTTTCCTCATCCATTTCAAACAACATGTTATTATATATTATTACATTGTATACAATTATTTTTATGATTTTTTTGTACTTCATTATAAAGACTATTTAGATCAATACTTGATCCAGCAATATTCAGAAACGGATATTTTTCTGCTTAACATTTTTTAGATTATAAAAAACAGACAAAATTACAAAAACAAGGAAGAATGATGTTTGAGAGGTAACATGTATTATTCTTACCAATAGTGATAAAATAATTGAATATACAATTGAATTATATGAATATTATGAACCTTTTTAACGGTGCTTTAACAGGATCAACAAATACAGCTTCTGTCATGTGACACTATATTTATTTGCTTTAAAACCCTTTTTCTCGACAAAAAATGTTTCCAAACTAGTTTTTCGCAACATTTGAAATTAAATGGAAAAAGATTTGATGATCGATAATCAAAGAATTATCAATAATTGTCATTTCCATGTCAGTAAACATTTTGATGCATTAAACCAGTGTCTAATAATGAACTAGTATCTAATGAATAAGAATAGTATCTTTAAAAGAGGTACTAGTAAAGAACAAGAACAACTTAAAAACTAAAACGACTACATTTTAAGGATTAAATGTTAAAACGGCTTTCCACAGAATGGACTAAAGAGTTCCTGACCAACGGACAACTTCCGGGATGCAGATTTCACCCTTCTTTATATATATATATAAATAAATATAGCCTAATCAACTTCCTCTCATGTTTCTCTTTGAATGTTCGGGGGCTACGTGACTTTAACAAGCGGAAAGTTTTGTAAATTTGTAAATCCATGAAAAGGGACATTTAGACACACTCTTGTGTAAACGATGATAAATTCTGGTGTAATCAGTGGAAGAGCAATATTTCTTTCTGTCATAACTCCAGTTCGTCAGGTCGGGTCGCTATATTACTTAATAGTGGATTTCAAGGTAAGATTATAGAAATGCTTTCTTCAGGGATTGGAAGGTGGATTATCTCAGTTGTTCACTTGGATAGCATTTTTTCAATAATGATTAACATGGGTTCAAGAGTTATTCAAACAACAGAATTCTAGCAGATAGTAAAGTCATTTATATGATTAATTTAAAACTTAAATACCCAGGTGAAAAAGACGCTCTATTAAATGTATTAAAAATGTACTTGAGAATGTTTCTAGTACAATACAAATATACTTTAATGCAATTTTATTACATTTAACAGTACGTCTTTTTCACCTCCCTCTGCCTTTATTATTTGGAGGCTCCAGATTTATTGCTGATAGATTTCCTTCTAGAAATGTGTCTAATAGCGTCAAACACCGAATAGCAAATCTCTGTCCGTGTCTGAACCTGATCGATGCACAGAGATATCTAAACCCCCATATATACACTTGTACACTTGGTTTAAAGCGGATTTTTCTCAAAAATCACGTAGGCTATAGACCTGTGGCTGATATTATTCAAAAATTATTATTATCAAAATTAACTGGATTAAGTATTGTATTTCTAATGATGGATTACACTGGTTTTGGATCCCTAACATAATCTTCAAACATTGTGGTGACCTTCAGTTTTTATTATCTTGTCATTTTAAATGCAGCAAATTACCTATTAAACTCTCAGATTTCTACAAACAAGCTCTAGAATCCTGGAAGATTGCTTTCAAACATCATTTCTCTCCACACACGGGTCTTATGTGGAATAATGAACATGTATTGTGTGGAAACAAAGCTTCTTTTTTCAAGGAATGGGTGGATCAAAATATTATTTTGGTTTCTGATTTATTCAGTGCTCAAGGAGACCTTCTTTCTTTTTCTGATTTTATGTCTCTGAAAGGTGCTGTAATTTCAGTAAGAGATTTTAATAAGGTGACTAAAAGTATTCCTGTCAGTTTGAGAACCTTGATTAAAGCGCATTTAAGATTCGACTGTTTAAAACAATTATATTACTACTTGCAATCAGTGGTGTTAATATGAAACTCACAAAAATAGGTTTTGTTGAGATTATTTTCCTTTGTTTTCTTTCCTTTTATTACAAATGAAATACTACTGAGAGAATACACAGAAGTGCGCTATGACATGCTGTTTCACAGAACGGACACAAGGCGGCAGTGTCTTTCAGCTGCGCCACTCTGGGACCCTTAGCGAGGCGCGGAGGAAGACAAGCTCATTATCCGGCTGAGTGGAAAAAGAGCAACTGTTGTCCCGCATCATCAATATAACTGTGTAATATTTCCAATATTTCCAGAGCACTTCGACCAGGATTCTCAACATATATCTGCTAGCCGACCCCTGGCCAGGACCCGTTACATTAATGTTTTAGATAAAAATGCAACAACTTATTTATTAGAAATGCTCTTTCTTCAACTCCAAGAACCCTCCCTAAAGCACGATCTGGAGGATCTGTTATCCGAACTCTGATTTTAATCATTTATGGACTTTTCCTCACAAACTTTTTAAGCCTAATAAAATTAAAGAACTCCATTTCAAAATTGTTCATAGATATTATCCATGTAATGTATTTTTGAGCAGGTTTTCTGAGAATGTTTCTTCTTGATGTTGCTTTTGCAATATTGAAGAAGAATCAGGGCCCAGTTTTTCAAAAAAATGTAATCTGGATCAAATTGATCCAGATTTGGAAATCCCATGTTTTGCTATCCAGGATCACCTGATCCATTTTACTTTTATGCCAGTTTTTTAAAGGAACCTTGGATTGGATCACTGTGATCCAAATACCAAATTTCAGGATTACCAAATCCTGTTTACTAGAGCCTTAAATGGAACCAACATTGTAGCCTACTGGCTTAGCAAAGAACAACAGTTAGCAAAATACCGGTGGCCACAAATAACCATTGTTTATTTTAATTTTAAGAAACAGAAACACTGTAATAAACAGAAACATTTTACTTTCCTTATTTTGTTATAATGTTAAATTGTAGATTTTTTTGTTTTACCATATCTCATTAGATGTGACATGCTTCATATATGCTTCAAATATGAAGAAATGTATATATCATCAGTAAACATTGATTTTATGATCATTCACTTAAAAAAAAAAACTCTCTGGTTTTATTTGATTCGAAAAATCACAACTGAATCCACCCTTCTGATGGGATCAGGATAATCCTGTTTTTTTTGGATCAAATAGATCCCAAACCGAGTTCAAAGTTCTGAAAAACCCAAAGGGAAGGTTTGATCCAGATCAAATTTAAGATCGGATTACATGATCTGATCTTAGTTCAGAATCCCTCTTTTGCTTTTGAAAAACCCATTTCCAAGATTTGATCCGATCCGTGATCCGAAATCCCACTGGATTACTTTTGAAAAACTGGGCCCAGTTCTACATTTGTATGATCAGTGCCCATTCTCTGACTCTTTCTGGCCAGAAGTTCCCTTGTTAGTTTTCTGCTGATGTTACAAATTTTTAAACATTTTTTGTCAGATTTTCATTGTAAGGATGTTAATTTTGATTATACTGTATTATTACATTGTCTTCTGGGTAAATTTCATCTTCACAAAGCCAGAACCATTCAATGTAATCCTGATTTTAGAATATTCTCCTCTGATATAAAGTCGCTTTTTACTTCCCTTAAGAAAATATCAAAACCTTTGAACTCAACAGTTTCTAAAACATATAATATCCTTGAGTCTGTTTTAAGGAACCTTTAACTTTTCATATTGACAAAATGTAATATTGAATTGATTCGTGTAGCCTAATTTATTCTCTTATGATGTCTCCTCATCTGTTTTTCTTCTCACTGTTAATGTCTGTAACCTTTAGTTTGCAATAAATAACAAAATTCCAACTTCCGCATCTTGACGTTCATGTAGTTCCTCCAGTCAAAGCTGCGCTCCAAGTGCGCAGAGCGATTGAAAACAAAAGGATTTCCTCTTTGTTACACTGCGCAGAGTCACGCAGCTTATGCACACACATCAGGAAAGAGGATCAGTGCAGTGAAGACGTGTCGATAGATCCCGATCCTCATGATTTCAGCTGAACTTCAGCCACTGCTTCCATGAGAGAATGTGAAAGAGCTCCGAAGATGAAGCGTGTTTCCATGCGGATTAAAGGGCACCTATTAGGCAAAACTCACTTTTACATGTTGTTTGAACATACAGTAAGTGTGTGTTGGCAGTGTGTGAGCAAAACCACCCTAGAATGATAAAAATCCACCCAGTGTTTTTTTTTGCAATCTCAATAAATCATAATCACTGTCTCAGAATGAGCTGTTCTGGCCGCTGGAAAAACCAGCAATGCAAGTTTGAGAGGAGCGCCCCCGACAAATCTCACGAGAACCACGACTTGCTTTACGGCAACAACGTCACACACGGTATTAGTCTATCGCCTCTGTCTAATGGCCGAGACTGACGAGCTTGTGATTATGAGATCGTATACCCGGCCGGTGTGAGACTCGAAGTGTTACAGGAATCCGGATGAACGGGTGTAATTTCAATAAAGCGGTAAATAGAATAATCAGACACTCACCTAAATGTAATGATTAACAAACATCAAATTAACCTTTTTATTTTTGTAGTCAGATGAAACAAAGAGGTAATTAAATTAATTAACTGAACGCTGTAAAGACCTTCACCCGCTTATCAGAACCTGTCGTTGGACTGATTGGGCAGGGCCTTATAAAGTGGTGACCCCGACGTGATCTCGCAACTCAGGCGTCTTTTCAGGGGAAAATATTGGGATTTTTCAACCAACAAGTGGTTTGATCTTCTCTTCCTTCAGCTTTTGTGGTAAGTCAATTCTTTTTGTCTTTTTAGAAGTGTTGAAGGAAAAACAGACGCACCCCATATAAACACATTTTTAGAATGGGTCGGTTACACCCAGTTAGACCGGAGACCTCAGAAATCCGGTAAAGCTTGAGAATTAGACACAAACACATATCAGGGACATGATAGCGGCAGCCTAGATGAGGTAAAGGAGGAAAGAAGTTGTGCAGCCATAAGAAATAAATAAGGGGTTACAGAGCAACCCTGACCAACTCCTATTGACACTTGAAATCTAGGCGAGGTTCCTGATTCAAGGTTAATGGAACAGTTGCATTATTATAAAGAGTTCTTATAAATTTGCAGAATGGGTCACCAAACCCAAGCTTTTGGAGAGATAGAAAAATAAACTGGTGTTCGAGAGAGTACAAAGCTCTGTAAAAATCTACAAAAAGAATAAAAAATAATTTTTAACTAATTCACTTTAGTCTTATAAAGCTATAAAAAGTCTGATATTGTTTGCTATGCAGGGCTTAATTTGAGCCGGAACACGCCGGAACATGTTCCGTCACCTCCGACATTGGATCCGGAACCTTTTTTATTGGATCCGGCACCTCCTGTGTCACTATGGAACACATGACTTGCGCGCTTGTTGTGCTAGTTGAGATTGCTGTTAGCCTCAATCGTTTCACTCAGGGGAAAAATGTCAAAAAGACAGAAAAGTTTGCTTAACTTTTTCAAATACGCTGGCCAGTCAGATCCCAAACAAGCAAAAATCGTTTCCGCTGCAAGAATGTGGAGACTACGGTGGACACAGCAGTAGCCTAGTATCGACATAATATCTCGTTATTTCGACAAAATAAGGGGACATTCTAATCTGCATTAAGCCACATTAAGCGTTCTTGTAATGATTTTCTATGGGAGGAAATGCTAAACGTGTAATTGCGTTCATATTCTGGGCTCATCTGATTTTTTGTACATAGCATAGCCTACTTTGTTATGATTTTAGTATCATAACGATTAATAAATGCACGCACAATTATCCGTGAACTTGATTTGAACAAATGCCTTTCAACTTGTATGTGCAAAATTCAGAATTAAATGAATGTGCAGCAATTTGTACAATTAGTGAGTCTGTAGGCCTACTATACTGTTGTAGCCATTAAATAAGCGCATTTAGTTTCATATGTTAAAATATTATAATGTTGTTTTTTTTTCATTTATGTTGATTTATGAAAAGTGAACAGCACGAGTAAGATAGGATGCGCAATATGAGACATGGAGCGGGTCAGACATGATTTTGACCACTTCATCAAGTTTTGTTTTGTAGAAAGCATTTCTTTAAAGTGAATTTCGTTTTGTATAAATTGTATCTTAATTTTAATCAATTTTTCATCAACCAATTGCCTGGATTTAATGAATAAGAAGCAAATATAACAGACAATCATGGAGGCGCCCGCGCGGTCACTTGCATTGCACCTGAACTGGAGCGCATCTCATCCTAACTTAACGAAACTCAGTGTATGCCTCACACAGACATGAAAAATACATCAAATACACAAAGCTTGAAATGTCTTTAAACTAAATAATTCAAAACGAAAAAAAAAAAAGGCTACTCTCTGATTATGTAATCCATTAGGCCTATTTATGTGCATTTCTCTCTATAGGCGCGTTCACACAGAGATGGCGATCGTCAACTTCATCTTTGCAGCCGAGTCGACACTGTCAGAGAAAACACTTGTTTATTAATAAAAATCAATACACGCGTCACCGGATTTACAGATGCACATCTTAAGATGCTTGTTGCACGCACACATATTATGTCGAAATAACGAGATATTGTGTTGAAATAACATTATTATTAATAATAGCCTACATCTTTTAGAATATTTGATTGAATGCTGAATGTTGTGCTTGTTCAATTTAATAAAATTAAAACTTTAATTGTGATCATTAACATAACTGAATATTAAATATTTAGTGGCCAAGTTTTGCGCAGCTCCCCCCGTCAATGATCTAGCACCCCCTCAGCACATGCGTTAAAAATTCTCTGGTGCCGCCCCTGCAGTGAAGCTACATAGGCAGTGTAATTTTTTTTTTCTTTTCGTTACCTCCAACCCCCGTTTTGAGTCGCGGAACCACCCCCCCTCTGCGCTCCGGGACCTCCCACTTTACAAATTAAGCATGGTTGCTATGTGTCTTTTTGGCATGAATCCAGATTGAGTCTGTGTTTAATGACTGAAAGAAAAGGAAGGCTGAAGAAAAGTTCTCAAAAATTACTACAAAAAAAAAAGAGGCAATTTCCTTAGAATTATGTCAAAATGCCATTAATTTGCTGTGAACTAATAGTAAGATTCCTAGAGATGTGTTTTTCCATTTTCAAAAAATAAGCAGAGCTCTGTTCTCCTTGTTCTAGCCATTTCCTTCTCGAACGAACACAGGAGCCTTCAGCTTTGTATTTATAAATACTGTTTAATTTAGATTGGAGCTCTGCAAGTTCTGTTAGGCCAGTTTCTGTAAGCCTTCAAGTGTTATGATCTTTGATATAACCTTCTCCTCTTCATACTCCGTTTTATTTTGTTTTCAACTTATACGTATTTTGTAAGACTGAGGAAGACACTGCTCCATTTATTTTTTGATTGTAATAAGATATAATATTTAAGTTGTTATGCAGCATATCACTGATTATAAAATGTATCTGTAAAAATATGTATTTCTTTATTATTCTGACAGTAACCATGCTGGTTAGGCTAATATTTAATTCCTTTGTTTTGCATTATATTAATCGCAGCTTCCTAGTAGTTCCTGTCAGTCACCTGTAGTTCCCGCTGTGTCCACAGAGGGCGCGAGAGAGTAATCAGTGTGTTATTACTGTCATCACTCCTCACACACACCAGGAGGCGCTGAAGAGCAGATCATCTTTCAGTTGTCCCGTGATGAACAGAATGAAATAAACTTATGTTTTTTTTCCAATTGCTAACACACAATTTTGCAAACTAAGCTGGTTTTATCAAAATACTTTTCACAACTCACAAAACCACACACCCAAACTGCAAAATACCCAATATATCCTGCAGAATGAAGCACTGCAAACAAAACTACATATAGCATTATCAAAATCAACTTTTGCACAAAATGGCACACACTTCATTCATATAAACAGATTTTTGTCTACACACTGTTGGGCGTAATGAAGAGCACTCTCATCTTTAGCATGCTTTGCCATAATACTAAAATAGTTTAAATTGTTGAAAATTCTTCAGATTGTTCACATGTACAGAAATATTTGCAGAGACACACACATGCTGTTGAAACATTAATTTTTTTATTTTTCTATTTTTGCCGGATGCCAGAGAGCTCCTAATATTTTAAACTAAAAATACATCAACTTGGTCTTTTTTTAGGATCACGGAAAAGGATGAAGACAAAACTAGAAGCCACAGTTGAATGCTTTGCAAAGGCCCTGTCCGATAATCTGTCAAGAGAGATGCAGCTCGCTATGCAAGCCGCTCAGAATGAACATGAGGCAAGAGTGTTTGGTATGATTATCCAAGCCATCACAAATACACACCCCATGCCCCCCCACCTAAGCCCCCCGTATAACAGGCCATTTCCAGCACAAAATCCACACTTGCCTCAGACATACATTTCCGTTTACATTTCAGTTTACCTTTGTACTCAATTGTGACCTCTTCAGTGGAGTTTAACCTTTGACACTAGAGCTTTTGGGTATTGTGTTACTATGTTCTTCATGTACAGTTTGAGTTATAAGATGTTTCTTGTTAAATTCAACAAATAATTTTGCCTTTGGATGTTGCACTTTATTTTCCAATATTGCATATGTAAATTATTAAAGTGTGGTTTATGCTGCTATTTACTTAACTTGATACAGCCAGGCACATATGCCTTTTTGTATGAACAATGTCCTTTGCGATTGAAATAGTCCTCGGCGTTGTTTTGTGGAGCCGTTATGGGGATGTGCGGCCCGTCGATGGCACCTGCACATTGAGGGAAACCCCGTCTTCTCTCAAACCTATCCCTGATGTCCAGGAGCCTCTGGCCTGTGGGCAATTGAATGCATTTCTGCATGCAGGACACCAGCGCACTGCATACTTCCCACACACAGATGCACACTGTAGACCGGCTCAGCCCAAAGAGGGGAGAGATGGTGTTATACCCACTGCCTGTAGCGAGAGACCACAGGGCCACGGCGACGCGCTAATCGACCGCTATAGCCTGACGGAGATGAGTGTGCCTCCTCATTAAATAACTTTGCAGGCCGACACAAAAGTGATCGAAGGTCTGGCGCCCTGTTCGAAAACTGGATTGCCAGTCTTGTTCAGAAAAAGAAGCCTGTACTATATTTCTCCACCAGTGTTGACTCCGAGCTTTCATCCAGGAATCTCGCTGGTTTTAAAGTGTAGTTCTGCCGACAGCGAAAATACTTCACATAATAAGTGCTGCCTTTCATTGCGTAAGCGTTGTAGCTAGGGCTGTAGTCAAGACCACCTTTGTCGAGTCCAAGACCAGGACTAGTCGAGTCCAAGTCAAGACCGAGTCCAAAGAGGTTCGAGTCCGAGTCAAGACCGAGTCCAAAGAGGTTCGAGTCCGAGTCAAGACCGAGTCCAGGACAGGAAAAAAAAGGTCTGCTAAAAAAATATAGGCTAGCCCCACGGTTGTCAAACTGGGGTACGCGTACCCCCAGGGGTACGTGGACTGATTTCAGGGGGTACGCGAATTGCCGGTAATCTTGACAACCGCACCACTGCGGTGGCTGAGTAGTACCGGCGGTGGTTTGCCAAAAAAATGAATTCTGTTTTACATTAATATTATGACACACAAAGCTTTGTTTACAAAATAAATAATAGGTTAGCAATTAAATGTTATATCGCAGCCATGGAAAAGTTTGAATTCATGACGAATGAGAGAGTTGTGCGCGAGCCCATAAACTTAAGCTTTTTCGGCTTTGAATTCTGGTTTGCGATCTGGTCACCCGATTATTAGCGAATTTAAAAATATTCCATTAGTTATTCCTTATAGAAAGCTTGAATTGTCTACTTTTAAACAAAACAATTCAAAACGAAAATGCATGGAATCTCTTGTTTCTTTTCCCATATCTTCACTTGCGTCTCACCCATTTCCAAAGGGGATTATAAACGTTTCTTCCTTTGTTTGCTTTTAGGTAAATTATTTTCGTATTCTTTACTGTGTTAAAGTAGAAAAACGCTGTAGGACAGATAGCCTACATTTTTACTTGTACGCCAAATTCTTTTTAACACAGTTTGTGCTTGTTAGGCTATTAGACATATGATAATTGGTAAGGTGCGCCAAGTTCATTTGTAAAGCGCGTTTCACACGCGCGGGTGATTTTAGTTTGGCTTTCTCTGGCAGCGCGCAAACATAGCCTAAATGCTTTGCCCTTGTGGAAGATAGAATTCGCTCTTCATACCTTTTACAAGTAGAAAACATGTAGATATCAGAAAATAGATCGATGGTCTCTTTCCTGCTCGTGTCCCACATCCCTCTCAAAGAGCAAAGTGGTAGGATGTATCACGCGTCTTTGTGTGGAAATATTAAACGAAAGTTTTTTTTTATTTTTTTTATTTTTTTTATAAATAGACTCAACTTTATTATATTATGTAAGTTACCAGTATTTACTGATATTTATTTCAATGCTTTACAGGCTTTAGTGTGTTGTTTTTTTTGTTTTTTGTTTTATTTATTTCAAAACAACCCCCCGACCACTGCAACACCGCCGGTATTTGGGTCCATTTCTACCGCGGTGGTAAAAAACTGCCACCGTCACAGCCCTATTTGTATCATATGTTGACTTTTGATGAGATTTGTATCATGATTCTATTCACTATTATCGACAAAATTGATAAAAATAAATATTAATAAAAAACCAAAAACTTGTTAACAATTGGTGGTGTTGGGGGTACTCCGGAAGATCTATAATGTCTCAGGGGGTACATGCCTGTTAAAAGTTTGGGAACCACTGGGCTAGCCTATAGAAATTAAAACATTTGTAATAATGAAATAATGAATAATTTTCATTTTATTTAAAATAATTGACTAATTCAAAGAACAACAAAAAAATAATAATTATATAGGCCTAAAGGAGCACACACATTCGCTTCGACTGTCTGATCAGCCTTACATTCTGTTCCTGTCAATCATACACGCGATGTCAACCAATTAAACTGCATGAGGGAGGGTCGAGCCAACTCACAGACACACAGACACACAGACACACACACACACACACACACACACACAAGAGATGCGGATAAACCGCGGATCGGCGGATGACGTGACAAAAAATAATATTTTAATTAAATTCGGGCGGGTGGCGGCTGAAGCAATCAAATGAAAAAAGTTTGCCACTAAGCAAACCTGCAAGTTATGAGCTGGGTTATTTTGTTTCGATATTAGCTATATTTTAAAACAGCCAGTCATTGCGCCTACCACTAGTGGAATAGGCAAAGAAAGAAAGGTAAGAAAAAAAGTCGGAAAACTTTGCCCATTAATTAGATGTGCAAGGCAAGCAGGCTAGTTTTCGGGGTGTTATGGACAATTACAAATGTGAATATTCACGTTGCACTAGCGGTGGACTTTCAGCGAGTTTATTTAAACATTTATTTTTTAAAGAGCCGTTTGTGAGTCAAAAGAGCCGTCTCTTTTCAGTGAGCTGAGTGAAACGAGCCGGCTCACGAAAAAGAGCCGAAATGCCCATAGTTATTAGGTGGCCAGTGTTTCACTTTCCCTCCAATAATATTTTGTTTTAATATCGCGGCGACGTATGTGTGATTACTGGGAACATAATAAAGACACCTGGACTCGGTCGAGACCAAAAGCCATATTTGGCAAGACCAGTGGCCGAGACCGCAGAAAAGACCGGACTCAAGTACTACAGCCCTAGTTGTAGCAAGTGTTTTCGTTTTCGTTTTGACTGCATTCGCAAACTCAAATAGAGCTAAATAACCGTGGCTGCCATTTCAGTTCAGCGGAAATGTATATTTGCCTTTCTCTTATAATAGCTTTGGATTGGCCATGCCGTGGTTTCCCATGTACACTTATCTAAAGCAACATTAAATTAAAACAGAGGTAAGACTCACCCAGATTTAGGATGGTCAAGCAGCATTTTGCTGTCCTAAACAGAAATTCACTTCTTGTCTTTACAAGACCAAGTACACGTGAATTAGTGCCAAATATGAGTCGTCACTAATCTGACGCAGATTTTGCAGTAACATATGAATTTGTTTAATCTACTTGGGAAAACAATTTCAGAGCAAGTCAGAATAGCTGAGGGGCCGCCGTGCCTTGGGGAAACTGTGTTTGTACATGTATTAGATTAATTGTCAATGCAAGCAAGCAATCATAAAATACATAATATTGCAATATATACTGTATATATTTTCTGTGAGAAACGGACCTCAAGTTCGGGCTTCAAATATAACCTTAATGGTCGGGTCGGGTTAAATGATTTCAGGTACGGGCCGGGTTCGGGCTTCAGTTGCAGATCTCTACAACAGATACCAATCACTTTTCTGGAGTGTGGAGTTTCCATCTTGCGGACTCACCTTTCCAGACACAACTTCATGCTTTTGGATTATCACTTCTTTTGGACTGTATATACACTGGTGGACACGAACACTGGGACGCTTCAACACCCAAGGATTCTCATGGACTGTTTTAGGGTATGGTGCGATGGACTCTATGCTTTTAACAGCCTGAGTTTTCCTGGTTTTATTGTGTTGTTTCAAAGTCTCCTGTGAAGATTGTAAATACACCGTTCTTATCCACTGTAACCTCAGTTTTTGTCTCATTCTTTTAACACCCAATTCCTCACACAGTAAATCTGACCCCATTTTAACTTTTGTAACTCAACTTAATTGGCTGATCGTTACAACTTGACTATATATCATGGGCTATTTGGCATTATTTCACACTGTATCCAGTTAGTTTGTAAGATGTATGTCTTGTTTTGACTACGTTTTCCATGGTTCTTTGTATTATTCTACTCCATGACCTACTTTGTTTGATTGATTGATTAGTTATTCTGTTTCAATTATCTCATTAATTTCCTATGTTTCATCCATGCTTATATACCCTGAGTTCTGTCTTAGTCTCTGCCCGTCTTCATCTATGTATAGCGTGTGTGAAGTGTATTCTGGTATTATCTTTAGAAATGTATTTATGCTGCTTCCTGCTCAGCTACTGTTCGGACGCTCTTGCTTACTGCTCCGTGCTTTGCTCTATCGCTTTTACATTTTATCTCCTATATTTTTATATTTTATTTCCTTTTATCACCTAATTTTAACTTCAGCAAACAGCACAGTTCTCAGACAACAAAGTTTGGATTACTACAAAAACGCAGAATTCTTTTACCCGACCAGCTTACATTCCGGGAAAGGAAAACACAACTGCCTACATTCATACGGATAAGAGAGAAAATGCCTCTTCAGGTTCAAGAATCTACTTGCTGCACTAACTGCCACAGACTTTTACAAAGGATTGCAGTTCTCGAAACAAAGTTACTTACGGGACCACCAAACCAGACGGAGCACACAACAGAGCTTCGTCATGGACACCCTCAGCATACCGGTGAGTCCCATGAAACTAGTGCTCCTCGACAGGTAGAAAAACAAGCTGATCGACTTACTAATCGATGGCACAAACAGGGAGCGAGACCCAAAGGCACTCGAGACATCAGATTGTCACGAGCATCACATATTGCCGCAGTAGCATCCTCTACCCCAGATACAGCTCTGACAAGGACTGCAAACACTGGTCTCCTACCACCGCCTATACATCTTGAGAACAGATTTGAAGTACTAATGAATGTAAATGAGGAATCCCCAAATGTGATGAATGTGATCGAACACAGACTGAATGGGCCAGTAGCTAACACTGATGCTAACTGGCGCTCAAGGTCGAGCAGACAGCGGCACTCAGCTCAGAGCGCAGCCGAGCCCAGGACTCTGATAGTGGGGGACTCCATAATCAGAAACATTAGCGGCAGGGATACAACTACATGCTGCCTTCCACAAGCAACAACTTCTGATGTAAACAGGGAACTTCAGAACATTCTGATGAAACATAAGACTGCAAATCGACTCATCATACATGTGGGGAAGAATGATATTCATAAAGAGCAGTCAGAAATCCTTAAGAAGGATTTCAATGAACTTTTTGAAACACTTAAAAGACTGAAAGTTCAAACATTCATCAGTGGACCTCTCCCAGCAAGAGGAACAAACAGGTTTTCACGGTTGCTTGGGCTAAATACATGGCTGCAAAAAAACTGCAATATAAACGGAGTAAACTTCATTGACAATTTCAATATTTTCTGGAGTCAGAGACAACTTTTTCATCGGGATGGCCATCACCCAAACAAACTTGGTTCAAGAGTGTTAAAGGACAATTTCTACTTCTCCCTCATACATCCTTCTGCAGTGTGTGCCAATCCACTCAATCTGAACGGCACACACACACCTGGACACAGTATGAATGACCACGGGACTTCACTTCAGCAGCAAAATGGACATGCGGTTGACATATCACACAAGGACAATGATAACACCACTCCGCCACAACAACCTCTGCTCACGGACACAATCTCAGCTGAGCCCTGCCCACAGAGAGACTTATCAGAACTGCTTGAAGATTCAGCACCCAAGGACGACTTCCTGGAAAACAGCCAGGGAAGCCAGGACAGCATATTACAACCTCCTATAACTCCAGAGCAACAGCCCCTTTCACCAGACACGCTATCCCTCTCTCCAGCATCGCCACTACTGTGCTTCTCACAGAAAATGGAAGAACTGGTGCATGCTGGAACCAGACTATCCCACTCTTTTGCTGCAAGCCCCCAGATACCAACCAAAAAACGACAGGCACCATTACCACCAAAGCCTGCGGGCCCAGCTCGCCCTCCCCCTCCTGTGAGAGCTCTTCGGCCTCTGCCACAACGCCAGGGCCCACACCCTCCTCCATCTACTCGAGGTGAACCAAAAACAACTGATACCAGCTCTCAGTGATGTGTTTTGGGTCCCCGCTCTGATAACAGTAACTTTCTCAAATGTTTACAGAACAAGCGGGAACCCAGTGTGCCTGTATCTTTCTCTATTGCTGTTTTATTACAAGATAGAAAATCTAAGGCCTTCAATAGCTGTGCAGCAAACCTAACTAATCTGGTGCCTATTACACGTCAAAGTAAGATTGATGTGGGGACAAAAAGTAAGACTGTTAAGTTAGTACTTTTAAACATTCGTTCACTTAAAAATAAATCACTTCTAGTCAACGATTTAATAACCACAAACAACCTGGATTTTATGCTTCTAAATGAAACCTGGCTAGAAGCCAGCTGCAGTGCAACAATCCTCAATGAAGCAGCCCCTCCAAACTTTACTTTTATGAGTGTCTGCAGAGCTGTTAAGAGAGGTGGGGGTCTAGCTGCTCTTTTTAAAGATATCTATCAATGTAAGCAAATATCATTTGGGAATTACCCTTCTTTCGAATATCTGGGTATTGTGTTGAAAGGTGATCCACGCATTTTACTTATCATTATTTACAGGCCTCCAAAATACTCTCAAGCCTTCGCTGAGGACTTTACAGAACTGTTATCAACAATTACCTCAGAGTTCGACTGTTTTGCCATTGCAGGAGATTTTAACATTCACATAGATAGTGCAGAGAACAATATGGCAAAAGAAATCAAAACTGTTTTAAAAACTTTTGATCTGACTCAGCATATACATGGACCCACACACAATCGTGGACACACTCTAGATTTACTTATCAGTAAGGGTCTAAACATTTCATTAATTGTTATTAAGGATGTAGCACTGTCTGATCATTTCTGTATTTTCTTTGATATATTGATCTCTCCTGCCACTGCCCTTACGAAAAAAAAGTATACTTCAAGTTAATTTTATGAAGTATACTTGAGTAATGTTCAAGTATATTTTTAAGTATACTTTATGTAGTAAGTATACTAATGTCAATATGTACTAGTAGTAAACTTGTAAGTGTACTATTTTAATACCGCTTGGGACTAAATTGGCCCACTTGAAGTATATAAAAGTATATGTTTAAGTGTACTATAAGTGTAACAGTAGTAAAATTTAAGTGCACAACTAGTTCATAATTATGTTTCTCATTTGTACTGCAAGTGAACTTATGAGTATACTAGTAGTTTACTATTTTAATACTTGTAGCAACTTTGAAGTATACTCTCAGTAAACTACTAGTTTAGTGGTTTTATACTACAAGTTTTCTTTTAATGTACTCTCAGTAAACTACTAGTTTAGTGGTTTTATACTACAAGTTTTCTTTTAATGTACTCTCAGTAAACTACTAGTTTAGTGGTTTTATACTACAAGTTTTCTTTTAATGTACTCTCAGTAAACTACTAGTTTAGTAGTTTTATACTACAAGTTTTCTTTAAGTGAACTTAACATCATACTTATAGTTTACCATTTATATATTATGTTACTCTTTTAGTGTACTCTCAGTAAACTACCAGTTCAGTAGTTTTATACTACAAGTTTACTGAGAGTACACTAAAAGAGTAAAATAATATATAAATGGTAAACTATAAGTATGATGTTAAGTTCACTTAAAGAAAACTTGTAGTATAAAACTACTAAACTAGCAGTTTTCTTTAAGTGAACTTAACATTTTTTATACTTGAAAAATACCTTTAACTCTACTTTAATTTTAAAAACATTTTATTAGCTTCATGCATCCTTTTTTATCAACACTCGAATGTCAGTAAGTTTCATAAAGAAAGGCAACATTTTGTTAAAATGTCGAGAAAATAGTTGAGAAATCACATTTTTGTCAAAGACTTCGCCTTGATTAGATCCAGAACGATGATCAAAACACAGGTGGAGTAGATCGAGTCCAACACCCCCAAAGCTTCACAGTCGTTTTCTCTTCATGGGTTAGGCCTACGCTTCATTTCATTTGGAAACATTAAGCAGTTTTGATTTACAAGCTGTTTAATGTTTGATGATCACATTATTTTACATTTGAGAGAGCAATCTTCTATCACATGGTTCAGCTTCTTCTTCTCCTGTGTTTTGATCCAGAGATTCTGTACTAGAACTGTCATAGCGCCCCCTACCGTATACCAGTGAAAACATGGATAGCTGGAAAATTCAGTCAATGGTGGGGAAAAGTTTAATTAAAGTAAATATGTACACTACCAGTGGACTAGCCTACACAAAAATTTAGATACGCAGAATTAGAAACATATCTGTTTTATATCAACATTTTAATCAATATTTTCAAACAAAGTTTCATTAGACTGTATATGAAAAACAATGTAAAAAAAGTATATTTAATAGGCTACTCGATCAAAAGAGTTAACACAACTACAAGCCAAGTATACTTTGAATAATTAAAATTTTAAGTATATCTCGATCACAAGATTGAGTACAAGTATAGGCCAAATATACTTAGACGTTTCTGTCAGTATAAGTCAAGTATACTTAAGTGCAATTTGAAGTATATTTCTGAGAAGTACATAAAGTATATTTTTGAGAAGTATATAAAAAGTAGACTGAAAGTATACTTTCTTATTTTTAGTTTAAAAGAAGTATACTAATAGAACACTTGAATAAACTTCTTTTTCGTAAGGGTGAAGCTAGATCTGTGTCTGTCAAGAAGAGATGCTTAAATGAGAACACTAGTGTACTATTTATGAAGGCTATATCCTTAACACCAAGCATATCTGCAGACTCTGTTGATTTTCTCCTTGATTCTTTTAACTCAAAAGTTAAAGGTATAATTGATGATATTGCTCCTGTGAAAGTCAAGAAGAAGAGTGGCAGACAAAAAGCACCTTGGAGAAACTCAACAGCAGTGCAAACTATGAAAAGACAATGCAGAAAAGCAGAGCGCATGTGGCGGAAGACTAAACTTGTAGTCCATTATAACATCTACAAAGACAGCCTTCATGCTTTCAATATGGAACTAGGCAAAGCAGACAGACAGACTTTCTTCTCAAATATTATAAACAGCAATTTAAACAACACACGCACTCTTTTTGCTACTGTAGAGAGACTGACAAACCCTCCAAGCCAGATTCCCAGTGAAATGCTCTCAGAGAACAAGTGCAGTGAGTTTGCTTCTTTCTTCTCTGAGAAAATCAGTAATATCAGAAAGGTGATCAGCACATCCTTGAGTTGCCCTGGGGTTAGACAGATCAAACCACCTGAGAAATTAGTTACTATGTCTGATTTCAAAGAAATTGATGGCAAAATTTTGGAAGAAACTGTACAGCACCTTAAAACATCAACATGCGCTCTTGACACACTTCCCACATCATTTTTCAAAAGTGTGTTAAACAGTTTAGAAGCAGACCTTCTAGAAGTGGTAAATGTCTCACTTCGCTCTGGGAGTTTTCCAAACTCCCTGAAAACTGCAGTTGTCAAGCCCCTCCTGAAAAAGAGCAATCTGGATAAGACCATATTAAGCAACTATAGACCGATCTCAAATCTTCCTTTCATAGGCAAGATCATTGAAAAAGTTGTCTTCAATCAGCTGAACAAATTCTTGAGCTTGAATGGATCCTTTGACAATTTTCAGTCTGGTTTCCGACCACACCACAGCACAGAGACAGCGCTCATAAAGATAATAAATGATATTCGCTTAAATACTGATTCAGGCAAATTATCAGTGCTGGTACTACTTGACCTTAGTGCTGCATTTGACACTGTCGATCATAACATACTTCTTGACAGGCTGGAAAACTGGGTGGGGCTTTCTGGGATAGTCCTAAAATGGTTCAGGTCATACTTAGATGGGAGAGGTTATTATGTGAGTATAGGAGATCATAAGTCTGAGTGGACATCCATGACATGCGGAGTCCCTCAAGGCTCGATTCTTGCGCCACTCCTGTTCAACCTGTATATGCTCCCAATGAGCCAAATAATGAGAAAGAACCAAATTGCTTACCACAGCTATGCAGACGACACACAGATGTACTTAACCCTATCGCCTAACGACTACAGCCCCATTGACTCCCTGTGCCAATGCATTGACGAAGTCAACAGTTGGATGTGTCAAAACTTTCTTCAGTTAAACAAAGACAAAACTGAAGTCATTGCGTTCGGAAACAAAGATGAAGTTCTCAAGGTGAACGCATACCTTCACTCTAGGGGTCGAACAACTAAACATCAAGTCAGGAATCTCAGTGTGTCACTAGAGTCAGACCTTAGTTTCAGTAGTCATGTCAAAGCAATAACTAAATCAGCATACTATCATCTGAAAAATATTGCAAGAATTAGATGCTTTGTTTCCAGACAAGACTTAGAGAAACTTGTTCATGCTTTCATCACCAGCAGGGTGGATTATTGTAATGGACTCCTCACTGGCCTTCCCAAAAAGACCATAAGACAGTTGCAGCTCATACAGAACGCTGCCGCCAGGATTCTGAGCAGAACCAGAAAATATGAACATATCACACCAGTCCTCAGGTCTTTACACTGGCTCCCAGTTAAATTTAGGATTGATTTTAAAGTATTACTACTGGTATTTAAATCATTCAATGGCCTAGGACCTCAATACATTGCAGATATGCTCACTGAATATAAACCCAACAGATCACTCAGATCATTAGGATCATATCAGCTAGAGATACCAAGGGTTCACTCTAAGCATGGCGAGTCTGCTTTTAGCTATTATGGAACCAGCTTCCAGAGGAGATCAGATGTGCTCCTACTGTAGTCACTTTCAAATCCAGACTCAAAACACTTCTGTTTAGCTATGCATTTACTGAATGAGCACTGTGCCACTGTTCGTCCGAATGTTTGTACTGTATTTTATTCTATTTTTCTAAACTGTTTTAATTATTCTTATTTCTTTTATTATTTTAATTTCTTCTATGTAAAGCACTTTGAATTGCCACTGTGTATGAAATGTGCTATATAAATAAACTTGCCTTGCCTTGCCTTGCCTTGCCTAATAAAGTGAATATATTTTTCATAATTAACAAGAAATACTAAATAAGTGTTAATAAAGGTGCTGATGAGTGATCCATGAGAGACAAACTTTTGTCTCATCTCCGTTTCTCCTGTTTATTCAGGACTTTTAATCTGTTGATCTGTTTGTTTCTCCAAACACTGACAATCAGCAGATAAACAGAGGAGTGTTTATCACTGAAACTTCAGCATGAGAAGAAATCATTATAACAGAGAGGGAGCATGACAGACCCTGGAGAAACTCTGTGACGAATAAAGAAGAGCAATAAATAAAATACTTATAAGGGTTTTGAGATCTTTTATTTTTAATATTTGGGTATTTTTATCTTTTTTTAGCATTATATCTTAACGTTTCAATGCAAGGTAATTTTCAATAGGCTTAGATTTTGTTAATTTTACCTAAAGAAATCCTGATTTTGTTCTTTGACCTGTTTCAACACACCTTGATCAGAAGCTCCACCCTCTTACAACACTAACCAGGAAGAGGCTGACTTGTTATTTCTCTTTTCTGCCATATGGACTTTGTCTCGACAAAAGCAGTAAAGAATCAGCCTTGTGTTTTTTTTTTTCACTTTTCAGATTTGCACTCAAAATCAGAAAGGATTGTGGGTAAAAGTAGTGAACGAATGTAGGAAATGATGTCGTTCACTCAGAATTTGGACACCACTACAAAATGGCCAACACCAGATATAGTGCACTATATAGGGATTAAATAATCAGGAGAATTAACAAGGTGATTGACAGAACAGGTGAACAAGATGACTAATTAGACACAGTAGGAAAACCAGGGCAGAATCCGAAATCGTCCCTAATACCCTCAAATAGGGCGTTATTTGAAGTGACAGCCATTTATAGTGGTGTCTGAAACCATAGTGGATGTTATTGAGTGCACTCATTCTATCCCACAATGCAACGCAGTAATGAGTGCACAACCGATGTATGCTCAACGGCTGTCCGAATTCAGTCATGTGATCATCACGGCCCAATCACAGCCACCGTACTGATATTCAGATCAACAGCACTGTAAGGACCACCCATTGGCCCAACGACAGAATCCAACGGTGGGCGAAGGAATAATGCGTGTATGTCTTTTCAGCACTCCAGTGAAGTTCACTTAATGTATTGGAATTAAGTTTCAATATTACTTTAGCTCTACACTTAATCTGACTCCAATTTCAAATGATAATCAAATTTAGATTGTGTTTCTGATTAGAAAATTGTCATAAATATTGATTATGAATTAATTTAGATCTTTGATTATTCTAAGTATCCCATACTTTCAATTATTAATTCATTAAGGGATCCGATGCCGCACAGTGTAACACGCCCCGGGTTTACGTGGATTTCACGGACACAGCATCGCCAGTCTGATCTTGGTCAGAGGGTGCAGGGTTTGCTAATACCTCTTAAGTCGGTTGCCTACTGCTCACTCATACAAAAAAGTGTAGTTTATTTAGCTACTTCCGTACAACTTGCCAAGTCAGTGATAGACAGAAATCAAAAGGTCTTCAGATGACGTGCCTACTGCTCCGTTCATGTGCGCCTTTAGTTTGACCTATCCTGGACACAGAGCTGCGGGAGCACCAGCCTCCTCATAATCTACTAAAATAATGATTTCAGAAAACTTCAGAATAAATCAAGATGTAACATTTATTTTTCAGGTAAAAATGTATCATGCCAATTACACAAGTACATGATTAAAAGCCAATTCAGAAATAATAAATACATGACATAATTTACTCAAAGATGACTCTAAAAGTAAGCAATGCATTCCTGACAGAGACACACAGTGGTGGGTGGGTGTGTTCCAACGGGAAAGCACTGAAACAGCACTGTATGGGGGATGATCCTGGTAAAGGGTCCCAAAGACTGCTCTGTCACCTACCCTTAAATACCCAGACCAGAACAAAAGGGTTATACAAATATTGTTTAGAGTTGTTTTGGGTCAATTCATGTACCCCAGGGGGTAACACCTGGTTTCGGGAGATATCTTGAAGAGACATCACCCAGAGAGGAGAACAGGATTCTCCTAATTTCTCAATCTTTCTCATTAAACCAATGACTGCAATGAAATTAAAGGGTTAGTTCACCCAAAAATGAACATCCATGTGACATCAGTGGGTTAGTTAGAATGTTTTGAAGCATCGAAAATACATTTTGGTCCAAAATTAACAAAAACGACTTTATTCAACATTGTTTTCTCTTCGGGTCTGTTTTCCATCCGCGTTCACGAGTCCACATTGAAGCTGCTGACGTAAGACGCTGCTTGAATACACCGTGCTTCTCCCTCAGACTGTAAACAAAGCTCGGGCGCACCAGATAACACGTCAGCAGCGTCTTACGTCAGCAGTGTCAATGTGGACTCGTGAACGCGGATGGAAAACAGACCGGAAGAGAATACTATGTTGAATAAAGTCGTAGTTTTTGTTAATTTTGGACCAAAATGTATTTTCGATGCTTCAAAACATTCTAACTAACCCACTGATGTCACATGGACTACTTTGATGATGTCTTTATTACCTTTATGGACGTGAACAGTATACCGTCCACTGACTTTCAATGGAGGGACAGAAAGCACTCGGAATAAATCTAAAACATCTTAAGATGTCTTCAGAAGAGAAACGGAGGTCTTACGGGTTTGGAGTGACATGTGGGTGAGTCATTAATGACATCATTTTCATTTTTGGGTGAACTAACCCTTTAAGACCATTTTACCAATCACACTGAGACACTTAAAATTATACCAAACATGAAAAGGAAAAACAATAGATTCACAAGATACATCATATGTGATATATAGACATTCTTAGTGAACTTTTGGTGACTTGACTCGTGAGAAGAGGAAGAGAGGAGGGAGAGGGGGATGCAGAGATAAAGATGAAGAAAAGTTTGGACAGGACAAAGTCCTGTGCTCTGTCTTTGCTATCTTTTGTCCAGGGTGCGTTTTATGGCTTTATTGCAGGGTGAGTTTGGTCTTAGCAGGAAAATCAGTTCTTACAAAAGTAAGTTTAGATTGCTGGAGCTGAAACAGCGAAAATGGATTCAGCAGCTGAAGATGATTATATTTGTCCTGTGTGTCATGAAATCTACAAGGCTCCTGTTCTTTTATCCTGTAGTCACAGTTTCTGTAAAGAGTGTCTTCAACAGTTCTGGAGAACCAAGGAAAAGCAGGAGTGTCCTGTCTGCAGGAGAAGATCCTCAAGATCTGATCCTCCAGTTATTCTTGCGTTAAAAAACTTGTGTGAGTCGTTCCTGAAGGAGAGAAATGAGAGGCGTTCATCAGGGTCTGAGGAGATCTGCAGTTTACACAGTGAGGAACTCAAACTCTTCTGTCTGGAGGACAAACAGCCTGTGTGTTTAGTGTGCAGAGATTCAAAACAACATAACAATCATAAATTCAAACCCATCAGTGAAGTGGTTTCATCATATAAGGTAAGACAAATGTTTCTTCATTCACATGTAAAGAATCATACCGAGTCACAAACACAGATCGTTCCGGTTACTAACGTAAACTTGGTCCTGATGAGCAAAGGTCTGTGTGCGCAGAGTTCCTCCTTCTATTGGGCTAAAAACAGTCAATCATTGAGGTAATTCAGGAGGTGAACTCCCATCTGTCTCAGGGGGAGAGGGCCGCATCCACGAATATCATAAAAGTACGCAGAGCAAGAGACAGTCAGAATGGTAGGACTGTAGGTTGATAAGCCACCCCTTCGAACGTGAATCTCAAGAACTGTGATGAGGGGCTATTTGAATATTAAAGTACGCATCCTTCTGATCCACTGATAAAAAACAATCAGATCTGTGAGAGGATTTGTTTCAAAGTTAGCATTAGCATTCTGAACGTCCGTCTTACCAGAGCGCGGTTCAGACATCTCAAATCGAGGATGAGCCTGAGGACTTCTCTGGAACGTGGAAGAAGCGGCTGTAAAAGCCTGAGTCGCCCTTCGCTAGCAGAGCTTGTGCTTCAGCTCGGAGGACGTGACCGCTGATGTCCGAGACTGAAGTGTTAGTCACACTCCTGAAGCAGGGGAGCCTGCGAGATAACTGGAGCGAGTAACTCCGTTTGATTATTTCTAAAACCCAATCTGACATGCCGGTAAAAGCTTCCCAAGCCTGGCTTCTGGCGGCGAGGGGTTGAAGAGTCGCAGCTGTGGTGGGGGGCTGATGATTGCAATAGGATAATGAAGAGGAGGAATGCTTTTTTCAAAAGGTGTTTGTTTTTTATTTGAAGTGGTGCATCATCTATAACGACTTCTGGGCCTGTAAAACGCTCAGCGAAGCCGTCCACTGCAGAACCGAACAGACCCGAGAGAGAGACGGGGAGTCAAGGAGGGCTGTCTTGTCTTGATCTCCGTCAGGTTCAGCCAAAGGTGGTCCACCAAACTGGCCATGGCACGACTAATCGCTTGGGGCGTAGACTTAGTGGCACGCAGGGCGAGGTCGGTCACGCTGAACAGCTCTTTGAAGGCCGTCGGGTCAAGACCAGTTTCATCCATGGTGCAGAGAAGGTTGGCCTGGTAGACTTGAAGGATTACAGTGTTGGAAAGCCATTTGTCTGTAGAGGTGCAGAGACGTGAACCAATCAGGCTTCAGTATTCAATGTTGATTTGATTGAACAGGGCTGCAATGATCAGGACTGGTTGTTTTTAGTCCAGCTGAACTACATTATAAATGAGGAATTAGGAACTACGTGGACAAATACATTTTCACGCTGGCGCAGTTGGTATTGGAGAACTTTTTTTGTTTCAATAAATAACACTGTCATTTACAAACTGTACTTTGTGTTTACTCAGGTTGCCTTTGTTTTATGGTTGGTTTTAATTTCTGAATCAATTTAGTATGAGATGGGGGCAAATACTTTTTCACTGCATTATATGATCATATCACTGTATTGTCTTCTCTTCACTGTAATCTGGTGTTTTATGTATTTTTGTTCAATTCTAGGCGGAGCTCAATACAACACTGATGTCCTTACAACAGAAAATGAAATGCAATGAAAAAATGAAAGCAGAGTTTGAGGAAACAGTTCAACACATCAAGGTGAGGAAACAGAAACGAGAGTCATTTTCATTACAGCTGTTGAATCACTATATACAGTTATGATCTGATATAATGTATTCCAGTATATTATTTCTGTAAATGACTAGCAGCAATCTGCTTCTGGATCCGTTTTATGTCGGGTATCCGAGTTTATCTTGGATATTAATGATGTGTGTCGATTGAGATGATTGAAGTGAATGTGCTTTGATTTCAGTCTCAAGCTGAGCACACAGAGCGTCAGATTAAACAGCAGTTTGAGAAGCTTCATCAGTTTCTCAGAGATGAAGAAGAAGCTACAGTCACTGCACTGAGGGAGGAAGAGGATCAGAAGAAGCAGAGGATGAAGGAGAAGCTGGAGGAGATGAACACACACATCTCAGCTCTTTCAAACACAATGAAAGACATGGACGAGATGATGAAAGCCAGTGACGTCTGCCTTCTGAAGGTCTGATTTCAGATCATTGGTTGATTGATTGATGATTGATTGAGTTCTTGATTATAAATGGTGTGTTTGTTCTGCAGGAGTTTCCAGTCTCAATGGAAAGGTGAGTGATCTGCTCCTGTCTCTGGTCTCTCTGGTTCTGATCCAAAGCCACTGCAGTTCTGACTCCTGAATGTTCTTCCAGAGTCCAGAGCTCACAGCCGGATCCACAGAAGGCTTCTGGAGCTTTGATTCATGTGCCACGATACTTGGGCAACCTGCCATTCAGAGTCTGGAAGAAGATGCAGGACATCGTCCAAAACAGTGAGTCTGACAGCAGGAGATCTGAGCTGGACATGATGGATGGGTGGAGAGTTAGAGGCTCTTCATGACAGAGATAGATAGATAGATAGATAGATAGATAGATAGATAGATAGATAGATAGATAGATAGATAGATAGAAAGATACAGTTTGGTGTTTTAGATGGTTAGAATTATTAACATGTTGTTAGCATTGTGCTAACATGATTAGCATGCTTCTGCATTTTAGTTAGCATTCTTGACGTTTTAACACTTGATTAATCGCAATTAGCATGTAGCTATTCACTTCTAGCATGTTTAGCAAGTTCTGTTTGTTAGCATTAGTCAAAGGAGCCAACCAACATGTCTCTACGATGTTCTGGTGCAGAGATATAGGTCTTGCTGAACAGTTGCTAGGGTACTCTGTTTAGTTGCTAGGGAGTGGCTTGGCAGCTGCCAATGATGTTACTTCAAAGGCTGCTTGCCAGTATGAATTTTATAAACCAACCGCAACTCCTCTATGACATTCAGATTACAAGATATCCCTCTTTGGATTTGGGTTGCTAGGGTGCTCGACAATGGTTGCTAGGGCGTGGCTAGGAAGTGTTGAAGGTGATTTATGTTTGTAAGTCAAACACAACAGACAGTCATAATAAACTAATTTAAAACAAAACAAAACACAGACTATAAGAGCCAATAAAATGAAGATGATCAGATGCTGCTGAAGATCAGACACACACTTACAGTTCTCTTACGAGAAGTCTCTCGTACTGCGTAAGTATCTTACGCTAGGGGAAAATCCCTTTTCCGCGAGATATTGAAGCCAAAAAATTATCCTTTAATTTTGTATTAATGTAAAACGCGTTGCGGCAGCATGCAGACATAGGCGAGACAGCTCGCGCGCCTATTGGCTGCTCTGCGGCAACTGCATCAGCCTATCGAGCGAGGCCTATCGTGACGTCAGACCCAATGAGGGTGCTTCGCGCCCACTGCGTCACATCCCGCCGAAACGGGCGTGGCTTAGGCCTATAAATAAGGCTCGGAGGCAGCTGATATCTGATTTTTCATCTCTTCAGCGAAGCTCTCGCATCGCTGGATCCGGAGAGAAGCCGCGCCGTCTGAAGAAGCCTTTCAGCGTGACGAGTCGACACTCTGAAGCCGCTGGCCGTGCCGCCTTCAGTCGCCTTCCTGCTGCGCTATCCGCCGTTATATCCTTTCTCTGCTACTGTGTTTTGTATGTGTGTGTGCTCGCCGCCGCGACACACACTCTCATTGCACTAAAAGAGCCGGGCGTCTTTTTCAAGATGCCCCTTTCCTGAGGATCACGCAGCTCTCGCGCTCGCTGACGGCGACTGCCCTCACTGCGAGCTAGTTACTGCCTATGGTGACTCTGAGGACTCACCTGGCATCCTTCTCCGAGACTGCTCCTCCGCCCCCCTCCAACCCGCAAAGCTCGCCGGTTCGCCCGCTTGCCTTGCCTGCTTGGGGAATGATACCTGCTCTCCCTCTGTTCGAGCCGCGCAAACCGCACCGTTCACAGGGGATGTCAGGAGCGGACGGTCACGGGGCTAGCTTTCTCTCTCCCTCTGTTCGAGCCGCGCAAACTGCGCCGTTCACAAGGGAGGCTGGAAGCGGACGGTCGAGGTTAATTTTTCTTTACGTTACAAGAAAGCTACCCTGCCCCTGCGCCTCATTCACGCGTCACTCACCGGCGAAACGAGAAAAGAGTGTTTTTAGTCCCGCCGAGGCCGGATTGACCTCGATTTCTCAAGCATTTCTCAGTTCCCTGATCAGGCGACTGGAAATATCAATATTGCAGCAAACGAGCCTGTTATAATACACGCACGCCTGCAAGCAAACACCGAAGAAAACATGTTGACGCTCTCTTATATGCTCGTGCATCTGAAAGCTTTTGTGTTCCCCCCTGTGGCTCAGTGGCGGAATTATAGGTTTTTCGCACGAGAGACCGGTGTTCGAATCCCGGTCTAACGGCAGATAAATTATGCCGCCAATGCTTCGCTCTGTCAGTTCCCTGAAAGGCGACTACAGACGGGCATTTTGCAGCCAACGAGCGCGTTGTACAACCCGCTCGCCTGCACCCAAACACCGTTTCTATGGTTCCCGTGCATCACTGGCGAAAGGAGAAAAGAGGCCGACCTCTATTTCTCACACATTTCTCATTCCCCTCTGAAGTTCAGGCGACTGGAAATGTCAATATTGCAGTGAGCAAGCCTGTTGTAATACACGCACGCCTGCAAACAAACGCCAGCATGTTGACGCTCTCTGATAATACTCGCGCTAACTAAATGCCTATGTGTCTTCCCCTGTGGCCCAGTGGCAGATTCTCAGGCTTTCACGTAAGAGCCCCGTGTTCGATCCCGGGTCTACCGGCAGATAAAATTATGCCGTCAATGCTCACTGTGTCAGTTCCCTGAAAAGGCGACTGCAGATGTATATTTTGCAGCCAACGAGCGCATTGTACAACCCGCTCGCCTGCACCCAAACACCGTTTCTATGGTTTCCGTGCGTCACTGGCGAAAGGAGAAAAGAGAGTTTCTAGTCCCGCTGCGGCCGGACCGACCTCCATTTCTCACACATTTCTCATTCCCCTCTGAAGTTCAGGTGACTGGAAATGTCAATATTGCAGTGAACGAGCCTGTTTTAATACACGCACGCCTGCAAACAAACGCCAGCATGTTGACGCTCTCTGTTTCTATGGCAACTTCTCACTCGTTCAGTTCCAGTAAATGCGACTGTTCCAGTGTACTCTGCAGTAAACAAGTCGGCGACACAGCCCGCTTGCCTGCACACAAACGCCGCTTTTACGGCTACCCAGATAAATCCCATAAGAGTGTATTTTCTGGTGTCCCGGCCACGGCCGATGGTGTTATGAGTGTAGAAAAAATGCCCACTGCCCAGTGCTCATTCCTACACACAAACACAACCCGTCACACAGGGCTCGCGCACATGAAATCGACCCAGATCGATTGCGCATTAAACGTGGTAAATGTGCCCACTGCCCAGTGCCCACAAACACTACGTTCTGCATGTCTCAAGGTTTCTGTAAAAACGAAACCAACGTGCATTCGCTCTGCTCAGGCGGACAATGCTCTCAGTATTGTAAATGTGCCCGCTATCCCACGCCCACATTCACACATAGACATGACAGGTCCTACGGGACTCGCCCAGCCCTCCCCCTCTCAGTTGACCACCGCAGAGGAGTCGAGCGCGGGCAATCTGCCCGCTGTTATCAGCGCGCCCCCTGCCTCGAATGTCATAAGCGCGACGCTTATGTTGCAGCACACCGAAGCCCCTCTGTCGCTGAGCGACCAGAGTGCGCTCCACATTCAACCCCTAGCCATTCGTGCAGATGCATGGGCAAGGCTACCCAGGGTTTCGAAGTGGGTGCTAGACATTATAGAAAGAGGCTATTCGCTACAGTTTCGCCGACGCCCTCGTCGCTATGCGACACGCGTCAAAACTATGGTTAAAACAGAAGTAGCACACCTACTTCGAGCCGAAATTTTGAAACTGTTGAGCAAAGGGGCGATAGAGCCTTTATCTCAAGCTCAGAGCGAAGGAGGGCTATACAGCAGATACTTCCTGGTACCGAAAAAAGATGGGGGTCTCAGACCCATACTAGATCTAAGGCAACTGAACAGAGTGCTTGCGAAGCGACAGTTCAGAATGCTCACGACCAGAAAAATCCTTGCGCAGATTCGCCGAGGAAATTGGTTTGTGTCAATAGATCTGAAAGACGCGTATTTTCAAATACAGATAGCGTCACGTCACAGGCGATATTTGAGATTCGCCTTCGAGGGCCAGGCATATCAGTACACAGTCCTACCGTTCGGCTTGTCCCTAGCACCCCGTACATTTACGATGTGCATGGATGCAGCGCTCGCACCCCTCAGACTACAGGGCATGCGAGTATTGAACTACTTGGACGATTGGCTGATTCTAGCTCAATCTCACTCGGAGCTCATAGAGAACAGGACCATTTTACTCGATCACCTCGAGAATCTAGGTCTCAGAGTCAATTGGGCGAAGAGTTCTCTGTCCCCCAGACAGATAATATCTTTTCTGGGCACAGAACTGGACTCGCTGTCTATGATAGCGCGACTGTCACCACAGCGCGTACTGGACATTCAGCGCGCAGCGAGCTCTTTCCGCTGCGGCGCATCGGTCCCGCTCAGGAAATTTCAGAGGATGCTAGGTCTCATGGCCTCAGCATCATCAGTACTTCAGCTGGGCTTGCTTCACATGCGCCCGCTACAGTTCTGGCTGAAAGCGCAAGTACCGCACCGAGCGTGGGCTTCCGGTCTGCTTCGTCTCAAGGTCAATAGAATAGAATAGAATAGAATGAGGCATTTATATAGCGCTTTCATATGTACTACTGTACATCCAAAGCGCTTTACAATCATATCAGGGGATCTCTCCTCAACCACCACCAGTGTGCAGCATCCACTTGGATGATGCAACGGCAGCCACAGTACAACGGCGCCAGTGCGCTCACCACACACCAGCTATAAGTGGAGAGAGGAGAGAGAGTGATAGAGCCAATTCAATGTAAGGGGTTTATTAGGAGGCCATGATTGGTAAGGGCCAATGGGTGGAATGTAGCCAGGACACCGGGGTTACACCCCTACTCTTTACGAGAAATGCCATGGGATTTTTAATGACCACAGAGAGTCAGGACCTCGGTTTTACGTCTCATCCGAAGGACGGTGCTCTTTGACAGTATAGTGTCCCCATCACTATACTGGGGCGTTAGGACCCACACAGACCACAGGGTGAGCACCCCCTGCTGACCTCACTAACACCTCTTCCAGCAGCAACCTGGTTTTTCCCAGGAGGCCTCCCATCCAGATACTAACCAAGCTCAGCCCTGCTTAGCTTCAGTGGGCAACCAGTCTTGGGCTACAGGGTGATATGGCTGCTGGCTATGCATCGCAGCTCTGAAACTTTGGACAGCAAACGACTGGTACCGATCAGGTGTAAGCCTGGGGACTTCCTCGAGTGTGAGGGTGGTGTCTACGGACGCATCCACCTCGGTATGGGGATCGCTGCTCAAGGGCAGACCGTTCTTCGGCCAATGGTCAGAACGGGAGAAGCTTCTGCACATAAACTGCCTCGAAATGTTGGCAGTAGACAACGCGCTAATGCGTTTTTGTCCCCAAATAAGAGGACACCACGTCCTGGTCCGCTCGGACAACATGTCAGTGGTGTCCTACATAAATCGCCAGGGCGGCCTCAGGTCCCGAAACCTGCACAGGCTGACAGAACGCCTCAAGGTGTGGGCTCAGCGCAACCTGCTCTCGCTGAGAGCAGCGCACGCGCCAGGGCTCCTAAACGTAGGACCGGACAGACTGTCCAGGAACAATGTTCCGACAGGCGAGTGGTCTCTACACCCACAGACAGTCCAGCTGCTGTGGAAGAAATTCGGCAGAGCGGAAGTTTACGTCTCAAGAAAACGCTCACTGTCTGGAATTTTTCTCCAAGAGCAGGGACGCGCTGGGTCATGTATGGCCCCGCCGCCCGCTCTATGCCATTCCTCCCGTCTCTCTCCTGCCTCAGGTGATAGAACGGATCAGGGAAGAAGGATGATCAGTGCTACTCGTAGCGCCGTTCTGGAAAAACCAACCCTGGTTCCCAGTTCTGATTCAGCTAGCGAGCACTGCCCCATGGCCAGTGCCAGTGAGGAGGGACCTCCTCTCTCAGGCCAAGGGCTCGATTTGGCATCCTCGCCCAGAGCTGTGGTCCCTTCATGTTTGGGCCATTAACAGGTACCCGCTGACCTCCCAAAGGGAGTGTTAAACACGATCACGCAGGCTAGAGCCCCGTCTACGCGACGGCTCTACTCCTCGAAATGGTCAGTGTTCTCCAGCTGGTGCACAGCTCGTGGCGTGTCACCCCCAGACTGTGGGGTAGGGCTGTAGTCAAGACCACCTTTGTCGAGTCCAAGACAAGTCCAAGACCAGGGCTAGTCGAGTCCAAGTCAAGACCGAGTCCAAAGAGGTTCGAGTCCGAGTCAAGACCGAGTCCAAAAAGGTTCGAGTCCAAAAAGGTTCGAGTCCGAGTCAAGACCGAGTCCAGGACAGGGAAAAAAAGTCTGCTAAAAAATATAGGCTAGCCTATAGAAATTAAATCATTATGTAATAATGAATAATTTTAATTTTACTTAAAATAATTGACTAATTCAAAGAACAAAAAAATTATAATTATACAGGCCTAAAGGAGCACTACACATTCGTTTCGACTGTCTGATCAGCCTTACATTCTGTTCCTGTCAATCATACACGCGATGTCAACCAATTAAACTGCATGAGGGAGGACCGAGACAACTCACAGACACACACACACACACACACACACACAAGAGATGCGGATAAACCGCGGATCGGGCGGATGACGTGACGAAAAATAATATTTGAATTAAATTCGGGCGGGTGGCGGCTGAAGCAATCAAATGAAAAAAGTTAGCCAATAAGCAAACCTGCAAGTTATGAGCTGGGTTATTTTGTTTCGATATTAGCTATATTTTAAAACAGCCAGTCATTGCGCCTACCACTCGTGGAGGCAAAGAAAGAAAGGTAAGAAAAAAAGTCGGAAAACTTTGCCCATTAATTAGATGTGCAAGGCAAGCAGGCTAGTTTTCGGGGTGTTATGGACAATTAAAAATATGAATATTCACGTTGCACTAGCGGTGGACTTTCAGCGAGTTTATTTAAACATTTATTTTTTAAAGAGCCGTTTGTGAGTCAAAAGAGCCGGCTCTTTCAGTGAGCTGAGTGAAACGAGCCGGCTCACGAAAAAGAGCCGAAATGCCCATAGTTATTAGGTGGCCAGTGTTTCACTTTCCCTCCAATAATATATTGTTTTAATATCGCGGCGACGTATGTGTGATTACTGGGAACATCATAAAGAAACCTGGACTCGGTCGAGACCAAAAGCAATATTTGGCAAGACCAGTGGCCGAGACCGAGACAAGTCCGAGTCCGAATACCAGCGAGTCCGAGACAAGTCCGAGACCATAGAAAAGCGGTCTCGAGTCCGGACTCGAGTCCAAGACCGGACTCGAGTACTACAGCCCTACTGTGGGGTGACGGAGGTTCTCTCCTTCCTACGAGAGCTGTTGGATAAGGGCAGGACCCCTTCCACGCTCAAAGTTTATGTTCGCGTGTGAAAATTATTATTGCAGTTTAATTGCATTTAAGTATTTGCTCCTAGCAGTTTCGATTTGCCCCATTTTCGCTTTATTGACTTAATTGCCGGACCGAGACAGCTGTCCTCACTCAAGCGGTGATATCATTATATCCATATCTGTGTAATTTGCGCGCTGTCGCGGAAGCGTTCAGCTCTCGTGTTCAGCCTCCTCGTGTGAAGACCGACTTGGGTAAAGACCAGCGACTCTACCTGCGCGACTCCACCGAGCAAGGACACCAGAAAGGCACTTAAGTATCTCCTTTTCCCTTTTCCTTCCCACTTTTTATCTTACTGTTCACCTTAATCAACATGTGTTTTCAATACATTCCTGTTATCTCTCGGCAACGCCCTTTCATCACGCGCAAAAGGCAGCGCGATACTGCTAATCTGCGTCCCATTCTCTCATCCTCACACACTCCTCTCTCTCTTTCCGTGGGTCTATGGAATTGTCAGTCAGCAGTCAATAAAGCTGACTTCATTCCAGCCTTTGCATCTCATTCTACTCTCAGTATCCTGGGCTTGACTGAGACCTGGATTCGTCCAGAAGACTCAGCAACCCCCGCTGCTCTCTCTAGCAATTTTTCCTTCTCTCACTCCCCTCGCCAGTCTGGCAGGGGTGGGGGCACAGGGCTTCTCGTTTCTAATAATTGGAAATACTCAGCGCTCTCTTCTCTATGCAACAACAACTCATTTGAATATCATGCCATCACACTTACAACTCCCAATAAGATCCATATTGTAGTCATTTATCGCCCCCCAGGTCAGCTGGGTAACTTCGTAGAGGAGCTGGATGTGCTGCTGTCCTCTTTCCCTGAGGACGGCACCCCACTTCTAGTCTTCGGTGACTTCAACATTCATCTCGAAAAGCCACATGCAACAGACTTCATCTCTCTCCTAGCCTCTTTCGATCTCAAACGACTCATCACCACAGGTACTCACAAATCAGGCAACCAACTGGACCTGGTTTACACACGCAACTGCACCACAGACAACATTTTGGTGAGACCTCTCCATGTTTCAGATCATTTCCTCATTACTTTCAGTCTACAACTCTCTACCCCTGCACCACCAACCCCACCATCAGTCACCTTCAGGCGAAACCTGCGCTCACCCCTCCCATCTTTCCTATGCCGTGTCATCTTCTCTTCCCCCACCCTCACAATTCTCATCTCTGGATGTGAATACCGCAACGGATACCTTATGCTCCGCTCTAACCTCTTCTCTAGACAATATCTGCCCTCTCTCCTCCAGGCCAGCACGCACTACTCCCTCTAACCCCTGGTTATCTGAGGTTCTTCGTGAACACCGGACCGAACTCAGGGCAGCAGAGAGGAAATGGTGCAAATCAAAAGACGCATCTGACCTGAGTATGTATAAATCTCTCCTCTCTTCCTTTTCTGTTGATGTTCATGCTGCAAAATCTTCATACTTCCACAACAAGATCAACAGCTCCTCCAACACACGATTACTCTTCAAGACATTCAACTCTCTCCTCTGTCCACCTCCACCACCACCCACCTCCTCTTTAACTGCTGACGATTTTGCGAACTTCTTCACCAACAAAACAACAACTATCAGCAGTCAGTTCTCAGCTCCACACACACAGGAACCCAGACTGACCCCTTCCACAGCCAATAACCCTCTGTCCTCCTTCTCCTCGCTAACCGAGGAAGAAGTATCTACACTTCTCCTCTCCAGTCATCCTACCACCTGCCCTCTAGACCCCATCCCCTCACACCTTCTACAAGCCATCTTTCCCACACTTCTACCAGCACTCACACACATCATCAACTCATCCCTCCATACTGGCACTTTCCCTACAGCATTCAAGCAGGCTCGGGTTACTCCACTGCTTAAAAAACCAACACTAAACACATCATTTGTAGAGAATTACAGACCTATCTCTCTTCTACCATTCATTGCGAAAACACTTGAAAGAGCTGTTTTCAACCAAGTAACATCCTTCTTGTCTCTAAACAACCAGCTGGATGTCAACCAATCTGGCTTCAAGAAAGGGCATTCAACTGAGACTGCATTACTGTCAGTCACAGAAGCCCTATGGATTGCAAAAGCTGCTTCCAAATCTTTAGTCCTCATTCTCCTGGATCTGTCTGCTGCCTTCGACACTGTGAATCATCAGATCCTTATGTCCAGCCTCTCATCACTGGGCATCACAGGAACTTCACTCCACTGGTTTGAGTCCTATCTCACTGTTAGGTCCTTCAGGGTCGCATGGAGAGGCGAGGTATCCAGAACTCATCAACTGACCACAGGGGTTCCCCAGGGTTCAGTTCTTGGTCCCCTCCTCTTCTCCATCTACACCACATCACTGGGACACATCATACAGGCACACGTTTTTCCTACCACTGCTATGCTGATGACACACAGCTCTTCCTCTCATTTCAACCAGATGATCCCACAGTAGCTGCACGGGTCTCAAGCTGTCTGGCGGACATCTCCACATGGATGAAGGAACATCACCTGCAGCTCAACCTGGCAAAGACTGAGCTTCTCGTCCTCCCCGCCAATCCGTCTCTACAGCACGACTTCACCATCCAGCTAGATTCATCATCAATCACCCCATCAAGGTCGGTCAGAAATCTTGGAGTAACGTTTGATGACCAACTGACCTTCACAGATCACATTTCAAAGACAGCTCGATCATGCAGGTTTGCACTGCACAACATCAGGAAGATCAGGCCTTTCCTTACTGAGCATGCAACACAACTTCTCATCCAGGCCCTGGTCATCTCTAGGCTTGACTACTGCAATGCTCTTCTGGCCGGACTTCCTGCATGTGCAACCAAACCTCTACAGATGATCCAGAATGCTGCAGCTCATCTTGTCTTCAATGAGCCCAAGAGGGCACACGTCACTCCTCTGTTCATCTCTCTGCACTGGCTACCTCTCGCTGCTCGCATCAAGTTCAAGGCATTGACGCTTGCTTACAGATCTATCACAGGCTCAGCTCCCTCCTACTTTCACTCACTCCTACGAGCCTATATCCCTACCAGACGCCTACGATCGGTCAACGAGCGACGTCTCGTGGTTCCATCACAGAAAGCCACAAAATCACTTTCCAGAACATTCTCATTCACAGTTCCATGCTGGTGGAACACTCTCCCCACCCTCATCCGGAATGCAGAATCCCTGACAACATTCAAGAAACAGCTGAAAACCCATCTCTTCCGTGAGCACTTAACCTCATGAAAAAAAAAAAAAACCTTTCCCTTTAAAACCTCACTTATCGGGCTTATGCTACTCTGAATAATGCCTGAACTTCGTATTTTGAGCACTTCTTGCGTTGTTGTTGTTTTTGCCTCTTCATGATGACTCGCTTAATTTAGTCCTAATTTGTAAGTCGCTTTGGATAAAAGCATCTGCTAAATGACTAAATGTAAATGTAAATGTAAACGCTTGGTCAGTCAATAGGAGTCCTCAGTTCCTTAGAGGAGCTAAGAGACTGAATCCTCCCAGACCTCCCTCAGTCCCTGTATGGGATCTTTCTACGGTGCTGGAAGCCATGAAAGGTGACCCATTCGAGCCTTTACAGACGATTGATCTTAAACACCTGTCTTTTAAGACAGTTTTTCCTTCTGGCTCTCGCTTCAGTGAAGCGCATAGGGGACTTGCACGCACTCTCAGTAAGCGCGACGTGCATGGAGTTTGGGCATAATGACTCAAGAGTTATACTCAAACCTAGGCACGGTTATGTTCCAAAATCCCTCAACACACCGTTTAGGGCGCAGGTCATTTCCCTGTCAGCCCTACCGGTCTCTGACGAGGAAGGAGACGCGAGCTTCCTTTGCCCAGTCAGGGCATTAAGAGCTTATGTGTCTCGCTCATCTGTCTTCAGACAGACGGAGCAGCTCTTTGTTTTGTTCAGCGGACGTTCCAAGGGACTAGCCGCGTCGAAACAGAGCCTATCCAGATGGATAGTTGACGCCATTGCGCTGGCGTACACTTCCAAGGGCATGCAGTGCCCGTTGGGTGTCAGAGCGCACTCCACGAGAAGCATGGCTTCATCGTGGGCCTGGTCAAATGGGATTGCCTTGCAAGAAATATGTATGGCGGCAGGCTGGGCCTCCCCGTCTACATTTATAAGGTTTTATAACCTAGAGGTTCCCGCCCTACAGGCCAGGCTGTTGACGGTCTAAATAAACCAGTACTGTCTGTTCTGATGCTATCGGTTCAGAATACTGTGTCTGCTGAGCACTGATCGCTGATCGACCATAAAATGTTGCAAATTGAATAAGACCCACAATTTTCCATCAGTTCAGGCCGAACTCCGCCCTGTCTGTATGATGTGATTTTGCGTCTGAGGGACGCGGCTCTGCCCCTCCCACTTCCCGGACTCCCTGTGAGTTCCCTTGGTGATTGTGCACTATATGAACCCCGGGCTTTCGCCCTTGGGTCTTTGGTGTCAGATCCCAGCACGCACAGCGTTTTACATTAGGTCCCCTAGCGTAAGATACTTACGCAGTACGAGAGACCTCTCGTAAGAGAATGTATTCGGTTACTAACGTAACCTCGGTTCTCTCTAGAAGAGGGAACGAGTACTGCGTATCTTGCCGTGCATGCACACGCTCTGGTTCGCTTCGGCGATGAAAAACCAGATATCAGCTGCCTCCGAGCCTTATTTATAGGCCTAAGCCACGCCCATTTCAGCGGGATGTGACGCAGTGGGCGCGAAGCACCCTCATTGGGTCTGACGTCACGATAGGCCTCGCTCGATAGGCTGATGCAGTTGCCGCAGAGCAGCCAATAGGCGCGCAAGCTGTCTCGCCTATGTCTGCATGCTGCCGCAACGCGTTTTACATTAATACAAAATTAAAGGATAATTTTTTGGCTTCAATATCTCGCGGAAAAGGGATTTTCCCCTAGCATAAGATACTTACGCAGTACTCGTTCCCTCTTCTAGAGAGAACCGAGGTTACATTAGTAACCGAGTACGTTTTTCATCTACAGCATAAATCTCAACAGATCTCATTGATTTATTGTTATTTAACAGTTTCTCTTGATGGACACAAATGTCTGAATCTCATATTTAATGTTTGTAGTTGATGCCGTTAAATGCTGATGATAAAAACGAGTGTGAAACTAATAACAGCACTGACAGTGATCAGAGGAAAATGTGTTTGATCAACAGGACGAGTGTCATAATTCATAATAATCTGTGTTGGGTTCACTCTTGATCATTATATGAAGATCAGAATAAAAGCATCTGTTGATTGTGTCTCATCAGCTCCTGTGATTCTGGATCCAAACACTGCGAATCCACGTCTCGTCCTGTCTGATGATCTGACCAGTGTGAGATACAGAGGGAACAAACAACCTGTTCCTGATAATCCAGAGAGATTTGATGGTTATTTCTGTGTTCTGGGTTCAGAGGGTTTTAACTCAGGAACACACTGCTGGGATGTGGAGGTTAAACAGAGTTCATGGTGGAGACTTGGAGTAACTACAGCATCAAACCAGAGGAAGGGACGTGCTTTCTTCCACACTGATGTCTGGAATGTGGAGTATCAGTTCGGACTGCCTTTAGGTTCTGGTTTTTGTGTTAATAAGGATCTTGATCGTGTGAGAGTGAATCTGGACTATGACGGAGGAACAGTGTCGTTCTCTGATCCTGTAACTAACACACATCTACACACATTCACAACCACCTTCACTCACACACTCTTTCCATTCTTCTATTGTTGTTCTGGCTCTCTGAGGATCTTACCGGTCAATAGTCAGTAAACGTCACTCCTGTAGATCTGGATCTTCCTGCTTTCATCATGTTTCCAATATTTAATCCATATCACATGAGTAAGAGTGCTGTTGATCTGAATATCAGTACGGTGGCTGTGATTGGGCCGTGATGATCACATGACTGATATCCAGCACTACAGCAACACTCAGATCAATAAACAACAAGTTTTCATTTATATTCCACTTCACACAATTAGACCGATTAGAGACCGTTTTAGCATTCATGTTTTCAGGATAATTGACATTTACCCGATTATTTCAGTCAATGTGTGTTTATTATAACTTTTTTGCATCATAATTATATATGATTATATACCATATTTTTTTCTTGTATTACATCAAATCACTGAAGCAGTAAATTCTGCACATTCTCAGTGTTTGTTCAACATGAGACTAAATGAATAATTATTTCAGTTATAGAGGAGAAATGATCATTTGTTCATTGGAATAAATGGATGTAAAGGTTCTTGCTGATAATCTTGTGTTTTAAATAAATAAATAATATGTGATTATGTGATTTAATGCTCAGAGTGAAAGATTAAATGTTTGGGATGATAATTAGGGTTTAAGTCATGGAAACAATACTTTACAGACGTAACATGTTTATTTTACCTTTCTTTCTGCCTTTATTGGAAACTCCTTCAGTCTTCCTTCGTTTGACAGACGCACATTTGTAGTTTTGACGAGCGGCAGAGATTTTCAAGGCGCTGTTTTCCTCATCCATTTCAAACAACATGTTATTATATATTATTAGATTGTATAAAAAAAGTGTCATGATTTTTTGTACTTCATTATAAAGACTATTTAGATCAATACTTGATCCAGCAATATTCAGAAATGGGTGCAGCTATTAGGCTATTTTTCTGTTTAACTTTTTTTAGATTATAAAAAACAGACAAAATTACAAAAATAAGAAGAATGATGTTTGAGAGGTAACATGTATTATTCTTACCAATAGTGATAAAATAATTTAATATACAATTTAATTAAATGAATATTATGAACCTTTTTAACAGTGCTTTAACGGGATCAACAAATACAGCTTCTGTCATGTGACACCATATTTATTTGCTTTAAAACCCCTTTTCTCAACAAAAAGTGTTTCCAAACTAGTTTTTCGCAACATTTGAAGTTAAATGGAAAAAGATTTGATGATCGATAATCAAAAAATTATCGATAATTGTCATTTTCATGTCGGTAAACATTTTGATGCACTAAACCTTTTTTTTGCAAATAATCTTTACTGGAAACATAAATCTAATATTCGATGTAAATCCACTTTGACACTTTAGTTGACTCACCAGATAATAAGCACAAGAATTATTCCATCTATGTATTTTTTTTACTTACTTCAGGTTCTAAAGGGTTAAATTAGCTATATGGCAGTATTTCTGCATTCCAGTATTATAATTCCTAAAAATTTGACATGATTTATTTATTACAGTGTTTACTTGGTCATGGGCCATTGAAACCACAGTTGATATTGTTGTGTCATCACATCAAAATAAATGAGAGCACACAGAGTAGCGAACAGGGGCCCGTTCTTCATACGTCGCTAACTCAGTTAGCTGGATTTGATTGTTGGCGATTTGGCATGATCTTGGATTGTTTGGTTCTTCGACGCTCATCCTGGACTTGCTGTCATAGAAACAGGTGCGCAATCTTAAACCTGCTCGGGAGCCGCTTATTTCATGTTAACAGGATTAGATCCCGGCTTCATAAGCGGAGCTGATACGGGAATAGTGCACTTTCTGAGATATATTTTTTTTCTCGTGATTCGTGAGATTGACGTTTTTTGTCGCTTTTAGGTTTAAAAAACAGTTTTAGGTTTTTTTGTGGCATTTCCAAGCCACTTAAGACCCAATGTTGTAGGCTTTTAGGCTATCATAATTTTTTATGAAGATCATACAATCATGACAATTACAGATATGTCACATTGGTACCATAGACTGTAGGCTAGACCATAGATTGCCATCAAGGCCTCAATGAAGGGGATTATGTGAACAGAAAGGGGATTCACAATGTAAAATTCTTAATATTCCAGATTAATAATATTATATCAAATTAAAAAAAGGCAGTTGACTAAAATCTTCCATATCACAAATGTGAAAGCAAAATGGCCAGGATCTGTGCATGACTTAAGAATGTTCAGAGATTCACATTTATGCACATTATTTGAAAGTGGTAAGAAAAGTTCCACAATTAAATATCAAGCTCACTGTATTACATACACTTATGCTGATCCTAACAGAACTGCATTTTTTCATAGGTGATTATGACATGTTCCTGCAGACAGGTGTTTTATGACCCCATTCCCTGACCCAAACCACTTACAATGCAGCTCCAGGACAAGGGCACACAATGAAATGAACTTTGGCTAACTAACCCAGCTGGCATTCGACTGACCTTAAGGCGAGACACTACAGGTGAATAGGGTAAAATTTTAAAATAATAGATATCACCATGAAACTTCCTCAGTTGATTACTTACACAAGTATATAAAAAAAATGTATTACAAGTTATTAGCAAATTAGGCATTATCTCATTAAATATGCACGATTTTGCATATATTTTCGGTAGATAGATCTGAACATATGATAAAGCCAGGTGTAAAATTCTTTTTTCATTTTGTTTACACACAAGATGAAAATAAAAACTCAGAGGGATTTCAGGATATATGCTTTCATTACCTAGGAAATCAAAATATACTGTCCATAGCCATAAAAACGTCTCAGGTTACGACTGTAACCCTAGTTCCCTGAGAAGGGAACGAGACGATGCGTCAATGACGCTTTGGGAACGCTTCTGCGTGATTGCGTCTGAAGCACCTATGTCAACTAGTCCAATGGCGAGAGTGGGCGTCACGGGCGGGTGACGTGACGACCAGGAAAGGATAAAGGACATCCGGTTTAGAACCGCGCTAGCTTCGAAAAGGGCCGAAGCAAGTCGATCACAGGGATGTAGGAAGTATGGCAAAGTGACGCATCGTCTCGTTCCCTTCTCAGGGAACTAGGGTTACAGTCGTAACCTGAGACGTTCCCTTTCGAGGGAACTCGCGATGCGTCAATGACGCTTTGGGAACGAGAATACCCAACACGCCATACGAACCAGAACCTGTCTGTGTGAATACTGCACAACTAAGACAAGAGCACTTGAGAACCTGGGGAAGAGCCCAGGACGAAGTTGCAAAACCTTACGAATGTGAGCGGAGAGGACCAGCCTGCCGCATACCACATCCTACATGGATATCTACATAAAATAAGGCTTCTAAGCCGCCATACTCCTGTCCTGGTCTAAAAGCACCACGGAGGAAACAACCAAAGGTCCCCCCTCCCCTCAGGGAATTACCACCAAAAGGGACATGTAGGCACTAAGGCCGCCACGTACACCTTCAGTGTGGAAGGGGATAACCCTGCGGAAAAACAAACCAGCAGTAACTCCAGCACTGTACCAATCGGGCAGTAACTGGGCCCCACTGTCCACAGACCCGCAATATGAAGGGAAACCCATCACCAGATACATAGAGTTTCCTCGTGGAGGGAGCTCTGGAGTGAAATATGGTCTCCACAACCTCAGTTGAGAGACCAAAGTCAATGAGTGGGGCCCCCTCAGAGGCCAAACCCACAGGTTCCAAATCTCTGGGCTGGGGTGAAGGGTCACCCCTCCCACTTAAAACCGAAGGTCCCTCCTGACTGGAATCTCCAAGGGAGAGCCATCGAGGAGAGACACCGGGTCTGAGAACCAGTAAGCCCGGCCAGTACGGTTCTACTAGTAGTAGACTTATTCCGTCCCGGCGGACCTTCTCCAGAACTCCTGGGAGCAGAATAATCGGGGAAAGATGTATAGACGTAGCCTCGGCCATGTCCATACCACAACATCCAGCCCCAAGGGAGCTGGGTGTGTGAGGGAGAACCAAAGTGGACCGTGCGTCGTATCCTGAGACGTGAACAGATCAACTTGTGCCTGGCCATAAACCCCCCAAATGTGCTCCACCACCTCGGTGTGGAGCCTCCATTCCCCGGGCCTCAGCCCCTGCCTCAACAGGATGTTTGCTCCTATATATTTATGTAAGAGACCACTGATGTGTTGTCTGTACGGACAAGCACATGATGGTCACTCAGGACTGGGAGAAATGTCTCAACGCATTGAAGACTGCCATCATCTCCAGGCAATTTATGTGCCAAAAAGATGATGACTCCTCCACAGGCCCTGGGATGAGCGGCCTCCCATTACTGCTCCCCAGCCTGTGAGGGAAGCATCTGTCGAGATAGCAACTCGATGGCAAAGAGCTCCCAACACCGGAACCTGGGAAAGGAACCAGTATTTCCTCCATATAACCAAGGCGCGGAGACACCGCCGCGTGATCTTGATCGTACGAAGTGGGTTTCCCCTCGGGGAGAACCCTCTGGTTCTGAGCCACCACTGCGAGAGTCTCATGTACAGTAGGCCAAAGGGTATCACATTGGACGCTGCTGCCATGAGGCTCAACAGTTTCTCGAACTGTTTCACAATGTGTGACTGCTCATTTGAGATAGGAACCAGTATTTCCTCCATATAACCAAGGCGCGGAGACACCGCCGCGTGATCTTGATCGTACGAAGTGGGTTTCCCCTCGGGGAGAACCCTCTGGTTCTGAGCCACCACTGCAAGGGTCTCATGTACAGTAGGCCAAAGGGTATCACAATGGACCTGCTGCCATGAGGCCCAACAGTTTCTCGAACTGTTTCACAGTGCGTGACTGCTCATGTGGGATAGGAACCAGTATTTCCTCATATAACCAAGGCGCGGAGACACTGCCGCGTGATCTTGATTGTACGAAGTGGGTTTCCCCTCGGGGAGAACCCTCTGGTTCTGAGCCACCACTGCAAGGGTCTCATATACAGTAGGCCAAAGGGATCACATTGGACACTGCTGCCATGAGGCCCAACAGTTTCTCGAACTGTTTCACAGTGCGTGACTGGCCTAGCTTCAACTCTTTTGTGGCTGTGAGGATAACAACTACACGAACGGGCGAAGTATGGCTCGCATCGTGACTGAATCCCATACCACACCAAGGAAAGTGGTTCTCTGTAGTGGAGAAAGCACACTCTCCTTGGCATTGAGTCTCACCCCAATTTCTTCATCTGAGCGAGGACGACATCTCGATGCCGAACTGCTAACTGCTCTGATTCCGCCAGAATCAGTCAGTCATCGATGTAGTTCAGAATGCGCAGCCCTGCAGCCTGGTGGGGCCAGAGCTGCATCTACGCACTTCGTGAACGTGCAGGGTGATAGAGTTAGACCGAATGGAAGCACCCGATAATGGTATTTTTTGCCCCCAAAAGAAAACCTCAGGAACTTCCTTTGTTGAGGGAGGATGGAAGTAAGCGCCTTTTAAATCTATTGTGACAATCCAGTCCTCGGATCTGATAAGAGTCACGATCTGTTTGAGTGTGAGCATATTGAACTTGAGTTTCATGACTGCACGATACAACAGACGAAGATCTAAAATGGGAACGCAACCCCCCATCCTTTTTCGGAACAATAAAGTAGCGCTGTAAAACCACGATTCTCTGACGGGCGAGTACACCTCCTCTATAGCTCACTTCGCTAATAGAGACTCTACTTCTTGCTCCATTACCAGAGCCTGCTCGGGATGTACTAACACGAGTAGCACCCCGTTGTAACAAGGTGGAGGAGAACGAAACTGTATTCTGTAACCTCTATTATCTGCAGGACCCATGGAGATATATTCAGCAGATTCTTCCACTCTGTCAGAAAATCTACTAAGGGTACCAGTCTCTCGAGACCGGCCTCTGATGTTATTGTAACAGCCACTTCGGTGACCTGAAGCATCCTGGCAGGAAACAACCGAACTGACTGTTTTTGAACCCCCCTAAGAGGGTGCGAGTTTGACACGGTGTCGTGGTGACACTGAGCCATGTGCTCGCTGGAGACCGCTGCGCCCCGAGACCAAGGGGTATACTGAGGTGAACACCGCTCCACCCCGGTCGGGGCTGCCCTCAGAGGTCTGACACCAGTGGCATCAGGACCTTGGCCGAAGCCTTTTTCACAGAAAAAACAGTCCTCAGATCCATCTTCTGCTTTACAGGCTTCTGTTGAGAATGCCATTCTGGTCCCCAATCTTTCTGAGGGGGAGCACAGGAAATGACACTCTGCCTGTACAAGGAGTTTGTTAATGGCTAGTGCTGCTCCGCCCAGCAGCCCCATTTATGAAGTTATAAACTCCAAACTCATTGTACACAGGAGATTGAGATGGTTTTTAGAATCTTCAATTCCCTTAACTCGATGCTCAGCACATAATTTTACCATTTAATTCCTCCAAATAAAATGTAATAAAAGATCAACCAGACAAGTTACACAGTCTTGATGAAATGCTGAACTTATACATGAATCTAACTAATGAAAGTCAGATAAGCAAATTTAATGCAGCCCACTTATTTAATTCCTCAGAATCAAACAGCAAAAGATCAACCAGACAAGTTAATATAGTCTGTGGCTGAATATATATTTATATATAAGCTTATATATAAAAATAGTTTCAACATACAATAAAGAATTCTAAATTCGTAGCTTGCAACACACTATGTATCTCTTAAATCAATGCATTGCATTTGTATAACCACTGGATTCTTATTGCAGTCTTTTTTTTAAATAAACAGTAGCATGGGGAAACTCTTGATAGTGAACACACGTCGGTAATGTTCATGAATGAACGTAGCCAGTCCACAATTATTGTTATAGCAGACCCCGTAATCTACGCGCTGCCTCAGCACACGCGAGATCCGAGATCGAGTAACAGAATCTTTATTGCAGACCCGTAATCTACGCGCTGCCTCAGCAAACGCGAGATCCGAGCCAAATAATCTTTATTGACTTTCTTCCCTCGAGAAGAAAACCATCGGGAGCAGAGCTAAACTTTCGATAGTGCAAACGTTACACGTCGGGAATTTATGAATGAACACTGTCAGCCCCCTTATTTTACTAGAGCTGACCGTGCATGCTCCACTCCCAAACAAACAACACATGAATCGCGTGTGTCCCCACTCGTAATGAAGCGAGGGCAGGGAGGAACACACAATCCAAAGCTGTTTGCTCCTCATACTCCTGTCTAGATATATATAATATGCTTGTGGTTGTGGACATGCATCGATGCTCAGCACTCTACCTCCTCAGAGATAGACTGCTGAAACACCGGGCTCTCTAACCAGGACGGAAGAAGCCGCGGCGCGGGCTTGTTCCGATCGAAGAGAGAGAGCGCTGGATCCCCCGGATAAAAGCAGAGAAAAGGCGGAGCCCGTCTCTAACCTCTCCGCGAGATCCATTTGCGAACCCACAATACCATCTTCCGTGCTGCCTCGGCAACACGGGGTCGGTACTGCGAGGAACGCGAGCCTGAACACCCTCCTCAAAGAGTGACAAGCGGGAACGGAGCGAGTACGATAGTAACTCGCAATGCTTGTAGTCAGCACCCTCGAGCGCTGACAGAACTCCGTTCCAAACAAACAACACATACATCATGTGTATCCCCACCCGTAAAGACAGAGGGCAGGGAAGAACACACGATATAAGGTTGTATTGTTCGCCATAATATCTATGCTTGTGACAGACAACAATAAATAACACAGACAGTATAACACAGAGCGCTTGCTGAGGCACAGAAGCTAGCGCGGTTCTAAACCGGATGTCCTTTATCCTTTCCTGGTCGTCACGTCACCCGCCCGTGACGCCCACTCTCGCCATTGGACTAGTTGACATAGGTGCTTCAGACGCAATCACGCAGAAGCGTTCCCAAAGCGTCATTGACGCATCGCGAGTTCCCTCGAAAGGGAAATTGATTTGCCATATTTTTTTTTATTAAAATGTCACATAAATCAGGCCAGGAATGATTTATTAACAAATCCCTCTGAAAATATCTTCAGAATACTGCTAAGTGTATAACTGGAAAGTTTGGTGTACACTGGTGCTACATAGGCTGAGATGTTTGTACTGGAGAATGACAAAAAAACGCAAAAAAATAATTTTGAGAAAACGGCAGTTAAAGATTTAAATAGCTCTAAATGAGAAATCGTCGTTAACTTTAAATCCCCCTTTGGACATTCACGATTGGTTACTGATAGAAAGGAAATTATGGCGGCAATTTAATGCCAATAATAAACGAGCGCACAACTGATGCTGGCGCGCGCGGTAAATGACTTCCGCGAGAGGATAACAGATCTACACTCGAGGAAACGGGAACTCGCGAGCTCATTCAAACCCTGCGCGCGCGCATGACATCTCCTCTGCACGCAATACAAGCCCTCGCGCGCGCGCATGATCATTCCCCACGCTCTCGCGCTTGATCTCCTCTCGCCTGCTGATTTTGCTCGCTCGAACACTTTTATTTTTGGCAGTAGAGGGGTGGGACTTACTGTTTTAATAACGTCAAATGTCATTGGTTACAATGTCATTGGACGCCTGTCATTGACTTTAGACATGAGACATCACTTAATTTGTTTTATTTATTTATATTAATGTGTGATGTGATTTAATGCATTGTTAATATAGAATATATTCTTACCAGATACTTTATTAACAGGAAGTCTTACAAGTGATTGCATTGTGTTGTTAAGAGATATTTACAGACTGTAATGATACATTTCCATTGTTATTAGCATTGTAAATCTACCAAAATTATTATACATTTTTACGTAATATAAATGGTTCATTAGCCTATTTTTTCTATTAAATGTAAAGGGGGTTCTGGCTTCTCAAGTAAAGATACAGTACACAGCATTAATAGCTTACAAATGCCTTTTCAGAATGTGCTACAGAATACAGAGGAACACAATTAAACCCAGCAAACTATTAAACCCATCTTAAACCCAGCAAAGTAGATATTACAACATTATATAGTGATATTAATCATCTAACTTTATGTAAGCGAATAACCAAATAAGAGAAAGTATGAGGTCATTGGTTACTTCCCCTTTTCCGGAAGTCAGTTGCGATTGGACGCCTGTCCAATGACCCGTAATTCACTTGACTTCAGACATGATATTTGTTTTATTTATTTATATTAATGTTTAATGTGATTTAATGCATTGGCAATATAGAATAGATTCTTATCAGATACTTTATTAACAGAAAGTCATTCTAGTGATTGCATTGTGTTGTTTAGAGATATTTACAGACTGTAATGACACATTTCTATTAGCATTGTAAATCTACCAAAATTCTTATACATTTTTACATGTTATGGGAATGCAAAGTAATTTGCAGTAGTTCACCACTACATTACCACTATACCCCCATTAACCACTATTAACGTTTACCCAACCAAAATTAAATTGGATCTGAGAACCTCAGAAATGTAAAAAAGTGTCCATTAAATAGTTGTAAATATAACAAGGGCTTTGGATGAAAGATACATTATTTGTTTATATCAATAAGCAAGAGTTTTTGTGTAAGCTTTTTGTTATCATCCTGTGTATTACTATTATGTCAGTTTTGAGTGGTTCATTATATTTTCTATTAAATGTAAAAGGGGTTCTGGCAGCATGAATTTATTTTTATTTATTTTTGTAGATATGTTATGTTCAGATGGGGTGTAATCATTAATGCTGTGTACTGTACTTGCCTCATACTTTCTCTTATTTGGTTATTCGCTTACAAAAAGTTAGATGATTAATATCACTATATAATGTTGTAATATCTACTTTGCTGGGTTTAAGCTGGGCTTAATAATTTGCTGGGTTTAATTGTGTTCCTCTGTATTCTGTAGCACATTCTGAAAAGGCATTTGTAAGCTATTAATGCTGTGTACTGTATCTTTACTTGAGAAGCCAGAACCCCCTTTACATTTAATAGAAAAAATAGGCTAATGAACCATTTATATTACGTAAAAATGTATAATAATTTTGATAGATTTACAATGCTAATAACAATGGAAATGTATCATTACAGTCTGTAAATATCTCTTAACAACACAATGCAATTACTTGTAAGACTTCCTGTTAATAAAGTATCTGGTAAGAATATATTCTATAATGCATTAAATCACATCACACATTAATATAAATAAATAAAACAAATTAAGTGATGTCTCATGTCTAAAGTCAATGACAGGCGTCCAATGACATTGTAACCAATGACATTTGACGTTATTAAAACAGTAAGTCCCACCCCTCTACTGCCAAAAATAAAAGTGTTCGAGCGAGCAAAATCAGCAGGCGAGAGGAGATCAAGCGCGAGAGCGTGGGGAATGATCATGCGCGCGCGCGAGGGCTTGTATTGCGTGCAGAGGAGATGTCATGCGCGCGCGCATATGGCAAGCCTATGGCAAGCCAAAGTGTTCATAAACGCCTGGTCAGGCGTCTGATTGCACACTGACACGTCAAAAGCGTGCGTTTTGACAGACAAACGCGCGTCCCTGACGCGCGATTTGCCATAAAAGCGCGCGTTCTTAACGTGCGCTTTGTGGTCACTGAAAACGCGCGCCAGAAACGCGCGGTTTTTGCATCAAAACGCGCGTCCTCGACGTGTGATCTGCTATTTTAAACGCACGTTTGCAACGTGCGCTTTGGGGTCACCGAAAACGCGCGTTTTTGACGCGCGTTTATAATAACAAAAATGGGCGTTGAAAACGTGTGTTTTGACTAGGACAAAACGCACGCTTTTGACGTGTAAACAGTTAACCCAAACAGGCAGTACAAACGTGTGTGAAGTTTCCAACCAAGCGAAAAGGACGCGTGAAATACGAGTTAAAATCAGTTTGAACGGGTCAGTGTCATTGGCTGCTGAAGGCTTGGGTCTAACCATTTCTGTGGGCTTAGGGGGGTTTTGCTACTGTTCATAGACTAGACTACCACCATTTAACATGCTATAGATCAGGTTATTCAACCTATCTATTTTGTCCTTTTTTGTAGAACTTATAGAAATAATATATTTAAATTGCAGTTTTATCAAAATTTAGATACAAATAAAATTGCCTTGTTTTTCTTCGCTCATGCCTTTGTCCCTATGTGGTTTAGGTCTCTTGTATTATCATTAAACCCAAGCAAAACAGCATGGAATTATCGATGGCAAATTTTACAGAGGAGGGGATTATAATTGGTGAGTTATTATAATCTAATAGTTATCATTTAAGTTAAAAAAAAGAAAGAGAGAAAAAACTGTTTTTTTTATTTTCCAATTGTAATTTTGGTAACATTTTACAAAAAAGGTTTCATACATTATTTAAGTACATTTAGTTCACATGAATTAATAATGAACTGCACTTCTACATGTTAATTTCAAATTTCATTTCAACCTTTACTAATATTTATTAAAATCAAAAGTTGTTGTTAACATTACTTAAATGCACTGCGAACTAACAGGGTACTAAAAGGGTACACTTCTCAGATTAGTAAAGTAAAACAAAGTTGTTAAAGTAGTTTAAGTTTATGAACATTTTAAATGTATGTATGTATAAATGTATTTAAATGTATGTATGTATATATATATAATTATTTTATTTATTTTTTTTACAAAACATTTTCAACCCTAAAACTTCAAGAAAATCAATGTTAAATATCTGGACAAGTTCTGGGCCAGATTTTAGGTTGATGTCTCAATAAATGAGCTTTAGGAAAGATTGTATTGTGCGCAGTACCAAAATTTTCCTCTAGATGACATCCAGACTCCACCGATGAGATCTTCGACTTCCATGTATGGTTTTTAGTGATCTGAACCTTATATTTCCATACTATTCCAAATATGTATGAAGTAGACATCCTATTCAGAAATAGTTATGGCAGTAATCTTAATATTTGATTTGAATTCAATCTCTAAAACACATATAAAAATGTACGGAAAGAATCAAAGCCTGAGTTATAGTTTGCCTCCACATCACAAATGAAGAATCTATTGGTATTTATCTACTGCTGTCATTTCTTTTGATAATTACTTGTTTGGGGTGCTCCATTTTTAATTTAATTTAATTTTAATTCTGTAATGGTAATGTATTTTAATGTCCAGTATGTCATATTACAAATGGTATACAACTTACAATACACACACCCAAAAATCATTAGTTTAACTTTATGTGCCATGTTTTTAGGGCCCAAGCCCTGAAAGGGCGAAGGCCCTACTGTTTTCCTTAGGATTATTTATTATTATTATAATTTTTTTTTTCTTACGACTATTCAGGCACTTTTGGGGCCCTTAACATGCTCGAAAACTCTTGAAACTTTGCACACACGTCTGAACCCGCGGCCATCAGGGCTGGGCTGAAGCTGGTACCCGGGTGTGGCAGGGGGGCTCGACAGCGCCCCCTGGAATGGGGTCCGAAAACTTGGTCCATAAATCAAACATGCTTGCATGTAATCATATGAAACTAGGTACACACATACAGATCTCATCGGGCCGAACAACTTACTATGTTATTAGCTCCGCCCAACAGGAAGTCGGCTATTTAGGGTTGTTTGGAAAACACATACAGTGGAATATGAAAGACTCCTCCTAGGGAACCTATCTATCGATCTAGATGTAGATGACTATCCATCTATCTAGAGATGTAGAGATGGATTATCCATGTTAATGGGTTGACTGGTTTTATTTGGTGCTAATTGAGGTGAAGACTTCATAACATAAGCCTTATAACATAGACAGTATTTATTTATATTTGAAACCTGGTAAGATGCATCACATTTGTAGAAAATAAATTGGATAAAAAATATAATTGATTGATCCCAGGATGTAAATTAGTTCTGTTACCATTGCTCACATTTAAGAAAATAAATAAAAAGCATATGTTAAACCTTAAAAATCAGGATGAATTGTGCATGTTTGAAATAACATGAGGGTGAATAAATGTAGACAGAATGTTTTGAATTTTGAGTGAACTATCGGATGTTTCTGTAATTTGGTCCCTGTAAAGGATCTTGATGGCACCCTGCTCGCAATAGTGATACATTTTATAGTCATTTTATATATATATATATATATATATAAAAGGTTATGTTGCTATACAAATTTTCATTACAACTGCATCGATCAAGAACCACATCTGTACACTTTTCCCCAATCAAATGTTAACTTTTAAAGTTTGAAAACTTGAGGTATAGATATAAGGCTAGAATGGTATTAATGTGCAAAAGAAGGCAATCTTATCTTGGTAAAAAAAAATGTTTTCATAAAATTGCAATCTAGATATTTTCTTTGGCCTACACAAGAAAAAGAAAATGGAAAAAATATAGGGACAAATTTATTAAGTTCTTATATATGTCCTGCCCTGAGCACAAGCTCTCATTCTAATCCTGTAAATCTTAAATACTTATATAAAGTATAAAATACCCTATTTAAACACAAAGTCTTAAAAAATTAAATGGATAATATCACCTGTGTACTTAATTACTGTTTGTCTGTGTTGAGCGCACAATATTTGAACAAAAAGGTTTCAATAAGCGCCACCTGCTTGTGATACCTTCAAATGTAAGCACAACAAAAGTCCACGTTGTTCTCTAAAGACAGATATTGATTAACCTGCATTGATTGCTCACCTCCACCGTAACTGATTTTCCCACACAAATGTTAATGATTTCATGTTAGAGCTAGAATGACCACTAATGTGTTTATTTACAAAAAGGCATGAGCGAAGAAAAACAAGGCAATTTTATTTTTATCTAAATTTTGATAAAACTGCAATTTAAATATATTATTTCTATAAGTTCTATAAAAAAGGACAAAATAGATAGGCTGAATAACCTGATCTATGACATGTTAAATGGTGGTAGCCTAGTCTATGAACAGTAGGGGAGTGCGGGGCATAACGTAACACTGGGCTAGTTGTAACACGCTTGTTTTTTTTTGTTTGTTTTGTTTTTTCTATTTAAAAAAAAAATAATAAAAAATTTATTAAATGCTTGTAGAAGATGTAACACGCTTGTTTTAAATACTTCCGCACATGCTTGGATGACGAAACTTTTGTGTATTTACTAGTTGCCATATCAGCACTATATAGAGAAAAAAATTTTTTTTGGAAGATATCCATAGACATTTATTAAACCATAGCAAAAGTAAATTTCTTACTTAAGTAAATTTTTCATCTCTATTTTTTGTGTTTATTTAAAATAAGACAAATCTGAATTTTTTTTAATCTCCAAGATGTTATTTAACAGTTGAGATAGTTATTTAATGCTTTGCTAACTAGCAGAAGACACTAGCAGGGTTTAAATCCCAGTTGTGCAGGTGGGGCATGTTGTAACACTGCGTTACAATGTGCCCCTATTAGAAATATGCTATTATATTCTATACTTTTATTAATTTTGAGAAAACGTGAGAAAAAGGTGAATAAAGACTGAGAGTCAATGTTCAGAAATTACTAATTATTTATTTGTTTTGAGAACTATGTTGTATAGCTGTGTTTTCATGTGTTCGTAGTCAAAACTCAAGAATTAGTTTATATTTAATTATTAAAAATTGCCATTATTTTATATGAAAAGGTCATTTTATAAGAAAATATTTTAGTTTGTTTTGTATATTTTTTTCATTAGATCAGATAACATTTTAAGCTGTCATATGTTATGTTACAATGTGCCCCACACATGTTACAATGTACCCCACCTATGGGGCATGTTGTCACATTTCACTTCCATTCTTTATATCAAGGTATATCAAGAAAAAACTATATACTGTATTAATAAAACAAAAACACATAATTGTACTAGACATGTGGGAAATTAATGTGGGAAAAAATAAATACTCTGAACCATAAGTAGATTTACACAAACTGAGAAAGTCAAAAAGCGTTACTTTGTGCCTCGCTCCCCCCTAGCAAAACCCCCCTAAGCCCACAGAAATGGTTAGACCCAAGCCTTCAGCAGCCAATGACACTGACCCGTTCAAACTGATTTTAACTCGTATTTCACGCGTCCTTTTCGCCTGGTTGGAAACTTCACACACGTTTGTACTGCCTGTTTGGGTTAACTGTTTACACGTCAAAAGCGTGCGTTTTGTCCTAGTCAAAACACACGTTTTCAACGCCCATTTTTGTTATTATAAACGCGCGTCAAAAACGCGCGTTTTCGGTGACCCCAAAGCGCACGTTGCAAACGTGCGTTTAAAATAGCAGATCACACGTCGAGGACGTATGGAACGCCAAATGGGTCAAATTTCGCCACTAACGAAACGCCTTTCATTCTCAAAACGCCGGTGTTTACGGCGTTTAAGACGAAAAGACGCCGCAAAGTACGGCGTTCTGTGGTACAAACGCCGCAAATTACGCCGTTTGCAAAGCAAAATCGCCGTCATTATCGGCGTTTTTTTGATCCAGCCAATGACGCCGTTTCTGACGCCGTAGACCATCCATAATACGCCGTAATTTGCGGCGCTTCTGTCTGGCAAAGACGGCGTAAAAAGCGGCGTTTTGTATAATATTATAATCAGCCCCTCCCTTTTCTTCAAAGTTCAGCCCATCTAATGAAGCAAATGGACAGACATATGTAGTAGATTGTCGATCTGAATGATCGGTTCTGTTTTTCTAACGTTGCTAGTGTTTGGACTTTTATCGTGTCATATTTTTTATTTCTTCATTGGGCACGTGTATCCTTCTTTTTCCTTTATCATATGTGGGTATGATTTTAACCTCTGTTTACATTCATGTCTGTAAAATACATTAGATTTCCCAGCAATCTTACTACGTTCAATAGGGCATTGGCCTGCGTGCACAGGCAGCGGTATCATTTTGCTCTTAATGGCAGGGGTTCGGATCGCACGCTTTTGACGTGTCAGTGTGCAATCAGATGCCTGACCAGGCGTTTATGAACACTTTGGCTTGTTTATTCGCTTACAAAAAGTTAGATGATTAATATCACTATATAATGTTGTAATATCTACTTTGCTGGGTTTAAGCTGGGCTTAATAATTTGCTGGGTTTAATTGTGTTCCTCTGTATTCTGTAGCACATTCTGAAAAGGCATTTGTAAGCTATTAATGCTGTGTACTGTATCTTTACTTGAGAAGCCAGAACCCCCTTTACATTTAATAGAAAAAATAGGCTAATGAACCATTTATATTACGTAAAAATGTATAATAATTTTGGTAGATTTACAATGCTAATAACAATGGAAATGTATCATTACAGTCTGTAAATATCTCTTAACAACACAATGCAATCACTTGTAAGACTTCCTGTTAATAAAGTATCTGGTAAGAATATATTCTATATTAACAATGCATTAAATCACATCACACATTAATATAAATAAATAAAACAAATTAAGTGATGTCTCATGTCTAAAGTCAATGACAGGCGTCCAATGACATTGTAACCAATGACATTTGACGTTATTAAAACAGTAAGTCCCACCCCTCTACTGCCAAAAATAAAAGTGTTCGAGCGAGCAAAATCAGCAGGCGAGAGGAGATCAAGCGCGAGAGCGTGGGGAATGATCATGCGCGCGCGCGAGGGCTTGTATTGCGTGCAGAGGAGATGTCATGCGCACGCGCAGGGTTTGAATGAGCTCGCGAGTTCCCGTTTCCTCGAGTGTAGATCTGTTATCCTCTCACGGAAGTCATTTACCGCGCGCGCCAGCATCAGTTGTGCGCTCGTTTATTATTGGCATTAAATTGCCGCCATAGCAAACTTCCTGGTAAATTCGGGAGAAACTTACTGCCGCAAGTAAACAAAATGTAATAAAATAAACATCTTAATGTATATTTTCAACGTTTTCTTAATAGCAGCTTGAAAGAACACATATTGAAGGAGTAAACTAGCCCAAAATCTCAAAACTGACCACTGCATAAAAAATTTATGTTTTTGCCTGCCGTGTCTCGCCTTAAAGACAAGGCTGGTAAGCTCAACTGTATTGACAATTATCGACCAATTGCATTAGCCAGTATCTTGTCTAAAGTACTGGAGAGAATACTGCTAACAAAGTTAGAAATGTATGTTCTTACTGACAATCAGTTTGGGTTTAAAAGAAAGCATGGAACCGATTTGTGTATCTATGCTCTTAAAGAGATTGTGTCCAGGTATAACAGCCTGAATTTGTCCATGTTTTATTGATGCGTCAAAGGCATTTGATAGAATCAATCATGAACGACTGTTTGTAAAATTGCTAGATAGAGGTGCTCCTACATTTTTAGTGAGAATTTTAGTGTTTTGGTATGCCCATCAAACGTTTCAGCTTAAATGGGATAATGTTGTATCTGCTCCATTTCATGTCAGTAATGGAGTGAGACAAGGAGGAATTATGTCTCCTATTTTATTTAATGTTTATATGGATGAACTGTCAGACCAGTTAAATAGGTTAAAAACTGTCTGTCTTGTGGGCAACACTGTTGTTAATCATCTAATGTCCTGCTCTGTCCATACAGCGTTGGGCTGCAGCAGATGCTGAAAGTCTGATCGCGATATGGCCTTGATTATGATATTAAATATAACACTAAGAAAAGCCACATAATGGTAGTTAGAAGCAATGAGGACAATAAATAAACTTTTCCGACTTTTTATCTGTCAGACAGCCCTCTTGCTGTCTGTGAGGAAGTTAAATATTTAGGTCATGTTATATCTAATGACTGGACGGATGACAAAGACCTATACTGTCAGCGCTGTAAAATTTATGCTCAAGCCAATATGCTCATAAGGAAGTTCTATATGTGTTCTGACTCTGTGAAGTGCTCTTTGTTTAGAACCTACATCACACCGCTATATACTGCTCAATTGTGGTCTAACTATAAGAAAAAGAGTATGCAGCGGCTAAAGGTAGCATACAATGATGCAATGAGGTTGCTGCTCCGTGTCCCTAGGTGGCATAGTGCCAGTCATTTGTTTGTGTCTAATAGAGTGCCAACCTGTGAGTCACTCTTAAGGCAATTGATGTTTGGTTTTATGTGTCGACTGGACAATTCAGTGAATCATATAATTGAAGCCCTAGTCAGTCCTCTGAAAAGCTGTTATAGATACACTTCGAGGCTTAGACAACACTGGTGTAATAGCCTGTATATTCTATAGGCTATTATGGAATTTTTATGTATTTTTGTATCTCCTTTTTTATGCTGTATGTTGTGCTATATGGACCTGTGTCTGCAATAAAGCTTTATATATATATGTCTATGCAGACTCTTCTGTAGGCCTTTCTGTAGATGTGGAATCCTGCAACTTATATTGCAGCCATAAAGCATACAAGTATAAATGAAGTAAAGTTATTAATGCACTTGCAGGTAGGCTAGTTCCTCCATATGACAGTTATCTGAGAGGGTTTATTCACGGTCCAGTGCAATGGAAACGTACTCGGTTACTAACGTAACCTCGGTTCTCTCTAGAAGAGGGAACGAGTACTGCGTTTATCAAAACGCTACGGGAAAAGTCTCTTTTCACGAAACACTGAAGCAAAAATTATCCTTTAATTTTTCATATATGTAAAACGCGTTGCGGCAGCAGCAGACAGCTGAAGCAAGACGGCTTGTCTGCTCATTGGCTGCTCTGCGGCAACTGCATAAGCCTATCGAGCGCAGGCTGATGCAACATGCATGATGCAGCTTCGCGCCCTCCTCGCCACTTCCCGCCGAGACGGGCGTGGCTTACCTCTATAAAAGGAGCTCGAGAAGGCTGATTCACTTGATTTTGATCGCCGAAGCGAACCAGAGTGAACCAAACGCACGGCAAGGGAACGCAGTACTCGTTCCCTCTTCTAGAGAGAACCGAGGTTACGTTAGTAACCGAGTACGTTCTCTTCCGAGAGTTCTCTCGTACTGCGTTTATCAAAACGCTACGGGAACCCCTTGCAAAAAACGGGCATTGAATGCCCTTGGCAGTAAAAGCCAGCGCTATGGCGTCAACTATCCATCTGGATAGACTTTGTTTCGAAACAGCCGTTCATTTGGAACGTCCGCTGAACGAGACAAAGAGCTGCTCTGTCTGTCTAAAGGCAGCAGAGCGGGACATATAAGTTCTTAAAGCCCTAACAGGGCAAAGAAAACTCGAGTCCCCTTCCTCACTCGACGCCGGCAGGGCAGCCAGGGAAATGACCTGAGCCCGAAAAGGCGTGTTGAGGGATTTCGGCACATAGCCGTGCTTAGGTTTGAGTATGACTTTAGAGTCATTAGGACCAAACTCCAAGCACGTCAGGCTCACGGAGAGCGCGTGCAGATCGCCTATGCGCTTCACTGAAGCGAGAGCCATCAAAAACACTGTTTTGAAAGACAAATGTTTGAGGCTGATTGACTGGATAGGCTCGAAAGGGGCACCTTTCATGGCCGCCAGGACCGTAGAAAGGTCCCACATAGGGACTGACGGAGGTCTGGGTGGATTCAGTCTCCTAGCTCCCCTGAGGAAGCGGATGACTAAATCATTCCTTCCTAGTGACTGACCCAGCGTTGAACCGGAGAACGCTGAAATAGCCGCCACATACACTTTGAGCGTGGAAGGGGATCTGCCCTTATCCAACAGCTCTTGTAGGAAGGAGAGAACCTCCGTTACCTCACATTCGAGGGGTGAAAGGCTCCGAGCTGTACACCAGCCGGAGAAAACCGACCACTTTGAAGCGTAGAGTCGCCTGGTCGACGGCGCTCTAGCCTCCGTGATGGTATTCATGACTCCCTCTGCGAGACCAACGGGTATCCGTTGAGCGCCCACACATGAAGGGACCATAGTTCCGGGTGTGGGTGCCAGATCGAGCCCCTGGCCTGCGAGAGGAGATCTCTCCTCAACGGCACTGGCCATGGAGCGATGTCTGCTAACTGCATCAGAACTGGGAACCATGCCTGGTTCTTCCAGAACGGTGCTACAAGCAGCACTGGGCATTTCGTTTTCCTGACCCGTTCCAACACCTGAGGCAGGAGGGAGACGGGGGGAAAAGCGTATAGCGGGCAGCGCGGCCACCTTTGGGACAGCGCGCTGTCGGTCTTTGAAAAGAATGCGGGGCAGTGAGCGTTTTCGCGGGACGCGAATAGGTCCACCTCCGCTTTGCCGAATCTCTCCCACAACAGCCGGACTGTTTGTGGGTGTAGAGACCATTCGCCCGTAGGAACGTTGTTCCTGGACAGTCTGTCCGGGCCCACATTCAGCAGCCCGGGCACATGTACTGCTCTCAGCGAGCGTAGGTTGTGCTGAGCCCATAGCAGGAGGCGTTTCGCCAGCCTGTACAGGGGTTTGGAATTCAGACCGCCCTGGCGATTTATGTAGGACACCACTGCCATGTTGTCCGAACGGACTATGACATGTTGGTCCTTGATGTGGGGACAAAAACGCGTCAGCGCGTTGTGCACTGCCAGCATTTCTAGGCAGTTTATGTGTTGGAGCTTTTCCCGTTCCGACCATAGGCCGAAGAACGGTCTGCCCTCGAGCAGCGCTCCCCATCCCGAGGTGGATGCGTCCGTAGACACCATCCTCACCCTCGAGGAAGTCCACAGGCTTACACCTGATTGGTACCAGTCGCTCGCCATCCAAGGTACCAGGGCTGTGACACAGTCCTGATCGACCTTGAGGCGTAAATGACCGGACACCCACGCTCTGCGCGGAACCCGCGCTTTCAACCAGAACTGCAGAGGGCGCATGCGGAGCAAGCCCAGCCGGAGAACTGACGATGCTGAGGCCATGAGACCCAGCATCCTTTGAAATTTTCTGAGCGGGGTGAAAGCGCCGCGGCGGAAAGACATCGCCGCGCGCTGAATGTTCAGCACGCGCTGTGGCGACAGCCGCGCTGTCATAGACTGTGAGTCCAGAACTATACCCAGAAACGGAATCGTTTGGCTGGGGTTCAGTGAACTCTTCGCCCAATTGACCGTGATACCAAGATTCTCGAGGTGATCGAGTAAAATGGCTCTGTGCTCTATGAGCTGAGATCGTGATTGGGCTAGGATCAACCAGTCGTCCAAATAGTTCAGCACTCGCATGCCTCTGAGTCTGAGAGGAGCGAGCGCTGCGTCCATGCATTTCGTAAAAGTACGAGGTGCCAGGGACAAGCCGAAAGGCAGGACTGTATACTGGTATGTCTGACCCTCGAAGGCGAATCTCAAGAATCGCCTGTGATGTGACGCTATCTGTATTTGAAAATACGCGTCCTTCAGATCTATCGACATGAACCAGTCTTCTCGGCGAACATGCGCGAGAATTTTGCTGGTTGTGAGCATTTTGAAACGGCGTTTCACTAATACTCTGTTCAGTCGTCTTAGATCCAGAATGGGTCTGATACCGCCGTCCTTTTTGGGGACTAGAAAGTATCTGCTGTATATCCCCTGTTCGCTTTGAACTCGGGGAACAAGCTCTATCGCCCCTTTGCTTATCAGTTTTGATATTTCGGCGCGAAGTAGGTGTGCTACATTCAGCGGTATCGAAGTTTCGACGCGCGCTGTGAAGCGCGGAGGGCGTCGATAAAACTGTAGCGAGAAGCCTCCCTTTATAATGCTTAAGACCCAGTCCGAAACCCCTGGAAGCGCTGCCCATGCATCTGCATGGTTGGCTAAGGGCCGGATACAGAGCGCGCTCTGTTCGCCGTGCGACAGAGGTGCTACGGGGCTCACAAACATAGGCGTTATGCCTGCGCCATTTGAGGCGGGGGGCGCGCTTAATACAGCGGGCGGAGCACTCGTCCTCGACCTTACAACAGTGTTTGACTGAGTGAGGGAGGGCTGCGCGAGCCCCGTGGGACTCATGTGTGCGAGTAGATGTGGGCTGGGATCGGGCACATTTACTGCTTGGGGCGCGCTGCTTGTGTAAGCAGCGCGCGCACTCACAGGTCTCGTTTTTACAGAGAGCCTGTGATCTGATAGACATAGTGTTCGTGGGCACTGAGTAGTGGGCACTTTTACTATGTGGGGGGCGCAATCGACCTGAGTCGATTTTATTTGCGCGAGCCCTGAGTGCAGGGCTGTGCTTATGTGTATGGATGGGCACAGAGGAGTGGGCATCGATACTACATTTATAGCACCATCGGCCGTGGCCGGGACACCAGAAATCACACTCTTTTCGAGACATATCTGGGTAGCCGTAAAAACGGCTTTTGAGTGCAGGCAAGCGGGCACTTGTACAGGCTTGCGCTTCGCAGAGAACGGTGGGACAGCCGCGAAGCTTGGGGCTGAGACAGCGAGGCGCTTGGGTGGGAGGCCGGCCGCAACGGGACTCACACACCTGCGCTTTCCTAGGCGGGCTAGGACTTCTTCGGGGCCTCTGGTTTCACCACAATCCTCGGTCGTGGGGCGCCGGGCGCTCGATCGAGAGCGGGGTCTCGAGCTGCGCTGTTGAGGCTGCTGCGAAGAGGAGGCCGAAGGCGGGGGCTGAGGCTGTGAGGTTCGCGGGGTCCGTTTGTCTCGACCCGCCGCGGAACCAGAGCGCTTCGGTAGGAAGTGCTTGAAGGCTTGAGACACTTTCTGGGCTTCGGTAAATCTCTCCACGAACTCGGAGAGAGAAGAACCAAAGAGGCCAGCGGAAGACAGCGGGGCGTCGAGAAACGCGATGCGCTCGGAATCGGCCATCTCCGTGAGCGTCAGCCATAAGTGCCTCTCAGCGACAGTGGCGGAAGCCATACAGCGTCCCATGGCTTGTGCGGCAGCTTTGGTGGCTCGGAGCGTGAGGTCCGAAGCACTCCTCAAATCCGCAATACAGACAGCATCAGGTCCAACCTCGTCCCATTTACGGAGGAGATCACCCTGGAAAATCTGTAATGTAGCCATGGTGTGTAGCGCTGACGCGGCTTGCCCAGTGGCGGAGAATATTCGCGCGAGCAGCGTCGACGTCATGCGGCAAGCTTTTGAAGGCAACACCAGTTTAGTCCGCCGTCCAGCAGAGGGCGGGCACAGATGGGTCGCTATAGCCTGTTCCACCGGCGGCAGAGAAAAGTAGCCTCGTTCATTCGCCTTGTCCAGTGAGGAGAATGCAGGCGACACAGATGAGCGCGTACGCGCAGAGTAGGGCGCGTTCCAGGCCTTCGCAACTTCTTCATGTAACTCAGGAAGAAAAGGAGCATGCTTAGATTCCGGAGAATTGCGCTCACCTGGGAGGAGGCTACCATCGAGCCGGGTGCGAGAGGGGGGCTCCGGTGCAGACCACTCGAGGCCGAGGCTCGCCGCGGCCAAAGCGAGTACTCGCATGAGCTCCGTCTCAATGTTGGCTCTCACTGAGGGCTTTCGGGCAGGAGGCGCGAGGTCCTCAGAGCTCGCCCAATCCTCGCTGCCTGAAGCGAGGAGAGAACAGGAATCCTTTTCCCCCGACGCGGCCTCCGAAACAACTTCCTCTGATGAAGCGGCGGCAGGCTGCGGGCGCTGAGCATCAGGAAGTGATTCGGGGGAGGTCGGTGAAGCTGGCGGGCGAACCGGCGAGCTTGGTCGGGGTGGAGAGGGTTCCGGGACCCGCTGCGAGCGGCGCTTCTTACGGCGCGGCATCGCGGCGGAGAATGCAGGCTTCGAGAAGGATGCCAGGCGGGTCCTCAGAGCCACCATAGGCAAAAGCTCGCAGTGAGGGCAGCCGCCGTCAGCGAGCGCGAGCGCTGCATGGTCCTCACCGAGGCAGGAAACACAGATGACGTGGTCGTCTCCCCCGGCGAGTGGGGCTCTGCACGAGCCGCAGGATTTAGGCATCTTTAGAAAGACGCCGCTCTTTTAGGGGGTGAGTGCTACGAGAACACTCACACACACACACAAAACAGAGCACAATAAAGGATATGGGCGTCGAAAAGCGTAGCAGGTACGGCTGTAGAAGGCGGCGTAGGCCAGCGGCTTCGAGGGCTCGTCCCGCTGAAGTGCTTGCTTCGAACGACGCTGCTTCCGTGATCCAGCGATGCGTGCGCTTCGCTGAAGAGATTAAAATCAAGTGAATCAGCCTTCTCGAGCTCCTTTTATAGAGGTAAGCCACGCCCGTCTCGGCGGGAAGTGGCGAGGAGGGCGCGAAGCGCCCTCATTGGTCTGATGTTGCATCAGCCTGCGCTCGATAGGCTTATGCAGTTGCCGCAGAGCAGCCAATGAGCAGACAAGCCGTCTTGCTTCAGCTGTCTGCTGCTGCCGCAACGCGTTTTACATATATGAAAAATTAAAGGATAATTTTTGCTTCAGTGTTTCGTGAAAAGAGACTTTTCCCGTAGCGTTTTGATAAACGCAGTACGAGAGAACTCTCGTAAGAGAACAAATGGACATTACAAAGTCTTATATTTTCTCTCCTTTGGAAAGTTAGAAAATGTCCACTTACTGCACATATTTCAGCCACTTTCTTGGGAACAGATACAAGTGTTGGTGTATTATGCAAAAGTGCACAAAAGAGGAAAACACAATGTCATTACAATGAACTACACTCTGGAAAAATGTGATCAATAACTCATGGCAAAATATTTTTACATTAACATAAGTTTATCAGTTTTCACTTTCACAAGTCAAAGCAATTCATCATTACTCAAGATTTAACAGTTGAAATGACTATACGGCCTTAATTTAATGCAGCAAAAATTATTTTACAGTGTAGGCTACTAAGATCTTTTCTTTTTTCTCAGCCTTTTTCTTGGTTGCTTTTATAAACAGACAACCATTTATTTAACAGTGCCTTTTATAGAAGAGACTATAATATAACTAAAAATTACCATTATGTAGAATATTTTTGTACTTCACTTTTATTTGTTCCCATGTTCTAGTGTGGTGACTCTGACATTACAATGCACAAAGTAAATATGCAATTATTAAAATACAAATATATAGGCTAATAAGCAGGGCCGGAGTGGGGCCACTTTTCAGCCCTGGAGTTCAGGCCCAAGACCGGCCCACTTTTTCCATGGTGGAATTCCAAATTAGCACTTTTTCCAATTTGGATAAATGAAGCAACAGTTCAGCTGTAATTATTGTGTAGTTTGTATTAATACCATAGTTCAACAAATAATGTAAAGGTTAAATAATAATTCACTTAGACTTTATAAGAAGCAATTGCGACTTTATATCACACAATTCTGACTATATCTCGCAATTCTGAATTTCTGACTTTAAAAGAAGCAATTGCAACTTTATTTCACGCAGTTCTGACTTTATATCTTGCAATTTCTGACTATAAGAAGCAATTGCGACTTTAATTCACACAATTCTGACTTTATAACACGCAATTGCGACTTTATATCTCACAATTTTGACAATCTCGCAATGCTGACTTTATAACACGCAATTGCAACTTTATTTCAGGCAATTCTGACTTTATATCTCGCAATTCTGACTTTATAACACGCAATTGCGACTTAATATCACGCAATTCTGACCATCTCGCAATGCTGACTTTATAACACGCAATTGCAACTTTATTTCAGGCAATTCTGACTTCATATCTCGCAATTCTGACTTTATAACACGCAATTGAGACTTTATTTCACGCAATTCTGATGTATTCCGAGATGTAAACTCGCAATTGTGAGATAAAAAGTCGCAATTATCTTTTAAAATGTTTTATTCTGTGGCGGAAACAAGCTTCCATACCTCCTGGCCTCTTCCTCCCATCCATCCTCCCTGACGCGTACCGTTACGGTAGGGCCGGCCCAGCTATCGGTAGGCGCCGGCGATGCCGCGGGCCCGCGGCCGCGGTAGCCTACCTAAAACGTTTTGGAAAAGATGGGCTATGGACCCAACCAACTCTATAGTAGGGGAGGGGAGAACTCCCTCACATGGTACAACCCATGCAGAGGCTGCGCGCTGCAGTGTCAGAAGGCGGAACGTGTAATGTTACTAACGTGACATTGAAATGTGAAACAAACAAAAAAAAATCCTCGACTGGCCCAAAAGTGAAGCGGCCCACCGGGAATTCTCCCGATTCTCCCGATTACCCAATCCGGGCCTGCTAATAAGTGATAAAAACATCTAACATGGCCACTTCTAACGGATTTAAATTATCTGCTACTTTTTGCCAGCCCTCTCTCCTGGCTTTTGCAGACTTTGAGGTGTTCCCTGGCATTTTGATTAAACATTAAAATTCCGAATAAACTTCGACTATTAGTTCTTGCTCTGCTGAGGAGAAAAACTGAGCGCGCTCTTTGGCCACGCTGAGCAGCCAATAGCAGCATTGCTGATCTATGTTTCTACTATCGATACATATCCCCTTTTAACCAGCGCATGAACGCGCAGTTATCTCAGATAACTCAATCCAGCGATACTAATCATATCCGGCAAGTATGTTCGAAGAACCGAGTTAGCCAGATCATGATTCGCACGATGATATCATCTTGGATGTGTCATTTGATCTCGGATGTACTGTAATAAGCAACATACCAAGAACGGGCCCCAGGTCTCTTTACTTTTCATTCTCCATAAGCACAACAACCTCTTCCTCTTCACCTTCCTACTTTCATATCTAGAACAATATCCCCATCTAGTGGACATTTATCAATTAGCAACGTAATAAGAGAACACAACATCTCCCCCTGACTTAATTTGTTTCCATCTGCAGTTAAAATGAACATTGCTAAACAATATATTCAGTCGTTTTGTTTTCTTAATGGATTTCTTTACTTATATTAGAGAACACAGAACAATGTCTAACAATGTCTCTTGACAAAACACATATAGCATGAATAGTTGCATGAACATCCTTTCAGTTCAAACCACAACTTTCCTGAACTAAACTTCTGGGTTTTCCTTTTCCTTCTTTTCCCATTACTTTCTTCTTTGCCTACTATGACAGTTTAAGTTACATAGTCCTTCAACCATACTGGCTTCCTTCTACAACGTCCCTCCAATTGGTTGTTACCACTTCCAGGTGATGCAGTAGGAGTCGATTGTTCAGAGTGTTCAGGAACCTGAGTAAATTCTGTGGTGCCAAATGAGATACGTCCCAAGTTCATCCATCACTCAGTTCAAAACTATGTGTCCCCTTCCTTCTAATAATCTGCATAGGGTTGCTGAATTTTGATTTCCCTTTTCTCACATGCAGAGGTTTTCTCACCCGTACAAAGTCGCCTTCCTTGAGCCCCGGAGTCTTTGCTTTGCGCTTTGTATCCAGGTATGCTTTCATTTTCCTCTGGTTTCGCATCACTTTTGTTTTCAGCTTTTTTATAGCAGGATTCACATTGCACTTTGGAAAAATTATAAATTTTGTTCTCATTTTCCTTACAAACATCAGCTCAAAAGGAGAAATTCCTTTCGTGGCGTGAGGTGTGGCTCGGTAAGTTTGCAGAAAATCAGCAATGAACGATGTCCAAGGGGCTCTCTCCCTTTCTGCAGTCAGAATAGCCTCCTTCAGTACCTTATTCCAGCGCTCCACAGCTCCATTTCCTTCCGGGTGATATATAGAAGTACGGATGTGCTTTACATCTCTTTCTTGTAGAAATAGTTTGAACTCCGTTGACAGGAACTGAGGCCCATTGACAGTAACAATCTCCAGAGGATTCCCTTTTTGGCTGAACACTGACCTCAGAAAACAATTAATGGTAGATGCAGTCACACGAGGTGCAAAAGCTTCCTCTGGCTATTTTGAATGGTAGTCAATCAGTGTGATAGCGTATCTACAACTAACAGGACCAATGTCGAAAGGACCCACCACGTCGATGCCCAGTTTCTGCCACAGACCTACTGGATAGTCAACAGGGGTAAGTGGTGCATGTGTGGTTCTAGCAGTTTTATCATTGAGTTGGCAGGTGACGCAGGTTGCAATTGTGGACTGTACCTGCGAATCAATCTTTGGCCACCAGTATAGCTCCCTAAGCCGTTGCTTGGTTCTCACAATGCCTTGATGGCCATCATGAGCGAGGATGACCAGACATGAACGTAAACTAAGTGGCACAATCAGTCTGTGCACATACAAGTCCAAAATAGACAGTTCGTCTCGTATTGGAAAGTACCTGGACATGTCAGGATGTAGGGCTTTAGATGTAGCGGGCCAGCCATACTCGATGTATTGACAAAGTTTGGCAAGCTCAGGACATGAGGAGCTTTCAGCAGCAAACTCAGCCACAGGAACAGCTGACAGGAGTGTAGTGATAGCAGCAACAGTTTCGGGTTCAGAATCAAAGTCAGAATTAATTTCATTTGGCAATGGAAGGCAATCCGCTACCTGGTTGTCAACCCCCCGTCTGTACTGCATAGTATAGTTAAAGCAGAGCAGTCTGGCAGACCATCGTGCTGCTCTCAGTCCAGCTCGTCCCATACCTTTAGTAGTCAAAAGGGTGGTTAGGGCTTGGTCTGATCTTAATTTGAAGTGTTTGCCCCACAGGTATGTTCTCCAACGCTCAATGACCAAGACACAAGCAAGGGCTTCTTTTTCAACAACAGAATATTTCCTTTCTGCCGATGTCAAGGTTATGGATGCAAAAGCCACGGTTCCTTTCTGACTTTCACAGTTCCTTTCTGATGAAGCTGAGTCAGGATGCCACCTATGCCGTAGTCTGAGGCCTCTGTTGTAACAATTGTGGGCAAAGCAGGATCAAATAAAGCCAATGCAGAGCTCTGTGCAATCAGTTCTTTTACTTCCTGGAAACTTTTGTGTGCTTCATTAGTCCATGCAAAATTTGAATTTCCTCTAAGGACATCTCTCATAGGCTCAACAACAGCTGCGTAGTTAGGAATGAATTTAGCATACCAAGCGGTGAGGCCTAGAAATGATCTTAGTGTGGGCGCATCCGAAGGTGGTGGAGCATTACGTATTGCTTCCAAGTGGCTGTGATCTGGCATCAGTCCCTCTTTGGAGATGGTATGTCCCAGAAATGTGAGCTTCTCCTGGCGAGACCTGCTTCTTGTAGTTTGTGCAGCACTTTTTTCACCAAACACAATTATGTCATCCAGATAACACTGGACGCCTGTAACACCCCTGAGAATAGTAGACATCAGTTTCTGAAACGCCGCTGGGGCTGATGCTAATCCGTAGCAAACTCGCTTGAAACGAAACAAACCATCATGTGTTATAAAAGCAGTGAGGTCCCTACTGTCCTCATGTAGTCCCTTACGAAAAAGAAGTTTATTCAAGTGTGCTATTAGTATACTTCTTTTAAACTAAAAATAAGAAAGTATACTTTCAGTCTACTTTTTATGTACTTCTCAGACATATACTTTATGTACTTCTCAGAAATATACTTTATGTACTTCTCAGAAATATACTTCAAATTCCACTTAAGTATACTTGACTTATACTGACAGAAAAGTCTAAGTATATTTGGCCTCTACTTGTTGATTGAGATATACTTAAAAGTATAATTAAGTATTCTAAGCATGGGCGTCGGAACCATTGTATATGGGTTGGACAAGACCCACCCACTTTTTAAGACCAATGATATTGGACCCACTTACTTTTACTGTCTCTCTCTGATTCAGCGCATTTGTCTTTTCATAGCGCCGTCAGTCAAAATCCATTCCACTTGAGGAATTCCCTAATAAATTAAACTCCATTTCCGCTGAATAGCTACATTATATTTCTCAACGAGCCGCAAATGAAAGTAATCGCCCGTTGTACCCTTCCAGTCAAATATTGCGTTGCAAACATCAATAACAGCTTTAAGTTGTCATTGCTGGCAAATGACCATGATATTAGCGGGATAATCCACGTGCATTTAATGCACGATGTGGAGGCAAAGAACCGCCCGACGTGAAGTGGAGTTTTTTTACTTGTTTTCATTAAAAGGCACCAGAATACATGAAATGGTATTTAACAGTTACTCCAGTAAACATTTTTCTGGGGGAGGACCCACCCACTTTTTTTTTCTTCCAACGCCCATGATTCTAAGTATTCTTGGCTTGTACTTGTGTTTACTATTTTGATTGAGTAGCTTATTAAATACTTTTTTAAAAACATAATAATACACACTGTCGTATAAACTTACATGTTCAGCTTTATATAGTAACAAACTTTCGGGTGGAATAGCTTATAGAGTAAATAAAATAAGCATGGAAAATAAGTTTATTCAGGGTTCTATTAGTATACTTCTTTTCAACTAAAAAGAAGAAAGCATACTTTCAGTCTACATTTTATATACTTCTCAAAAATATACTTAATTACACTTAAGTGTACTTGGCCTATACTTGTACTCAATCTTTTGATCGAGATATACTTAAAAGTTTAATTATTCAAAGTATACTTGGCTTGTAGTTGTGTTAACTCTTTTGATTGAGTAGCCTATTAAATATATAATACTTTTTTTACATCGTTTTTCATATACAGTCTTATGAAACTTTGTTTGAAAATATTGATTAAAATATTGATATAAAACAGATGTTTCTACGGTGACCGGGAGGGGGCATGTTCGGTTCACTTATTTTTGTCGTGGCCACAACATATTAACTCGTGGGAACGTCATAATATCTCGTGGGAACGTCATATTATGTCGTGGCCACGCGATGCAAAGTCATAGCCTCGAGATCATATGTTGAGGGAACGATATATTTTTCTCGTGGCCACGAGTTGAGGGAGCCACAGCGGCCAATACTGTAACCGTACCATAGCATAGACTGGGCTACAGCCAGACATGGGCAGTATTTCAATTAAATGTATTTTAAATATGTATTTAATTACTTTAGTGTATTTTGTATTTGGCAGGTGTGGAAAAAACAAAATGTAGTTTGTAACAAAATATTTTGAGGGAGTGTATTTAGAGTATTTCAAATACTTAAGAAAAATAACCATATGCTTATCACCATAGTAAATGATTTTGCCATATTTTCGGTCTGATGTTGGCAATGGCAATGTCCAGGTTAGATGCACGAAAATCACGTGACACTCTGTAGACCGGGCGCCCTCCAAGAAGTGAATGAGTTTTGAACCCCTACGGGTGACGTCACGGACACTACGTCCATATTTTTTTACAGTCTATGTTTTGAACACAGGAGAAGAAGTGGCGCTGCTCCTCTTAAAAACGGAATTAAAGGGATAGTTCACCCAAAAATAAACAATAAAAAAATAAGCCTTTTATTGTCCCAAACCTGTATGAGTTTCCTTCTTCTGCTGAACACAAAAAATATATATTTTGAAGAATGTCTGTAATCAAACAGTTGACAGTAGCCTAGCCATTGACTTCCATAGTATTTTTTTTCCTACTATGGAAGTCAATGGCTTCCGTCAACTGTCTGGTTACCAACATTCTTCAAAATATCTTCTTTTTATTTCAACAGAAGAAAGAAACTCATACAGGTTTGGGACAACATACGGATAAGTAAATGATGACAGAATTTTCCTTTTTGGGTGAACTTACTATCCTTTAAGGTAAAGTGTTTTGTGAAAAATATACAGTCTACACACACACATATTGCACACTGAACAGCATTATAGAGAAAATAATTGTGCCTTATGAGATCAATGCACTGTGTTGTCATTCATAAAAGGACCTCATACCTATTATGAAACAGCGCGTCTTTCGTAACTCCACTGAAATCTCCATGCTAAGCAAGCGTTCACAATATAACATCCATCTGCAGGTTTTACACGTTTTTAAACGTATTACATATGAGAAATATTGATACTCCGTCGGATTTTGTACAAAATAATCACCAATCCTAGCCTGGGTGCCAGCCCGAATCCCGCCCACAACCTTTTTTGGTCGGGAAGTTCGGTCTGGACCATAGACTGTAAAATATGGACGACGCCCCTTCGCTCTCTTCCATTGATGAGAACTAAAGCCGCAAGTGTCCCAATATGGCGCTGACATCTTGGAACTTGAGTCTGTGCAGTAGCGATCTCGGGACCAGACCTGCGTAGTAGTGAGCAGGAAGTAAAGCCGCGAAATCAATGCTCCGCCCCATAGACAGTATATAAACTGGACACAGCGACCCCATAGGTTTCAATGGAGAGAAGTGAAGCAAATTAGAAGCACTCACTTCCTGATGGCTGAGCGAACTGCGCAGACTCAAACTGAGCTTGACGACGTGGATGTGACGTGAGCAACCCGTCTGACAGTTGTAAGTCTTCTACTAGTTGTGCCAAGCGAAATCTGAATCATTACCTTCAGAAACGGAGAGTGTGAGTAGGAGCTGTCCATGAGCTAGGAGCAGGAGCAACTTTATGACTCTCTATGGGCTTCTCCCTTGACTTTATCGGACTTTATGCCTCCACGTCCCACCGATTGACTACGAGCTTCTCCTCCTGTCTATACGGTAATTTCCAGAGAGTCGCGTGGTTATGACGCAATCGTTAGCCTACTTTTACAAAAACTGTTTCTACGGGGCCATAACGTAAGATACAAGGTAATGGAGCCTGTTATACATTGTCGTGTTTCTTTAGAAATAAACAATGGACAAATGAAGTCTTTAAATGCCTCAGATGTAAAGTTATTCGCTGTCAAAGTGACGCCAAAATGAATGCGAGTCAATGGGATGCTAACAGCAGGTGAAGGCTTGTTAGCCAATGGCAGCTCCCAGGGGTGGTATGGAATTCGGGCGCTGGACTGACCCCCTGGCTCCGCCCTCACTCTCGCAGAATGCACTCAGGGAGAGAGCATTCTGCACAATTAAAAAAAAATTGATTGCAGTACGACAAGCGGCTTGTTAAAATAAAGTAAATACAATCTCCTCAGTCCTCCGAAGATCCTGAAAAAAATGTCCGTTGGTGCTTCAGTGACTACTTCGCTCAGAGAACCTGTCAATCACAGCTGTCAATCATGACGTTACACCACCGCATCACGTAACTAACTAAAAACCAACTTATTTTTGAAACAGACACTTGAACTTACATCAGCGTGATAAAAACGACAGAAAATGAAAGAAACCACCTTTGGAAAAAAGATATTTGAAGTGTAATTTAATTGTTTAGTTGATCTCACGGCCCGTTGAATAACACGGGGAGGCGGGGCTTATGACCTATACTAGGACCAGTCACCGGGGGGCGATCGAGACATTTTGGCTTCACTTTTCAGGGCTTGTGCGGCACGCTTGGTCTGGACTCGATCTGTTGAGGAGTAATTATGCTCGGCTCCCAGAAGGCCGAGCCAATCAAATTGCCAGGGCGGGCTTTAATCGATGATGGACAGATGATCTGCGGTTACGTAATCACCCACGTCACCAAAGGTTTTCAACAAAGACGACTGCAGCAGGAGAATTGAGATGTTTAGATTCCGCTATCACATCTGTTATAAAAGAAATCGACAGTGCATTAATTTTAAAAGACGAACAGAGAACCACAATCAAGGCATTTGTCGATCGGAAATATGTGTTTGCCGTCCTTCCTACAGGATTCGGCAAAAGTTTAATTTATCATCTGACTCCGATGGTCGCTAAGAAGATGGGACGCAATGAAAACCCTGTGGTCATTGTGGTTTCTCCTTTGGTCGCACTCATGGAGTGCTTTATTATTACTTTACTCATTACTTTACTACTTCTTCCTGCATGTGTGCAGTTGAGCTCTGTTGACAACTATGCGTCGCTCAACATACGTCACTTACTGCTTTGCTCTGATTGGTTGTAGGTCTATCCAATTGAGTGCAGAGTTTTTTTTTTTCCTGGTTCGGTTAAGACACGCCTCATAATCAAAGCCCTATGGAGCAGTATCAGACTCACATTCTGCCTAGAATATGAGTATGACAAAGTCAGGCTACATCAATCCTATTGTTTTTCAATAATTGCGCACGCAGAGCGATTCTACTATGGAAAAGGCATATGCGATCAGGGCATTTAGAGTCTTGTGTGTAAAACAAACCCACACATATTGTGATTAATATGATTAATCATATATATTATGATTAAAATGGAATTTTGATTTTGTGACAAATTATCGGTCTGTTTTTTTTCCCCCTTTTTTATTTTGCTACTTCGCCATTTTGAATTTACACATTTCTCATATTTGTGTTATTGCTACTATTTGTGTTATTGACCTTTCAGTAAAAAAAAAAAAGACTTAAGATTATTGTGGGAGTATTTTTGTATTTTCAAAATACTAATTACTTGTATTTTATTTAAATACATTTTTCACATCAGTATTTTGTATTTTTTTTTGGTTACATTTCATGAGCCAGTATTTGTAGTTTGTAACAAAATATTTTTTGATGTATTTGTGCCCACCTCTGGCTACAGCAGAGATGGAGATGACAGAAGAAATAACATTTTACTTTAAACGTACAGTATGGGATTTTTTCTCCACTAGGGGTCGCTAACCTATTTACAATAATAAAGGCGTAAGTTAGTTTGATGACGCAGCATTTGCTAAGAATTATGGATCTTGTCGTCAACGTCAAGCCGACCGATCTAATAATGTTTATGGATGACTGAATACATCGATGTTTTTATCATGACTGTGATATGAAGCAGTTCGGGATTGCTAAGAGACAGCTATCAGCTCCACACGCGACGCGAGTCCCGCGGATATAAAAGGAATATGGACATTTCATTCTACCGAACTAAACGCAGAATTACTACTCACAGGTCAGTTTATTAGACAAATTAAACTTGTGAGGTAACGCAGCGCTGTTTCACTTGGTCTAACATTACACTATCACACTAAACTGCATTTGAATGTGTTGAAATGTATGTGTTAGTCTGCCTGTATGAGACTAGCAGTAAACTAGATCAACATTAGAATAACATACAGATCATATTCTAACATTTTATCATTGTTGAACTATAAAACATTGATTAGTTTTATGTAAATGTGCTCACCTGTTTAATAAAGTACATGTAGGAGCGGTCGAAGTCTCGGACGTGGAGCTCTCGTTTATATACTGTCTATGGGAGCTCTCGGCATCTCGAAAACACTGCGCTGATATTGATTCTCGTTTTAGTTCTCCTTTTTTATCCAAAGTCTGCTTGCCATGGTCCATAATGTTTGAACGAAACAACAACAGCGTGCAGATAGACATTGCGAACTACAGTGGTCCACGTCTGTCGCCTTGGTTACTATCAGACGGCTCTGGTTCACAGCTCTGGTTACCATGGCAGCACGAGCGGAAACCAGGGACAACGCGGATATGATGCCACTGACTGCGACAAAACGGAAATAAAGAAACGGGACGTGTCTTCGAATTAAATTAAAATTTCTACTGGTTTGAAAGTTGTTGGAAACAGTCGGGATAATGTAAGTACACAACAAAAAATATATATATAACATAGATATAGTGATTTTTGCTATTTTTAAAGCAAAAAAGTTACATATTGTGCCTTTAAATTAGGAATGTCATATAAAGATATAGTGCGGTCTTTGGCATTAAGACATGGGTACGTTATAAGTGAAAGACACATGAAGCGCATTCTTAGACTTTTTTGTCGCACGCATATTTAGGGACCGTCTCAAAATTACATGCGACATTGGCTTAAACGTTTCTAACTTCAATAGCATTTGAAGACAATGATTTACAGTCATAAAACCAACTGTACATTGTTCACCCAGGTCTCAAGTATGATGCACACCTTTTAGATTTTTGATATTTATGACAATAAACTGCTAAATCATATGCAAATATTGCTATGTAGGCCTATTTCACTACTGTATGGGATCATACACAAAATTTGACAATATTTAAAGCTCAATATCATTTGAAGACAATGACTTACAGTCATAAAACCAACTGTACATTGTTCATATAGGTGTGACAGTAGTGAAATACATAGCAATATTTGCATATGATTTAGCAGTTTATTGTCATAAATATCAAAAATCTAAAAGGTGTGCATCATACTTGAGACCTGGGTGAACAATGTACAGTTGGTTTTATGACTGTAAATCATTGTCTTCAAATGCTATTGAAGTTAGAAACGTTTATGCCAACTTCGCATGTAATTTTGAGACGGTCCCTAAATATGCGAATATCGAACGTCCAACGTCAAACCAACTTCATGCCAGTGCAAAAGTGTGACAAAAAGCCCATCCAATTTAAGAATGCCAAAGACCGCACTATATCTTTATATGACATTCCTAATTTAAAGTAAAATGTTATTTCTTCTGTCATCTCCATCTCTGCTGTAGCCCAGTCTATGCTATGGTACGGTTACAGTATTGGCCGCTGTGGCTCCCTCAACTCGTGGCCACGAGAAAAATATATCGTTCCCTCAACATATGATCTCGAGGCTACGACTTTGCATCGCGTGGCCACGACATAATGATGTCGTTCCCTCAACAAAATGATCTCGTGGCCACGACTTAATATGACGTTCCCACGAGTTAATATGTTGTGGCCACAACAAAAATAAGTGAACCGAACATGTCCCCTCCCGGTCACCGTATGTTTCTAATTCTGCGTATCTGAATTTTTGTGTAGGCTAGTCCACTGGTGTACATAGGAATTTACTTTAATTCAACTTTTCCCCACCATTGACTGAATTTTCCAGCTATCTATGTTTTCACTGGTATACGATAGGGGGCGCTATGACACATCTTCTAGTACAGAATCTCCGGATCAAAACACAGGAGAAGAAGAAGCTGAACCAAGTGATAGAAGATTGCTCACTCAAATGTAAAATAATGTGATCATCAAACATTAAACAGCTTGTAAATCAAAACGTACTCGGTTACTAACGTAACCTCGGTTCTCTCTAGAAGAGGGAACGAGTACTGCGTTTGAAAAACGCTACGGGAAAAGTCTCTTTTCACGAAACACTGAAGCAAAAATTATCCTTTAATTTTCATATATGTAAAACGCGTTGCGGCAGCAGCAGACAGCTGAAGCAAGACGGCTTGTCCGCTCATTGGCTGCTCTGCGGCAACTGCATAAGCCTATCGAGCGCAGGCTGATGCAACATCAGACCAATGAGGGCGCTTCGCGCCCTCCTCGCCACTTCCCGCCGAGACGGGCGTGGCTTACCTCTATAAAAGGAGCTCGAGAAGGCTGATTCACTTGATTTTGATCGCCGAAGCGAACCAGAGTGAACCAAACGCACGGCAAGGGAACGCAGTACTCGTTCCCTCTTCTAGAGAGAACCGAGGTTACGTTAGTAACCGAGTACGTTCTCTTACGAGAGTTCTCTCGTACTGCGTTTGAAAAACGCTACGGGAACCCCTTGCAAAACGCCGTGCGTGCTGGGATAAAAACACTGATCACCGGAAGCTATTTCAGGCATACAGTGCATAATCACCAGATAGACTCACACAGAGTCAGGGAATAAGGGGGGGGAGCCTTATACCCTATACTGTAGCGTCCGCGGGCTTAACATGACCTCACAGGGAGAGTCTAAAGACAGGAGGGGTTTCCTCCGCCTTATATAGACATGTCCACAGACGCGAGTATGACATCACATAGCCAGGGTAGGGAGCCTGCACTAATGTGGGAAAACGTGGGTCTTACACAGTTCTGCCCAGTATAGTCGGTAGCGCATTGCGCCTGTAAATAGATTACACCGACAAAAGCTTAGCCTGTAAGGCGGGAACCTCTAGGTTATAAAACCTGATAAATGTAGACGGAGAGGCCCAGCCTGCCGCCGTACATATATCCTGTAAGGAAATCCCGCTGGACCAAGCCCACGAGGAGGCAACGCCTCTCGTAGAGTGCGCTCTGACTCCCAACAGGCATTGAATGCCCTTGGCAGTATAAGCCAGCGCTATGGCGTCAACTATCCATCTGGATAGACTCTGTTTCGAAACAGCCGTTCCTTTGGAACGTCCGCTGAACGAGACAAAGAGCTGCTCTGTCTGTCTGAAGGCAGCAGAGCGGGACATATAAGTTCTTAAAGCCCTAACAGGGCAAAGAAAACTCGAGTCCCCTTCCTCACTCGACGCCGGCAGGGCAGCCAGGGAAATAACCTGAGCCCGAAAAGGCGTGTTGAGGGATTTCGGCACATAGCCGTGCTTAGGTTTGAGTATGACTTTAGAGTCATCAGGACCAAACTCCAAGCACGTCGGGCTCACGGAGAGCGCGTGCAGATTGCCTATGCGCTTCACTGAAGCGAGAGCCATCAAAAACACTGTTTTGAAAGACAAATGTTTGAGGCTGATTGACTGGATAGGCTCGAAAGGGGCACCTTTCATGGCCGCCAGGACCGTAGAAAGGTCCCACATAGGGACTGAAGGAGGTCTGGGTGGATTCAGTCTCCTAGCTCCCCTGAGGAAGCGGATGACTAAATCATTCCTTCCCAGTGACTGACCCAGCGTTGAACCGGAGAACGCTGAAATAGCCGCCACATACACATTGAGCGTGGAAGGGGATCTGCCCTTATCCAACAGCTCTTGTAGGAAGGAGAGAACCTCCGCTACCTCACATTCGAGGGGTGAAAGGCTCCGAGCTGTACACCAGCCGGAGAAAACCGACCACTTTGAAGCGTAGAGCCGCCTGGTCGACGGCGCTCTAGCCTCCGTGATGGTATTCATGACTCCCTCTGCGAGACCAACGGGTATCCGTTGAGCGCCCACACATGAAGGGACCACAGTTCCGGGTGTGGGTGCCAGATCGAGCCCCTGGCCTGCGAGAGGAGATCTCTCCTCAACGGCACTGGCCATGGAGCGATGTCTGCTGACTGCATCAGAACTGGGAACCATGCCTGGTTCTTCCAGAACGGTGCTACAAGCAGCACTGGGCATTTTGTTTTCCTGACCCGTTCCAACACCTGAGGGAGGAGGGAGACGGGGGGAAAAGCGTATAGCGGGCAGCGCGGCCACCTTTGGGACAGCGCGCTGTCGGTCTTTGAAAAGAATGCGGGGCAGTGAGCGTTTTCGTGGGACGCGAATAGGTCCACCTCCGCTTTGCCGAATCTCTCCCACAACAGCCGGACTGTTTGTGGGTGTAGAGACCATTCGCCTGTAGGAACGTTGTTCCTGGACAGTCTGTCCGGGCCCACATTCAGAAGCCCGGGCACATGTACTGCTCTCAGCGAGCGTAAGTTGTGCTGAGCCCATAGTAGGAGGCGTTTCGCCAGCCTGTACAGGGATATGGAATTCAGACCGCCCTGGCGATTTATGTAGGACACCACTGCCATGTTGTCCGAACGGACTATGACGTGTTGGTCCTTTATGTGGGGACAAAAACGCGTCAGCGCGTTGTGCACTGCCAGCATTTCTAGGCAGTTTATGTGTTGGAGCTTTTCTCGTTCCGACCATAGGCCGAAGAACGGTCTGCCCTCGAGCAGCGCTCCCCATCCCGAGGTGGATGCGTCCGTAGACACCATCCTCACCCTCGAGGAAGTCCCCAGGCTTACACCTGATTGGTACCAGTCGTTCGCCATCCAAGGCACCAGGGCTGTGACACAGTCCTGATCGACCTTGAGGCGTAAATGACCGGACACCCACGCTCTGCGCGGAACCCGCGCTTTCAACCAGAACTGCAGCGGGCGCATGCGGAGCAAGCCCAGCCGGAGAACTGACGATGCTGAGGCCATGAGACCCAGCATCCTTTGAAATTTCCTGAGCGGGGTGAAAGCGCCGCGGCGGAAAGACTTCGCCGCGCGCTGAATGTTCAGCACGCGCTGTGGCGACAGCCGCGCTGTCATAGACTGTGAGTCCAGAACTATACCCAGAAACGGAATCGTTTGACTGGGGTTCAGTGAACTCTTCGCCCAATTGACCGTGATACCAAGATTCTCGAGGTGATCGAGTAAAATGGCTCTGTGCTCTATGAGCTGAGATCGTGATTGGGCTAGGATCAACCAGTCGTCCAAATAGTTCAGCACTCGCATGCCTCTGAGTCTGAGAGGAGCGAGCGCTGCGTCCATGCATTTCGTAAATGTACGAGGTGCCAGGGACAAGCCGAAAGGCAGGACTGTATACTGGTATGTCTGACCCTCGAAGGCGAATCTCAAGAATCGCCTGTGATGTGACGCTATTTGTATTTGAAAATACGTGTCCTTCAGATCTATCGACATGAACCAGTCTTCTCGGCGAACATGCGCGAGAATTTTGCTGGTTGTGAGCATTTTGAAACGGCGTTTCACTAACACTCTGTTCAGTCGTCTTAGATCCAGAATGGGTCTGATACCGCCGTCCTTTTTGGGGACTAGAAAGTATCTGCTGTATATCCCCTGTTCGCTTTGAGCTCGGGGAACAAGCTCTATCGCCCCTTTGCTTATCAGTTTTGATATTTCGGCGCGAAGTAGGTGTGCTACTTTCAGCGGTACCGAAGTTTCGACGCGCGCTGTGAAGCGCGGAGGGCGTCGAAAAAAACTGTAGCGAGAAGCCTCTCTTTATAATGCCTAAGACCCAGTCCGAAACCCCTGGAAGCGCTGCCCATGCATCTGCATGGTTGGCTAAGGGCCGGATACAGAGCGCGCTCTGTTCGCCGTGCGACAGAGGTGCTACGGGGCTCACAAACGTAGGCGTTATGCCTGCGGCATTTGAGGCGGGGGGCGCGCTTAATACAGCGGGCGGAGCGCTCGTGGGACTCATGTGTGCGAGTAGATGTGGGCTGGGAGCGGACACATTTACTGCTTTGGGCGCGCTGCCTGTGTAAGCAGCGCGCGCGCTCATAGGTCTCGTTTTTACAGAGAGCCTGTGATCTGATAGACATAGTGTTCGTGGGCACTGAGTAGTGGGCACTTTTACTATGTGGGGAGCGCAATCTACCTGAGTCGATTTTATTTGCGCGAGCCCTAAGTGCAGGGCTGTGCTTGTGTGTAGGGATGGGCACTGAGAAGTGGGCATCGACACTACATTTATAGCACCATCGGCCGTGGCCGGGACACCAGAAAATACCGTGAGTAAGTGTGGGCGCGGGAGAGCGGGCACAGTTACTGCAATGAGTGCACTGTCTGTCTGAGCAGAGTGAATGCACACAGGTTTCGTCTTTACAGAAACCACAAGGCATGCAGAACATAGTGTTTGTGGGCACTAGGCAGTGGGCACGTTCACTATGTTGCGTGCGTGATCGACCCGAGTCGAATATATGAGCGCGGGCCCTGTTTGAAGGGCTGTGCTAGTGTGTAGGGATGGGCACTAGCAGTGGGCATCTTCTCTACACATATAGCATCATCGGCCGTGCTCGTGGGCAGCAAAAAAACACGTCTGCAGTTGCCTCTCGGGGAACAAACAGAGTGATTTGCATTCGGCGGCATAAATATTTTCTGCTGGCCGGCCTGGGGTTCGAACCTCCGATCCCCCGCGCGCAAGTCTAAGAATCTACCACTGGACCACAGTGAAGATACATAGACAAAGTCAGCGCGAGTATTATCCGCACTGGCGTTTGCCTGCAGGCATGTACCACGTGCTCGTGGGCAGCAAAAAACACGTCTGCAGTTGCCTCTCGGGGAACAGACAGAGTGATTTGCATTTTCAGACGCCTGCAAAATGCCAGAATGTGAGAAGAGTGGAAATCGCCCAGTTTCAGCGGGGCTGAAAACACTCCATTCTCCTTTCGCCAGTGACGCGCGGGAACCGTAGAAACGGTGTTCGGTTGCAGGCAAGCGGGTACTACGCGCTCGCTGGCTGCAAAATGCATCTCTGCAGTCGCCTTCAGGGGACTTACAGAGCAAAGCATTGGCGGCATAAAAATATATGCCGCTAGATCGGGATCCGAACCCCGGTCTCCCGCGTGGATAACCTATAATTCCACCACTGAGCCACAGGGGGATACAGGCTTTGAAAGCGGCGTCAACATGTATTCTTCGGCGTTTGCTGGCAGGCAAGCGTGTAACAGACTCACTTGCTGCAATAATATTTCCAGTCGCCGAACAGGGAACTGAGAAATGTGAGAGAAAAGAGGTCAGACCGACCAACGGTGGGACTAAGAACACTCTTTTCTCCTTCGCCGGTGAATGACGCGTGCAGAGGCAGGGTAGCTTTTCTTGTAACGTAAAGAAAAACTAATCCCGCCCTCCGCTTCCAGGAAGGGCAGCCTCGGAAGGATGCCCGGTGAGTCCTCAGAGTCACCGTAGGCAAATGGCTCGGAGTGAAGGCGTTCGCCGTCAGCGAGCGCGAGCGCTGCATGAGAAGGCATCTTGAAAAAGACGCAGCTCTTTTAGGGGTGTGTGTTGCAAAGCGAACACACACACACACACAAACAAGAATGTAAAGGATATGGCGTCGGAAAGCGCAGCAGGTACGGCGGTAGAAGGCGGCGTTGGCCAGCGGCTTCAAGGGCTCGTCCCGCTGAAGTGCTTGCATCAGACGACGCGTGCTTCCTCGTGATCCAGCGATGCGTGCGCTTCGCTGAAGAGATTAAAATCAAGTGAATCAGCCTTCTCGAGCTCCTTTTATAGAGGTAAGCCACGCCCGTCTCGGCGGGAAGTGGCGAGGAGGGCGCGAAGCGCCCTCATTGGTCTGATGTTGCATCAGCCTGCGCTCGATAGGCTTATGCAGTTGCCGCAGAGCAGCCAATGAGCGGACAAGCCGTCTTGCTTCAGCTGTCTGCTGCTGCCGCAACGCGTTTTACATATATGAAAATTAAAGGATAATTTTTGCTTCAGTGTTTCGTGAAAAGAGACTTTTCCCATAGCGTTTTTCAAACGCAGTACGAGAGAACTCTCGTAAGAGAACTGCTTAATTTTTCTTAATGAAGCGTAACCCATTAAGAGAAAACGACTGAAGCTGTGGGGTGTCGGACTCGATTTTCTCCACCAGTACGGTGTACATTTTAGGACATCCTCAGACCTCAGACATATGAAGACAAGGCATCATGCCTCAGACTAAAAGGCTTCAGTCATTGGACAAAACGGCATCGCGCCTCAGACTGAAAAGCTTCAGGTCTCAGGAAAAACAATGTCAGGTGTCAGGTCTCGTACAATTAGGCATCAGATGAAACGGACTCAGACATAAAGGCATCGGACGAAACGGACTCAGACTAAAGGGCATCAGAATAAAAGGCATCGGTGAAAACGGACTCAGATGTCATCACATGTACGCGATTCATAGCTGAAAGAACTCTTTACTTGATACATTTCTAAAGTCTCTAAGGTTAATTAAAAACAAGAAAAGTTACAGATTCTTGAAATATTATGATGATATTTTTGACAATACCACTGATGCATGTTTCCTCTGTGTATGTCTTTTATTTATTTATTTATTTATTTATTTATTTTATATATGTGAAGCTTTACATATACTTGATATAATTTAATTCCTGTAGAAGTTATATGTCCTTTATATCCGCTTGTTATCTGAAACATATTCAATAAAAGAAAAAAAAGAGAAAGAAAAAAAGAACGCTTTACTTCACGATAGTTTGCCAACATACAAGCTAGCTAGTTGAAATATGTCATCTAACTTTTTAAACGTGCAAATAAAACTCGTGAAATGCATGTTCTCTTCTGTATACAACATAATTAGTGTAACATTTAATTAAAGCACATACATATATATATATATATATATATATATATATATATATATATATATATATATATATATATAGTACAGGCCAAAAGTTTGGAAACATTACTATTTTTAATGTTTTTGAAAGAAGTTTCTTCTGCTCATCAAGCCTGCATTTATTTGATCAAAATGTAATATTGTGATATATTATTACAATTTAAAATAATTGGTTTTCAATTTATTATACTTTAAATTATCATTTATTTCTGTGATGCAAAGCTGAATTTTCAGGATCATTACTCCAGTCTTCAGTGTCACATGTGACATCCAGTCTATCACATGATCCTTTAGAAATCTTTCTAATATTCTGATTTATTATGAGTGTTGGAAACAGTTCTGCTGCCTAATATATTTGATGAATAAAAGGTTAAAAAGATCTGCATTTATTAAAAAAAACAAAAAAACAAATTCTAATAATATACATCTGAACGGGGCGGATCTAGAAAAATATTTATGGGGTGGCGAGAGGGGGGCAGGAATTTTTGAGGGGTGGCAACATATGGCAGACGTATATATACTGAATTTAATCACAGTTAAATTGGCCAGAACTTTTAATTTGTTGCTGCCAACTGGGGTGGCAAGGCTTTCTTTAGGGTGGCATTTGCCACCCTATGCCACCCCGGTATATCTGCCCCTGCTTCTTTACTATCACTTTTTATCAATTTAACACATCCTTGCTGAATAAAAGTATTGATTTATTTAAAAAAAATAAAAAAATAAAAATAATTACTGACCCAAAATTACTGACCATTGTATAATGTTGTTACAAAATATTCATATTTTTAAAATATTTGCTTCTTTTTTTTAATACGTTTTATTCATCAAAGTATCCTAAAAAAGTATCACAGATTATGAAAAAATATTAAGCAGCAGAACTGTTTCCAACTTTGATAATGAATCATCATATTAGAATGATTTCTAAAGGATCATGTGATAGACTGGAGTAATGATGCTGAAAATTCAGCTTTGCATCACATAAATAAATGATAATTTAAAGTATAATAAATTGAAAACCAATTATTTTAAATTGTAATAATATATCACAATGTAAAAAATTTTCTGTATTTTTGATGAAATAAATGCAGGCTTGATGAGCAGAAGAAACTTCTTTCAAAAACATTCTCTCTGTCCTAGCATGTATCCCATATTGTATAGGGTTAAACACTTTTTTTGTTGAAAAAAATATTTTTTTTGTATATGTTTCCAAACTTTTGGCCTGTATTGTATATATATATATATATATATAATGTATATATATATATATATGCTTTAATGAAATGTTACACTAATTACGTTGTTTACAGAAGAGAACATGCATTTCGCAAGTTTTATTTGCACATTTAAAAACTTAGATGCCATATTTCAACTAGCTAGTTTGTATGTTGGCAAACTATCGTGAAGTAAAGCGTTCTTTCGAGCTATGAACCGCGTACATGTGACGTCATATGGGGCGGGGCAATGCAAACCTCCAAACTCCATCTGAGTCCGTTTTCGCCCATGCCTTTTAGTCTGAGTCCGGTTCGTCCGATGCCTTTTAGTCTGAGTCCGTTTCGTCCGATGCCTTTTAGTCTGAGTCCGTTTCGTCCGATGCCTTTTAGTCTGATGCCGTTTCGTCCGATGCCTTTTAGTCTGAGTCTGTTTCGTCCGATGCCTTTTAGTCTGAGTCCGTTTCGTCCGATGCCTTTTAGTCTGAGTCCGTTTCGTCCGATGCCTTTTAGTCTGATGCCGTTTCGTCCGATGCCTTTTAGTCTGAGTCCGTTTCGTCCGATGCCTTTTAGTCTGATGCCGTTTCGTCCGATGCCTTTTAGTCTGAGTCCGTTTCGTCCGATGCCTTTTAGTCTGATGCCGTTTCGTCCGATGCCTTTTAGTCTGAGTCTGTTTCGTCCGATGCCTTTTAGTCTGAGTCCGTTTCGTCCGATGCCTTTTAGTCTGAGTCCGTTTCGTCCGATGCCTTTTAGTCTGATGCCGTTTCGTCCGATGCCTTTTAGTCTGAGTCTGTTTCGTCCGATGCCTTTTAGTCTGAGTCCGTTTCGTCCGATGCCTTTTAGTCTGAGTCCGTTTCGTCCGATGCCTTTTAGTCTGAGTCCGTTTCGTCCGATGCCTTTTAGTCTGAGTCTGTTTCGTCCTATGCCTTTTAGTCTGAGTCCGTTTCGTCCGATGCCTTTTAGTCTGAGTCCGTTTCGTCCGATGCCTTTTAGTCTGAGTCCGTTTCGTCCGATGCCTTTATGTCTGAGTCCGTTTCGTCCGATGCCTTTTAGTCTGATGCCGTTTCGTCCGATGCCTTTTAGTCTGAGTCCGTTTCGTCCGATGCCTTTTAGTCTGAGTCCGTTTCGTCCGATGCCTTTTAGTCTGAGTCCGTTTCGTCCGATGCCTTTATGTCTGAGTCCGTTTCGTCCGATGCCTTTATGTCTGAGTCCGTTTCGTCCGATGCCTTTTAGTCTGATGCCGTTTCGTCCGATGCCTTTTAGTCTGAGTCCGTTTCGTCCGATGCCTTTATGTCTGAGTCCGTTTCGTCCGATGCCTTTTAGTCTGATGCCGTTTCGTCCGATGCCTTTTAGTCTGAGTCCGTTTCGTCCGATGCCTTTTAGTCTGAGTCCGTTTCGTCCGATGCCTTTTAGTCTGAGTCCGTTTCGTCCGATGCCTTTATGTCTGAGTCCGTTTCGTCCGATGCCTTTTAGTCTGATGCCGTTTCGTCCGATGCCTTTTAGTCTGAGTCCGTTTCGTCCGATGCCTTTATGTCTGAGTCCGTTTCGTCCGATGCCTTTTAGTCTGAGTCCGTTTCGTCCGATGCCTTTATGTCTGAGTCCGTTTCGTCCGATGCCTTTTAGTCTGATGCCGTTTCGTCCGATGCCTTTTAGTCTGAGTCCGTTTCGTCCGATGCCTTTTAGTCTGAGTCCGTTTCGTCCGATGCCTTTTAGTCTGAGTCCGTTTCGTCCGATGCCTTTATGTCTGAGTCCGTTTCGTCCGATGCCTTTTAGTCTGATGCCGTTTCGTCCGATGCCTTTTAGTCTGAGTCTGTTTCGTCCGATGCCTTTTAGTCTGAGTCCGTTTCGTCCGATGCCTTTTAGTCTGAGTCCGGTTCGTCCGATGCCTTTTAGTCTGAGTCCGTTTCGTCCGATGCCTTTTAGTCTGAGTCCGTTTCGTCCGATGCCTTTTAGTCTGATGCCGTTTCGTCCGATGCCTTTTAGTCTGAGTCTGTTTCGTCCGATGCCTTTTAGTCTGAGTCCGTTTCGTCCGATGCCTTTTAGTCTGAGTCCGTTTCGTCCGATGCCTTTTAGTCTGATGCCGTTTCGTCCGATGCCTTTTAGTCTGAGTCCGTTTCGTCCGATGCCTTTTAGTCTGATGCCGTTTCGTCCGATGCCTTTTAGTCTGAGTCCGTTTCGTCCGATGCCTTTTAGTCTGATGCCGTTTCGTCCGATGCCTTTTAGTCTGAGTCTGTTTCGTCCGATGCCTTTATGTCTGAGTCCGTTTCGTCCGATGCCTTTTAGTCTGAGTCCGTTTCGTCCGATGCCTTTTAGTCTGAGTCCGTTTCGTCCGATGCCTTTTAGTCTGATGCCGTTTCGTCCGATGCCTTTTAGTCTGAGTCCGTTTCGTCCGATGCCTTTTAGTCTGATGCCGTTTCGTCCGATGCCTTTTAGTCTGAGTCCGTTTCGTCCGATGCCTTTATGTCTGAGTCCGTTTCGTCCGATGCCTTTTAGTCTGATGCCGTTTCGTCCGATGCCTTTTAGTCTGAGTCCGTTTCGTCCGATGCCTTTTAGTCTGAGTCCGTTTCGTCCGATGCCTTTATGTCTGAGTCCGTTTCGTCCGATGCCTTTTAGTCTGATGCCGTTTCGTCCGATGCCTTTTAGTCTGAGTCCGTTTCGTCCGATGCCTTTTAGTCTGAGTCCGTTTCGTCCGATGCCTTTTAGTCTGAGTCCGTTTCGTCCGATGCCTTTATGTCTGAGTCCGTTTCGTCCGATGCCTTTATGTCTGAGTCCGTTTCGTCCGATGCCTTTTAGTCTGAGTCCGTTTCGTCCGATGCCTTTTAGTCTGAGTCCGTTTCGTCCGATGCCTTTTAGTCTGATGCCGTTTCGTCCGATGCCTTTATGTCTGAGTCCGTTTCGTCCGATGCCTTTTAGTCTGATGCCGTTTCGTCCGATGCCTTTTAGTCTGAGTCCGTTTCGTCCGATGCCTTTATGTCTGAGTCCGTTTCGTCCGATGCCTTTTAGTCTGATGCCGTTTCGTCCGATGCCTTTTAGTCTGAGTCCGTTTCGTCCGATGCCTTTTAGTCTGAGTCCGTTTCGTCCGATGCCTTTTAGTCTGAGTCCGTTTCGTCCGATGCCTTTATGTCTGAGTCCGTTTCGTCCGATGCCTTTTAGTCTGATGCCGTTTCGTCCGATGCCTTTTAGTCTGAGTCCGTTTCGTCCGATGCCTTTTAGTCTGAGTCCGTTTCGTCCGATGCCTTTATGTCTGAGTCCGTTTCGTCCGATGCCTTTTAGTCTGAGTCCGTTTCGTCCGATGCCTTTATGTCTGAGTCCGTTTCGTCCGATGCCTTTTAGTCTGATGCCGTTTCGTCCGATGCCTTTTAGTCTGAGTCCGTTTCGTCCGATGCCTTTTAGTCTGAGTCCGTTTCGTCCGATGCCTTTTAGTCTGAGTCCGTTTCGTCCGATGCCTTTATGTCTGAGTCCGTTTCGTCCGATGCCTTTTAGTCTGATGCCGTTTCGTCCAATGCCTTTTAGTCTGAGTCTGTTTCGTCCGATGCCTTTTAGTCTGAGTCCGTTTCGTCCGATGCCTTTTAGTCTGAGTCCGGTTCGTCCGATGCCTTTTAGTCTGAGTCCGTTTCGTCCGATGCCTTTTAGTCTGAGTCCGTTTCGTCCGATGCCTTTTAGTCTGATGCCGTTTCGTCCGATGCCTTTTAGTCTGAGTCTGTTTCGTCCGATGCCTTTTAGTCTGAGTCCGTTTCGTCCGATGCCTTTTAGTCTGAGTCCGTTTCGTCCGATGCCTTTTAGTCTGATGCCGTTTCGTCCGATGCCTTTTAGTCTGAGTCCGTTTCGTCCGATGCCTTTTAGTCTGATGCCGTTTCGTCCGATGCCTTTTAGTCTGAGTCCGTTTCGTCCGATGCCTTTTAGTCTGATGCCGTTTCGTCCGATGCCTTTTAGTCTGAGTCCGTTTCGTCCGATGCCTTTTAGTCTGATGCCGTTTCGTCCGATGCCTTTTAGTCTGAGTCTGTTTCGTCCGATGCCTTTATGTCTGAGTCCGTTTCGTCCGATGCCTTTTAGTCTGAGTCCGTTTCGTCCGATGCCTTTTAGTCTGAGTCCGTTTCGTCCGATGCCTTTTAGTCTGATGCCGTTTCGTCCGATGCCTTTTAGTCTGAGTCCGTTTCGTCCGATGCCTTTTAGTCTGATGCCGTTTCGTCCGATGCCTTTTAGTCTGAGTCCGTTTCGTCCGATGCCTTTTAGTCTGAGTCCGTTTCGTCCGATGCCTTTTAGTCTGAGTCCGTTTCGTCCGATGCCTTTTAGTCTGATGCCGTTTCGTCCGATGCCTTTTAGTCTGAGTCCGGTTCGTCCGATGCCTTTTAGTCTGAGTCCGTTTCGTCCGATGCCTTTTAGTCTTGATGACACTGAAACTGAAAGTGACACTTTCCAAGATGGCTGCATGTCTTTCTGTCTGCTCTTTGTCTGTCCATTTTTAACTTTTTTAAAGGTTTTTAGTGCACCTTTCACTGAAATAATCCAGACAGTGCCTTCATTTAATCTTAACTAAGTTTTTGTAGTCATGGATATCCTACCCTGTTATTTTTGTGAGCTCTTGGCCTATTATTTGGTTTGAGGCCTATCTTCATGCTACAGCCCAGGGATCTGTTGCAGTGTGGCTTGTCTTCAGCCTAGATCTGTGACGGGTTCTTGAAACAGGATTTACAGCAAGATAACAACATCTATCTCCAGCTGCATTGTGGTTCGCTTCTAGCACACACTAAAGCCTATGCTATCTGGCTACAGCTATTCTGAGAGGTTCTCGGCCTACTCCATCTGGTCTGAGGCCTACCTGCTTGTCTTCGAGAGGATCTCGGCCTACTCCACCTGGTCTGAGGCCTACCTGCTTGTCTTCGAGAGGATCTCGGCCTACTCCATCTGGTCTGAGGCCTACCTGCTTGCTTTCGAGAGGATCTCGGCCTACTCCACCTGGTCTGAGGCCTACCTGCTTGCTTTCGAGAGGATCTCGGCCTACTCCACCTGGTCTGAGGCCTACCTGCTTGTTTTCGAGAGGATCTCGGCCTACTCCACCTGGTCTGAGGCCTACATGGACCTGCTGCAGTGTGGCTTGCCTTCAGCCTAGATCTGTGGCAGGGGTTTTCGAATCAGGATTTACATCAAGGCTTATTTCCAGCACACATTGAAGCCTGTGCTACACTACTAAAGTATCTGAATCATGCTTTTCTTTATAAAAATCTTACTGGTTCTCTGGATTTTGTCATTCACCTTTTTGCTGCATGTACAGTATCAGGACCCCGGGCCTGCTGGTAAACGCACTCTAGGGTCTGCCACAGCATTTCACTGTCGAGGAACATTAGACTTCATTCTTCAATCGAGAGATGTCCTATCCTATTGGATTACTAAATCTGTTGGACTTTCTGTCACCCAGGTATTTCGAACCCTTCCATATTTTTCAATTATGCTACTGCAGGAACTGTTTAACTCTAATCTGTTACTGGCTTTGCCCTTTGTAAAAGACAAACAATCGATTTGTTCTGGTGTTGCTCTTAGACGCATGTTAATTATTCTCATGTTATTTATCTCTGGTAATGTTCATCCAAATCCTGGGCCAGCTAACTCAGTTACTGCCCAGCTGTCATTTGGTGAATTTTGTGACCGTAAATCATTGGGTTTTTTACATGTAAATATCTGCAGTCTGTTGAATTCTAAGCATTTTGACACTTTAAAAACATTGGTGCACACAGCTAATCCTGATGTTCTTGCTATCTCTGAATCCTGGCTTAAAAAAGGGAACACTGATCTTGACATCTTCATACCAGGCTATAATGTGTTTCGTCAGGACAGAGCTACCAGGGGTGGTGGTGTAGCTATGTATGTTAAAGATCATCTGCAATGTACTGTTGTTCTTTCTAAGTCAGTTCCTAAACAACTTGAACTACTGGTACTAAAGCTTAGGCTTTCAACCACTTTCTCTATCTCTGTTGCTGTTTGCTATAGAGCACCTTCAGCTCCAGTTTCTGCACTCACAGCCTTTAGTCAATTCCTAGCTCCATACATATCCTCTGAGTTTGTCCTTATGGGTGATCTGAACTGGGATATGATCAATCCCCCAGATACAGTTTTGCAACAGTTTGATGCTCTAAACCTTACTCAGATGATATCTGAGCCCACCAGACTTAATCCTAAATCTTCCTCATCATCCACTCTGATTGACCTCCTTTTGACTAACAATCCATCTAACTATCAAGCTGGAGTTTTCAGTCAAATAAGTGATCATTGCGCTATTGCATGTGTACGCTCTGGCCTTTCATTCAAAAGGCCCCCAGTAATTGTAACCAAGCGCTCTTTGAAAAAACTGGACATGCAAGCTTTTCTCCAAGATGTTGCGGCCGTGTCCTGGGACAGAATTAATTCCTTCCACCTCTTGGAAGAGGCATGGTCTTTTTTTAAAAACACTTTCAGTCTGATTATGAGTAAGCATGCCCCTCTGAAAAAAATTAGAATAAAAAATCGATATAGTCCCTGGTTTTCCAATGACCTGGCTGAGATTATTCATCATAAAAATGCTCTCTGGAGAAAAGCCCGCTCTACCCAAACTCCAGTTGACTGGCTGGCCTTCCGTCAATGCAGAAATAAAGCAACACAGGCTATCAGAAATGCCAAAATCTCGCATTTTAAAGAAAAACTCACCACATGTGGCACTGATGCTAGGGCATTCTGGAAAACAGTCAAGGTAATGGAAAATAAAGTTATTTCACCTCATTTACCAGTTTCTATGTTATTTAATGACATCATTATTACTGAGAAGTCTCGGATGGCCTCACTTCTAAACCATCACTTTATTAATGCAACTCATACAGTTACAATGTCAAACCCTAATCTTGTCTCAATGGATACTTCAGTTACAACCTCAGCAGATGCCCAACTTTCTCCATCAAGCAACAATGGCTTCTCTTTTATGCCTCTTTCCACCTCTGAAGTCCAGGATGAACTCTCCAAGCTGAACACAAACAAATCTGCTGGCCTTGATGGTCTTGATCCCATGTTCTTAAAAGCAGCATCCCGCATTATTGCCGCTCCCGTCACAAGACTATTTAACATGTCCCTACAGCTCTCTGAGTTCCCTATTGATTGGAAATCAGCTATAATTTTTCCCCTCTTCAAAGGGGGTTCTGAATCTGATCCAAATTGTTACCGCCCAATTTCCATCCTACCATGCCTTGCCAAAGTTCTGGAGAAGCTCGTCCAAAAACAGTTAAATGATTTCCTGGATAAAAATCATATATTATTTGACATGCAATCTGGTTTTCGGACAGGACATGGGTGCATAACAGCCACCACAAAGGTCCTTGATGAGGTAATTACAGCATTAGACAGCAAACAGGTCTGTATTGCCACCTTTATAGACCTCGCCAAGGCCTTTGACTCAGTCGACCATAGGATCCTCTTACATAAGCTTTCCAGTATTGGTCTGTCCTCCTCTAGCTGTGTTTGGTTTGCCAATTATCTCACCAACCGTGCCCAGCAATTGAAGGTTGAAAACATTATGTCAGACCCACTTAATATCTCTAAAGGTGTGCCTCAAGGCTCCATCCTGGGCCCAACCCTTTTTTCTATCTACATCAATGATATAGCCAGAGCTGCTGGCACCTCCAGGATTCATCTTTATGCAGATGATACCATTTTGTACTCAGTTGGTTCCTCTCCCAATTCTGCAGCTTCCAGTCTTAAACTCAGTTTCACCTCTATAGAGCAGTTCTTTGACAATCTCCACCTCCGTATTAACACCAGTAAGACAAAATGTATAATTTTTAGCCGAAAACCAGTCATCGAGACTCCACTTACAATCACCTGCATGAACGGTATGGCTCTGGAGTATGTCAAAAAATATAAATATCTAGGTATATGGTTGGACTCATCCCTGTCATTCATTACACACATCAATAACCTTCAAACAAAAGTCAAAGCTAGACTAGCCTTTCTTTTCCGCAATAAAGCTTCCTTTACTCATGCTACCAAATGCACCCTCGTTAAGATGACAGTACTGCCAATTTTGGACTATGGCGATATTATCTACAGAATGGCACCAAACACAGCCCTAAAAAAAAAACTTGACACACTCTATCATTCAGCCATCCGTTTTGCCACTAATGCACCCTTTCACACTCATCACTGTGACCTGTATAAACTGGTGGGCTGGCCCTCCCTTCATACCCGGCGGCTCCATCATTGGTTTCTCTTCATATACAAGACAATCCTGGGCAAGACACCTCTCTATTTGTCATCTCTTCTTCATGCTGCTCATAACGCCTATCACACAAGATCAAGTGATTTGATTAAATTTAGGACCCCCCCTACTTCTACTATCTTTGGACGTAATGCCTTCCGCTTTGCAGCAGTACACGACTGGAACATACTACAAAATACCCTGAAACTTACATCTCTGATCCCAATCTCCACCTTTAAGCAAAACGTTCAAAATTACATAGTTGACTCTTGTTCCTGCTGACAATTATGAACCATATTTATACACACATATTTAAGCACTTTATTCTTTTTCTTTTTCTCTTTTCTTTGTTGTCTACCTTTTTTAATTCAATTGCTTGTTCTATGTGTGTCATGTGTTTGACTATGTACAGTTGTACAGTATGTCCCTATTTATTCCTGTAGCCTCTTGGCCAGGTCATGTTTGTAAATGAGAAGTGGTTCTCAAACAGTTTACCTGGATAAATAAAGGTTAAATAAAAAAAAAAATAAATAAAAAAAAGTCTGATGCCGTTTCGTCCGATGCCTTTTAGTCTGAGTCCGTTTCGTCCGATGCCTTTTAGTCTGAGTCCGTTTCGTCCGATGCCTTTTAGTCTGAGTCCGTTTCGTCCGATGCCTTTATGTCTGAGTCCGTTTCGTCCGATGCCTTTTAGTCTGATGCCGTTTCGTCCGATGCCTTTTAGTCTGAGTCCGTTTCGTCCGATGCCTTTTAGTCTGAGTCCGTTTCGTCCGATGCCTTTTAGTCTGAGTCCGTTTCGTCCGATGCCTTTATGTCTGAGTCCGTTTCGTCCGATGCCTTTATGTCTGAGTCCGTTTCGTCCGATGCCTTTTAGTCTGAGTCCGTTTCGTCCGATGCCTTTTAGTCTGAGTCCGTTTCGTCCGATGCCTTTTAGTCTGATGCCGTTTCGTCCGATGCCTTTATGTCTGAGTCCGTTTCGTCCGATGCCTTTTAGTCTGATGCCGTTTCGTCCGATGCCTTTTAGTCTGAGTCCGTTTCGTCCGATGCCTTTATGTCTGAGTCCGTTTCGTCCGATGCCTTTTAGTCTGATGCCGTTTCGTCCGATGCCTTTTAGTCTGAGTCCGTTTCGTCCGATGCCTTTTAGTCTGAGTCCGTTTCGTCCGATGCCTTTTAGTCTGAGTCCGTTTCGTCCGATGCCTTTATGTCTGAGTCCGTTTCGTCCGATGCCTTTTAGTCTGATGCCGTTTCGTCCGATGCCTTTTAGTCTGAGTCCGTTTCGTCCGATGCCTTTTAGTCTGAGTCCGTTTCGTCCGATGCCTTTATGTCTGAGTCCGTTTCGTCCGATGCCTTTTAGTCTGAGTCCGTTTCGTCCGATGCCTTTATGTCTGAGTCCGTTTCGTCCGATGCCTTTTAGTCTGATGCCGTTTCGTCCGATGCCTTTTAGTCTGAGTCCGTTTCGTCCGATGCCTTTTAGTCTGAGTCCGTTTCGTCCGATGCCTTTTAGTCTGAGTCCGTTTCGTCCGATGCCTTTATGTCTGAGTCCGTTTCGTCCGATGCCTTTTAGTCTGATGCCGTTTCGTCCGATGCCTTTTAGTCTGAGTCCGTTTCGTCCGATGCCTTTTAGTCTGAGTCCGTTTCGTCCGATGCCTTTATGTCTGAGTCCGTTTCGTCCGATGCCTTTTAGTCTGAGTCCGTTTCGTCCGATGCCTTTATGTCTGAGTCCGTTTCGTCCGATGCCTTTATGTCTGAGTCCGTTTCGTCCGATGCCTTTTAGTCTGATGCCGTTTCGTCCAATGCCTTTTAGTCTGAGTCTGTTTCGTCCGATGCCTTTTAGTCTGAGTCCGTTTCGTCCGATGCCTTTTAGTCTGAGTCCGGTTCGTCCGATGCCTTTTAGTCTGAGTCCGTTTCGTCCGATGCCTTTTAGTCTGAGTCCGTTTCGTCCGATGCCTTTTAGTCTGATGCCGTTTCGTCCGATGCCTTTTAGTCTGAGTCTGTTTCGTCCGATGCCTTTTAGTCTGAGTCCGTTTCGTCCGATGCCTTTTAGTCTGAGTCCGTTTCGTCCGATGCCTTTTAGTCTGATGCCGTTTCGTCCGATGCCTTTTAGTCTGAGTCCGTTTCGTCCGATGCCTTTTAGTCTGATGCCGTTTCGTCCGATGCCTTTTAGTCTGAGTCCGTTTCGTCCGATGCCTTTTAGTCTGATGCCGTTTCGTCCGATGCCTTTTAGTCTGAGTCTGTTTCGTCCGATGCCTTTATGTCTGAGTCCGTTTCGTCCGATGCCTTTTAGTCTGAGTCCGTTTCGTCCGATGCCTTTTAGTCTGAGTCCGTTTCGTCCGATGCCTTTTAGTCTGATGCCGTTTCGTCCGATGCCTTTTAGTCTGAGTCCGTTTCGTCCGATGCCTTTTAGTCTGATGCCGTTTCGTCCGATGCCTTTTAGTCTGAGTCCGTTTCGTCCGATGCCTTTTAGTCTGAGTCCGTTTCGTCCGATGCCTTTTAGTCTGATGCCGTTTCGTCCGATGCCTTTTAGTCTGAGTCCGGTTCGTCCGATGCCTTTTAGTCTGAGTCCGTTTCGTCCGATGCCTTTTAGTCTGATGCCGTTTCGTCCGATGCCTTTTAGTCTGAGTCCGTTTCGTCCGATGCCTTTTAGTCTGAGTCCGTTTCGTCCGATGCCTTTTAGTCTGAGTCCGTTTCGTCCGATGCCTTTATGTCTGAGTCCGTTTCGTCCGATGCCTTTTAGTCTGAGTCCGTTTCGTCCGATGCCTTTATGTCTGAGTCCGTTTCGTCCGATGCCTTTTAGTCTGATGCCGTTTCGTCCGATGCCTTTTAGTCTGAGTCCGTTTCGTCCGATGCCTTTTAGTCTGAGTCCGTTTCGTCCGATGCCTTTTAGTCTGAGTCCGTTTCGTCCGATGCCTTTATGTCTGAGTCCGTTTCGTCCGATGCCTTTTAGTCTGATGCCGTTTCGTCCGATGCCTTTTAGTCTGAGTCCGTTTCGTCCGATGCCTTTTAGTCTGAGTCCGTTTCGTCCGATGCCTTTATGTCTGAGTCCGTTTCGTCCGATGCCTTTTAGTCTGAGTCCGTTTCGTCCGATGCCTTTATGTCTGAGTCCGTTTCGTCCGATGCCTTTATGTCTGAGTCCGTTTCGTCCGATGCCTTTTAGTCTGATGCCGTTTCGTCCAATGCCTTTTAGTCTGAGTCTGTTTCGTCCGATGCCTTTTAGTCTGAGTCCGTTTCGTCCGATGCCTTTTAGTCTGAGTCCGGTTCGTCCGATGCCTTTTAGTCTGAGTCCGTTTCGTCCGATGCCTTTTAGTCTGAGTCCGTTTCGTCCGATGCCTTTTAGTCTGATGCCGTTTCGTCCGATGCCTTTTAGTCTGAGTCTGTTTCGTCCGATGCCTTTTAGTCTGAGTCCGTTTCGTCCGATGCCTTTTAGTCTGAGTCCGTTTCGTCCGATGCCTTTTAGTCTGATGCCGTTTCGTCCGATGCCTTTTAGTCTGAGTCCGTTTCGTCCGATGCCTTTTAGTCTGATGCCGTTTCGTCCGATGCCTTTTAGTCTGAGTCCGTTTCGTCCGATGCCTTTTAGTCTGATGCCGTTTCGTCCGATGCCTTTTAGTCTGAGTCTGTTTCGTCCGATGCCTTTATGTCTGAGTCCGTTTCGTCCGATGCCTTTTAGTCTGAGTCCGTTTCGTCCGATGCCTTTTAGTCTGAGTCCGTTTCGTCCGATGCCTTTTAGTCTGATGCCGTTTCGTCCGATGCCTTTTAGTCTGAGTCCGTTTCGTCCGATGCCTTTTAGTCTGATGCCGTTTCGTCCGATGCCTTTTAGTCTGAGTCCGTTTCGTCCGATGCCTTTTAGTCTGAGTCCGTTTCGTCCGATGCCTTTTAGTCTGAGTCCGTTTCGTCCGATGCCTTTTAGTCTGATGCCGTTTCGTCCGATGCCTTTTAGTCTGAGTCCGGTTCGTCCGATGCCTTTTAGTCTGAGTCCGTTTCGTCCGATGCCTTTTAGTCTGATGCCGTTTCGTCCGATGCCTTTTAGTCTGAGTCCGTTTCGTCCGATGCCTTTTAGTCTGAGTCCGTTTCGTCCGATGCCTTTTAGTCTGTGTCCGTTTCGTCCGATGCCTTTATGTCTGAGTCCGTTTCGTCCGATGCCTTTTAGTCTGATGCCGTTTCGTCCGATGCCTTTTAGTCTGAGTCCGTTTCGTCCGATGCCTTTTAGTCTGAGTCCGTTTCGTCCGATGCCTTTTAGTCTGAGTCCGTTTCGTCCGATGCCTTTATGTCTGAGTCCGTTTCGTCCGATGCCTTTATGTCTGAGTCCGTTTCGTCCGATGCCTTTTAGTCTGAGTCCGTTTCGTCCGATGCCTTTTAGTCTGAGTCCGTTTCGTCCGATGCCTTTTAGTCTGATGCCGTTTCGTCCGATGCCTTTATGTCTGAGTCCGTTTCGTCCGATGCCTTTTAGTCTGATGCCGTTTCGTCCGATGCCTTTTAGTCTGAGTCCGTTTCGTCCGATGCCTTTATGTCTGAGTCCGTTTCGTCCGATGCCTTTTAGTCTGATGCCGTTTCGTCCGATGCCTTTTAGTCTGAGTCCGTTTCGTCCGATGCCTTTTAGTCTGAGTCCGTTTCGTCCGATGCCTTTTAGTCTGAGTCCGTTTCGTCCGATGCCTTTATGTCTGAGTCCGTTTCGTCCGATGCCTTTTAGTCTGATGCCGTTTCGTCCGATGCCTTTTAGTCTGAGTCCGTTTCGTCCGATGCCTTTTAGTCTGAGTCCGTTTCGTCCGATGCCTTTATGTCTGAGTCCGTTTCGTCCGATGCCTTTTAGTCTGAGTCCGTTTCGTCCGATGCCTTTATGTCTGAGTCCGTTTCGTCCGATGCCTTTTAGTCTGATGCCGTTTCGTCCGATGCCTTTTAGTCTGAGTCCGTTTCGTCCGATGCCTTTTAGTCTGAGTCCGTTTCGTCCGATGCCTTTTAGTCTGAGTCCGTTTCGTCCGATGCCTTTATGTCTGAGTCCGTTTCGTCCGATGCCTTTTAGTCTGATGCCGTTTCGTCCGATGCCTTTTAGTCTGAGTCCGTTTCGTCCGATGCCTTTTAGTCTGAGTCCGTTTCGTCCGATGCCTTTATGTCTGAGTCCGTTTCGTCCGATGCCTTTTAGTCTGAGTCCGTTTCGTCCGATGCCTTTATGTCTGAGTCCGTTTCGTCCGATGCCTTTTAGTCTGATGCCGTTTCGTCCGATGCCTTTTAGTCTGAGTCCGTTTCGTCCGATGCCTTTTAGTCTGAGTCCGTTTCGTCCGATGCCTTTTAGTCTGAGTCCGTTTCGTCCGATGCCTTTATGTCTGAGTCCGTTTCGTCCAATGCCTTTTAGTCTGAGTCCGTTTCGTCCGATGCCTTTTAGTCTGAGTCCGTTTCGTCCGATGCCTTTTAGTCTGAGTCCGTTTCGTCCGATGCCTTTTAGTCTGATGCCGTTTCGTCCGATGCCTTTTAGTCTGAGTCTGTTTCGTCCGATGCCTTTATGTCTGAGTCCGTTTCGTCCGATGCCTTTTAGTCCGAGTCCGTTTCGTCCGATGCCTTTTAGTCTGATGCCGTTTCGTCCGATGCCTTTTAGTCTGAGTCCGTTTCGTCCGATGCCTTTATGTCTGAGTCCGTTTCGTCCGATGCCTTTTAGTCCGAGTCCGTTTCGTCCGATGCCTTTTAGTCTGAGTCCGTTTCGTCCGATGCCTTTATGTCTGAGTCCGTTTCGTCCGATGCCTTTTAGTCTGAGTCCGTTTCGTCCGATGCCTTTTAGTCTGAGTCCGTTTCGTCCGATGCCTTTTAGTCTGAGTCCGTTTCGTCCGATGCCTTTTTGTCTGAGTCCGTTTCGTCCGATGCCTTTATGTCTGAGTCCGTTTCGTCCGATGCCTTTTAGTCTGAGTCCGTTTCGACCGATGCCTTTTAGTCTGAGTCCGTTTCGTCCGATGCCTTTTAGTCTGATGCCGTTTCGTCCGATGCCTTTTAGTCTGAGTCTGTTTCGTCCGATGCCTTTATGTCTGAGTCCGTTTCGTCCGATGCCTTTATGTCTGAGTCCGTTTCGTCCGATGCCTTTTAGTCCGAGTCCGTTTCGTCCGATGCCTTTTAGTCTGAGTCCGTTTCGTCCGATGCCTTTATGTCTGAGTCCGTTTCGTCCGATGCCTTTTAGTCTGAGTCCGTTTCGTCCGATGCCTTTTAGTCTGAGTCCGTTTCGTCCGATGCCTTTTAGTCTGAGTCCGTTTCGTCCGATGCCTTTTTGTCTGAGTCCGTTTCGTCCGATGCCTTTATGTCTGAGTCCGTTTCGTCCGATGCCTTTTAGTCTGAGTCCGTTTCGACCGATGCCTTTTAGTCTGAGTCCGTTTCGTCCGATGCCTTTATGTCTGAGTCCGTTTCGTCCGATGCCTTTATGTCTGAGTCCATTTCGTCCGATGCCTTTATGTCTGAGTCCGTTTCGTCCGATGCCTTTTAGTCTAAGTCCGTTTCGTCCGATGCCTTTATGTCTGAGTCCGTTTCGTCCGATGCCTTTATGTCTGAGTCCGTTTCGTCCGATGCCTTTTAGTCTGAGTCCGTTTCGTCCGATGCCTTTTAGTCTGAGTCCGTTTCGTCCGATGCCTTTTAGTCTGAGTCCGTTTCGTCCGATGCCTTTATGTCTGAGTCCGTTTCGTCCGATGCCTTTTAGTCTGAGTCCGTTTCGTCCGATGCCTTTTAGTCTGAGTCCGTTTCGTCCGATGCCTTTTAGTCTGAGTCCGTTTCGTCCGATGCCTTTATGTCTGAGTCCGTTTCGTCCGATGCCTTTTAGTCTGATGCCGTTTCGTCCGATGCCTTTATGTCTGAGTCCGTTTCGTCCGATGCCTTTATGTCTGATGCCTTTATGTCTGATGCCTTTTTGTCTGAGGCTGTTTCATCTGATGCCTAATTGTACGAGACCTGACACCTGACATTGTTTTTCCTGAGACCTGAAGCTTTTCAGTCTGAGGCGCGATGCTGTTTTGTCCAATGACTGAAGCCTTTTAGTCTGAGGCATGATGCCTTGTCTTCATATGTCTGAGGTCTGAGGATGTCCTAAAATGTACACCGTACTACGGTGTTTGATCATCGTTCTGAATCTGATCAAGGCTTAGTCTTTGACAAAAATGTGATTTTCTCATCTTTTTCGTTTAAAATGTTGCCTTTCTTTATGAAACTTTCCGACATTCAAGTGTTGATAAAAAAGGATGCATGAATCTAATAAAAGGTTTTTAAAATTAAAATAGAGTTAAAGGTATTTTTCAAGTATAAAAAATAACATTTGAACATAGTAGTATAGGCCTACTGCAAGAGCAAAAATTGTATATAAATAGTAAACTATAAGTATAATGTTAAGTTCATTTAAAGAAAACTTGCAGTATAAAACTACTAGACTAGTAGTTTACTGAGAGTACACTTCAAAGTTGCTACAAGTATAAAAATAGTAAACTACTAGTATACTCATAAGTTCACTTGCAGTACAAATGAGAAACGTAATTATGAACTACTTGTGCACTTAAAGTTTACTACTGTTACACTTATAGTACACTTATAAACATACTTTTATATACTTCAAGTGGGCCAATTTAGTCCCAAGCGGTATTAAAATAGTACACTTACAAGTTTACTACTAGTACATATTGACATTAGTATACTTACTACATAAAGTATACTTAAAAATATACTTGAACATTACTCAAGTATACTTCATAAAATTAACTTGAAGTATACTTTTTTTTCAGAAGGGTCCATTGTTACAACCCCAAGATGATTTAATATTGTCTAAGGACATTAAGGGAGTGACATTTATTTGCAACTAAATATCTTTAAGTACAACGCAAAAAATGGGAAATAATAATGCAGAGGAATTCAGAAGATTTAGGCTACATAGATTTATTCATATTATCAGCCCATAAACATAGTGAGAAAATAAACTTCAAATGATTCTGACTATAAATAGTCAGCGTAGATAAAGGAAAATACAATGAAGTTTACCAAACAAAAATGAAGAGCACGAGTGTTGCCCAAATCAAAGAACAAAACAAAACAAAACACCTCTAACTATAACCCTGAAATCTAACCTAGCTAAATCAAAGAAAAATCCAAAAAAAACATCTTCGGCGTGCTAACACACCCCTTAACTTACCTCCACTAACTAACAAACAAAAACTACAACTCAAGGCAACACTCCCTAAACTAATGAACTAATACATCAAAAAGAAACTATATGTAGCACGATGTATGTCACGTGACATTCTAGCTTGCTCTTCAATAAACACGAGAACACACCGTTGTAACTCATCAGAACTAGACACAAGATTTAAAGAACTAAATAAAGAAACAATTAATGACGAATGAGGGACACAGGGCTACATAATAAATCTCTACGAGGTCGCGCGCGCGCACATACAGCAAAAGCCCAGCCAAAACCCCTCCTTATAGACAGCTGGCGTCGCCCTTTTATAGCCAGCTTCCGGCAGAGCGTCATGGAGACGAACGAATCCCAGCCAACTGTCAGGATCCGAAGCCAATCAGAATCTAACAACAAGACACAGATCATAAGCACACAAACATACTCGTAACACACTTTCCCCCATACGTTTTTGAACAAGGAAAAATGTTTAAAAACAAAAATTAAGAAGAAAATTATACTTAGCTTCTTGAAAGACTGTCTGCTACCACATTTTCTGACCCCCTCTTGTGTCTGATTTCTAAGTTGTAACTCTGTACAATCAACGCCCAGCGCATAAGTCGTTGATTTTGATTATACATTCGGGAGAGAAACACCAAAGGGTTATGGTCAGTAAAAACGGTCACAGGTGAAGAAGAAGAACCCAAATAAACTTCAAAAAATTGCAAAGCAAAAATAAGTGCAAGAGTTTCCTTCTCTATAGTTGAATAGTTCAATTGATGCTTAATGAACTTCCTAGAAAAGTAACAGACCGGATGATCAAACCCCCTCTCATCCTCCTGTAAAAGTACAGCTCCCGAACCTGTACCGCTGGCATCAATCTCTAACTTAAATGAACGAGCAAAGTCTGGGGAAACCAGAACGGGTGCGTTAGTCAGTAACATCTTGATACCAACAAAAGCCTGCTGACAACTCTCAGTCCATTTCCATGTCCTCTTAGGACTCAACAAATCTGTGAGAGATTGCACGACAATAGAAAAGTTACGACAAAAGTTGCGATAATATCCAGCCATACCTAGAAATCTACGCAGTTCTCGTCGCGTAGTAGGAACTGGATAATCTGCTACAGCCGCAACTTTCGCACTGACCGGTCAAACTTGACCTTGACCCACCTCCTTTCCAAGATAAGTTATTGTTGCTTTACCAAACTCAGATTTCGCCAAGTTCACGGTCAAATGAGCTTCAGCTAGACGTGTGAACAGTTCTAAGCAACATCAAGTGCTCTGACCAGTCCAAAGAGTACAGTACCAAGTCATCCAGATATGCGTTACAATTGGGTACTCCAGACAAAACCATGTTAATCAAACGCTGAAAGGTGGCAGGCGCGTTCCGCAGACCGAACGCCATCACCCGATATTGTAGAAAGTAGGTCGGGCGTGACGAAGGCAGAAATTTCGGCTGCGCGAGATGTAAGTGGTACCTGCCAATACCCTTTCAGCAAGTCGAGTTTGGTAACAAATTTAGCCGGACCCAAATTGTCCACACAATCCTCCATCCTCGGCATAGGATAGCTGTCTGGTACAGTAACTGAATTAACTTTTCTGTAATCTGTACAGAAACGATTGGTCCCATCCGACTTTTTCACCAATAAACACGGACTACTCCATGGACTAAAACTAGGTTTGGCTAGTCTATTAGTCAACAAGTAGTCAACTTCAGATTTCATCTGCATTCTCTTAACAGCATTTACCCTGTAGGCATGCTGTTTAATCGGAACCGCACCCTTAACTTGTATGTCATGTTGCAATACATTAGTAATCGAGGGAACATCTCCAAACAAAGAAGGAAACTCATGAATTAACTGAGTAACATCATCTTTTTGTGCCTCATTCAAATCACTCAAAAAGTTTGACATATTTTGCAGAATTTCTGAATTTGGCAACCTTACCCCATGAGACGTATCACCTGGCATTAACGGATCATCTTCTCGTAACTCACCACTAGATGGAGACATAATATCGGCTTCCCCCGTAACAAAGGGAACAACGGCAGCAACAACCACCCTTTCATTAACAGAATATTCCGAATCCCCCTTTCTATTAGATTTCTCAGCAGAGTCTCTAGAAAGATACTTCTTCAGCATATTAACATGACACATTTGTTGCTTCTTCTTACGCTCAGGAGTTTGAATTACATAACTAGTGTCATTTAGTTTCTTAATCACCTCATAGGGACCATCAAAACGAGCTGACAAAGACGAACCCACAACTGGCAATAGCACCAAGACTTTATCACCAGATTGGAAATCACGTTTAACAGACTTAATATCAAAGCGCTTTTTCATTTGAGTTTCACTCAGTGTTTTTCTCGCAAAAGAACAAGATTCATGCAAACGTTCTTTAAACTTACTAACGTACTCCAGCACGTTCACCTTAGAAGATTCCTGCTCATTCATCATCATTTCCTTAAATATTTTAAGGGGTCCACGCAGTGTGTGTCCGAAAACTAAATCTGCTGGGCTAAATCCCAACGATTCCTGGATAGTTTCACGAACAGCAAACAAGAGTAAGGGGACGCCCTCATCCCATTCCTTGTCAAACTCCAGGCAGTATTTTCGTAACATCGATTTTAATGTTTGGTGGAAACGTTCGATTGCTCCCTGGCTCTCAGGATGATACGAACTCGAAACTTTGTGCTGAATTTCAAGGGTTCTCAAAACCTGCTCAAAAAGAGAAGAAAGAAAATTAGTTCCTCGATCTGTTTGCACCACCTTTGGTAAACCAAAAGTAGTGAAAAACTTCATCAATGCTTTAATTACTACAGAGGAGGTAATTTTTCTTAACGGAATTGCCTCCGGAAAACGAGTTGCAGTGCACATTATGGTCAGTAAAAACTGATTACCAGTCTTTGTTTTTGGCAAAGGGCCCACACAATCTACGAGAACCTTTTCAAATGGTTCACCAACCGCAGGTACTGGAATTAACGGCGCTGGAGGAATCTGTTGATTGGGCTTCCCAGTAACCTGACAAACGAGGCCAGCATTTATCCCCTATAAAGTTACCATAAAGTTTGCAGCTTTAAAAAACAATCATCATTCCTAATGCCGAAACATGACAGCCAATACGAGTCAGAGTAACGTTAGGGCAGAAATGTTTTCAAAGTCTTTTACACCGCGAGTCTGACAACTGGACACACACTGCCGAACAAAGAACCGCACGTCGGAAAGCAAGCCTGAGGTAAGTTAGGTTACAATGTTAACTGTCCTGTCAGATACAGACAGCGATGTTGCCAATGTCATTATTTTTAATTTTGACATAGAAGTGGGCGAGATGATATCGCGAGCGGGCGCGGGCGCCGTGAGCGCTGAGCGAGCAGGAACAGTGCAGTGTTATTCATTGCGCGGCTCGCGAGCCTCATGCGGCTCGCCAAGCTTTAATTTGTGGCTCGCATGGCGGTAAATAATACGGTGATATGATGCATTCACTAGAGATATTTCATAAAAACATTAATAACAAGTACATAACCCGTTAAAAACTTCTATTACAAATAATTTCGATTGGATTGAAAGGGGTGGTTTAGAGAGAACGTGAAAAAACTTGATCGATTGAAAACCGAAACTGAAAGGACGACGTATGACGCGCGGAACGAGCTGTTCTTCTGATGAATAAAGTGTCATATAAATGAGTATCCTTTCATTCTATAATTCTCCTTTCACTCAGCATCTGTGAAGTGAAGCAGGATAACGGCTCACCAGTCCTTGTTTCAGATTATCATAAAGACGACTGGTTTGGAGCATTTTAATGCGTGATAAATAGTAGTAGTAAATAGTTTTTTTTTTCTCTGAAACCCGAAGAAACACGTAGATCAGCGGCCCATTGGTTCTTTTCTTGATTTCCACTGGGCTAGCCCAATCACATCTTTAATGTGAAGTATAGAAATATACTCTTTCAAGTATAGAAATTAGTACAAAACTATGAAAGTTTCCTCTATTTTTCAGTGCATTTGTTTTACAATATATGGCTATTACTATCATGGGATTAATATTATAACTATTATTGTAGCAGTAATGTAGACAGACACTGTAACTAAAGGAGTTTTGAAATTTTATTTGTTTAATTTGCACCAGATTGATGAATTTAACATTAAAAATCACAAAATTTTCTTACGGGGGAGCATGCCCCCCAACCCCCCTAGAGTGGTAAAGGCCCACTCATCACAGTGATCCAAAAATCCTGTGACAAACACTGGTAATACTATGCCAATGCAGCTTACAGGGTTTGGGGGGCATTCATCACTGTGGAGTATAGTTCAATTCTATTAATAAGTGAGAATTTCATCTGTTCGTGTTAACTCTTACGCGTTACTCACTCATTAAATTATTTTTTTTGTGGGGGGGGGGGTATATGCCGCATCCTTCTCACCTTTTTTACCCCTGACCTGTTTTCATGCCTGGTATAAGCAAGCCCTGATCAAACACATACCTCACTTTCTCGTTTATCACGGTGTCTGGATTTTCTGCAGCTAGAAAACACTTGAATTGCAGCGACGGATCAGCTTTCTGCGCTGAAATAACCTCATCACGTGACACAGGCAAATTCAGCACCTCAGCATCGGACAGTTCATCTTTAGGCGATTTCAACTGGTCATCATAAATAACCTTGGTGGTATTCTCGGATTGAAGTTTATCTTCCTCAAATACAGACGACATGAATGAATCGGACAACCCAATGTCTGTGCCTATTCTGCGTTTTTGTGCTCGGGTAACCACGCTTGCGGGAAACACATCAGGATATTTGTGCACTACATCATCCACAGGAATAAAACAGTCTGGCTGATCAAGGAGTTCTGGCAATGGAAATACCTTCTCTCCAGCCAAATCATTTCCCAGGATAAAAGTAAAACCCGTCACTGGCAATGCCGTGCGAACCCCCACATTCACAAAACCAGTAACTAACTCACACTGTAAGTGTATACGATGCAATGGGACTTTTACAGTACCCATTCCAATACCCTGAATCAACACATGGGATCCACAAGATGTCTGTTCAGATAGTGGTAAAATATCAGCGACAACAAAAGACAGAGCAGCTCCAGTATCACGCAGAATATTTACTTCTTGCTGACTACCACAATCGCCATGTAAAGAGATGAGCCCTTTCATTAAGAACGGCGTGAATTTCACATCAATCTCTTCACCATTAGTAGCGTTACTCAAACGCGCCTCCGTATGATTCACCAACCCAACCGGCTTCGGTTGACCTGGCGCTTGCTTTTTTTTTTTATGTCATACAATCCGAAATAACGTGCCCTCGCTTATGACAATAAAAACACTCTCTAACTTCTTGCGTGGGAGGTAAACTCGGTTTAACTCTGAAATTTGAACTCTGTCCAGAAAAAGAGCCAGCAATTTTCTCTGAACGGACCGAACCTAACACACTCTTGTGCGTTAACACAAATTCATCAGCAAGAATTGCAGCTTGTGATGAAGATACCACTTTCTGTTCGTTCAAATATGTCACCACGCAATTCTTAAATTCCTCCAAAATCATCAGATCTTTAAGCGAATCAAAATCGGGCACCTTACTTGCAGCTAACCATTTATCAAATAAAATCCCCTTTTCACGGGCAAATTCCACATAAGTTTGCTGACTGGTTTTCCTGTGATTCCTAAATCTCTGTCGGTATGCCTCAGGCACCAACTCATACGCACGAAGTATAGTATTTTTCACAATATCATATTTCATACTATCATCCAAAGACAAAGTCGAAAAAACTTCCTGAGCCTTTCCTACTAGTCTGCATTGCAGTAATAATGTCCAAGCCTCTTTTGGCCATCGAAGTGATGAAGCTATTCTTTCAAATGCATTAAAATATGAATCTACTTCATTCTCCCTGAACTGAGGCACTAACACGATATTCTTGCTGATATCAAACGCAATTGCTGAACCATCGTTCCCTGCAGGCACAGAAGGAGGAGCAGAACGTACCGTTGACTCAGAACGACTTTTCACTGACTCTAATTCAAGCTGACGTAATTTAACCTGCGTTTCAGCTTCTATCTCCAGTTTTCGAACCTGGAGACGAAAATTCATCTCAGCATGACGTGCATCAGCACGATCCTGTGCTTCCATCTGAACTCGAGCGAGGCGCACCTTCAGGCGCGTAACATCCCCAGAACCGACAGACAACGGAGACATTGGGTGAAAGGGCGATAAAGTTACCTTGGCTTCTGTATCCCCCTCCATCGCATCACCCAATCCTGCATCGGACAGGTCAAATTTGGAGGGAGACTTTTCAGCTGCCTCATCTTCCGCCGCTTTCGCAAACACATTTAATTCAACAAGCTTTTGAATTACCGAAGCTTTGATAGACTTTTTTAACAGTTGCTTGGAAACTGGAATTTTAAAGTGATCGGCTATTTCTAAAAGATCATCTTTTCGACACTTGTCTAACTGTTCAGGCGTTGGATTGTTAATAAATTCATGAAAATCAAATGAACTCATTTTTCTTACCTCATGCCATCCAATCTCTCTCACAGGAATTTTCCAAGCGTTCCAAATGTTCTCCTCCACACAACACCACTGTTAAAATCTGCACATACCAAAGATAACAAGTATACAAATTTTTTTTTTTTTTACTCCGGATCAGCTGCAATAATTACAACTTATCCCGGACGAGCCCCCATTAAATGTTACAACCCCAAGATGATTTAATATTGTCTAAGGACATTAAGGGAGTGACATTTATTTGCAACTAAATATCTTTAAGTACAACGCAAAAAATGGGAAATAATAATGCAGAGGAATTCAGAAGATTTAGGCTACATAGATTTATTCATATTATAAGCCCATAAACATAGTGAGAAAATAAACTTCAAATGATTCTGACTATAAATAGTCAGCGTAGATAAAGGAAAATACAATTAAGTTTACCAAACAAAAATGAAGAGCACGAGTGTTGCCCAAATCAAAGAACAAAACAAAACAAAACACCTCTAACTATAACCCTGAAATCTAACCTAGCTAAATCAAAGAAAAATCCAAAAAAAACATCTTCGGCGTGCTAACACACCCCTTAACTTACCTCCACTAACTAACAAACAAAAACTACAACTCAAGGCAACACTCCCTAAACTAATGAACTAATACATCAAAAAGAAACTATGTGTAGCACGATGTATGTCACGTGACATTCTAGCTTGCTCTTCAATAAACACGAGAACACACCGTTGTAACTCATCAGAACTAGACACAAGATTTAAAGAACTAAATAAAGAAACAATTAATGACGAATGAGGGACACAGGGCTACATAATAAATCTCTACGAGGGCGCGCGTGCGCACATACAGCAAAAGCCCAGCCAAAACCCCTCCTTAAAGACAGCTGGCGTCGCCCTTTTATAGCCAGCTTCCGGCAGAGCGTCATGGAGACGAACGAATCCCAGCCGACTGTCAGGATCCGAAGCCAATCAGAATCTAACAACAAGACACAGATCATAAGCACACAAACATACTCGTAACATCCATGAAGCTCTCTACAAAGTTTGGAGGTCTGTAGCTATTGACTCTGCAGAAAGTTTGCGACTTCTGTGCGCCTCAGCATGTTCTGACCCCACTCTGTGGCCTAGTTGCTGTTGTTCCCAATTGCTTCCACTTTGTTATAATACCACTAACAGTTGACCGTGGAATGTTTTGTAGTGAGGAAATTTCACGAATGGACTTATTGCACAGGTGGCAACCTATCACCGCGCTTGAATTCACTGAGCTCCTGAGAGTGTTTGTTGAAGCGTCTGTATGCCTAGCTTCTTGATTTTATACAACTGTGGCCATGGAAGTGATTGGAACACCTGAATTCAATGATTTGGAGGGGTGTCCCAATACTTTTGTCATTATAAAGTAGTGTACATGGGGATGATTAGGATACATGAAGTACATGATATGACATGACGCACTACATAATAGGGATGTAACGATTCATCAACTACATCGATGTATCGATTTATATTCCTATGATCCAACTACATCGATGTGTGCTCGGCAAGTTGGCCTACTGGACGACATATATCGATCTAACATCGTTTTAAAAGGAAATGAATCGATTGTATCGATACTACGAAATGATTTAAGCACGTCAGACTTTATATGTATGTTTTTTTTCTTAGCACTTTTAATGATAAAGGCGTTAAACGTTACTCGATTCATGCGTGACGCACCAGCAGCAGCGCAAAGACAACAAGCAGCGCAAAGTCTCTCACCTCAGAACAGGGTTGCCAGATGCCAGCAAGGTTTTCCAGCCCAAAACCTCGTCAAAAACCGCGAGAATGCACAAAAAAACGCCCAATTTTTTTTGTGGCTTGTTTTTCGTTTAAACACATTGAAATCACTAACAAGCTTTTAAATTACCCATTTTTCGACTTAGCCTATCCAATTTTAGAAACAATACAATCAAATGAACGCAAAAGTAGGCTGTACCTCAGTCAGACTATTCTGTTACGGAAAATAATGCGATCAACTTAGGCTATCAATGAGTCTGTTTATTGTCAATAAAAGTCTATCAATGAGTCTGTTTATTGTCAATAAAAGTCTATCAATGAGTCTGTTTATTGTCAATAAAAGTCGCTTGGAAGCATTCAGTAACATAAAAACATTGAGTGGACATAAAAAATAACCTACTTTAACATTTCAATTATTTCAAAAGGCAACATGAAACATGCATATAAGGGCTGGGAGAAAAAAATCGATTCACCTAGGTATCGCACTTTTTTTTTAACGATTTTAATATCTTTTTTTTTTATTACAGAATATTACAGATATTAATTCAAATTAAATTGCTTTATTTTTGCCCTTGCTTATAGATGAGGTTGACAGAAGTTAGCCACTTTCGTTTCAAAAACGTTTCAGGATGAAATGTGTCATTATAGAGCTGCACGATTCATCTCTAAAAGACTGTGATCTCGATTCAAACACCCACGCGATCTTATTCCATTTCGTCTGTCTATTAAACCTTTGACAAAATCATATCGCAACATTCAAATCTGTGTTGGCGCTGCCGCTGACCCAGAGAGAGTTGTCATGAAACCGCAATGTCAGTCAGCGAGCTAAGTAAGTTTGAACTTTGAAAACCCCGCGAGTGTGTTGTTGTTTTAAGGAGCGGGCGCGTGCATCACTGAATGTAGTGGGAGTGTCTGTTGTGAGGTTAGGTGGCACGTATTGTGTGTGTGTGTGTGTGTGAGTGAGTGAGTGAGACTGCTGCCTGCTGAACACTGGGTCGCAGGAAGAAGCATAGATATCATATAAAGGCTAGATGTCTCGTGCGCGCTGCTGGCCAATGGAGGTCGACGTCCGCAAGTGGCGGCCATCTTGCCACAGTGTTCTCGCTCACTTGTTTAATGGTGCATGTACTTTTAGATAACCATAACTTGCTCAATTTTCTACCGATTTTCAAACGGTTTGGTTTGTTATAAACGTCAGAGATGTAGCTATGACACTGCATACATATACTGCATACATATGAAAAATTATAACATACATGTTCAAGCATTCGGAATTATAGCCAAGTTAATAACGTTTGTAAGAAACCAAACCGTTTGTAAATCCGTCAAGATTTCAGCGAGATAAGAGGATTTGTGTGCATGCTGATCATTCACCTTAATTCACAGCTTCACTGTGACAAGATGGCCGAACGGTGATGCCGGAAGTTACTGCGCCATAAGACATCTAGCGTTTATATGATATCTATGGGAAGAAGGATCTGAAGTGCCTGTGTTTCGGCAATAAAAACCCGCCGAACTGATCCGAAACCAGCCCAATTTTTATCCACCCGCACAAACCCATTTTTGCCCGCAAAATAGATTGCAAAACCGCCCAATTGGGCGGTAAACCGAATTTTTGGCTAAAAAGTCACTGAATCGATTTCAAGACACTGAATCGTTTCGGATCGTATTGTTCTAAATGAACCAGTATCATCCTTGAATCATATCGACAACCACGAATCGCGATACGAATCGAATCGTTGTTAAAACGAAGCGTTACCATAATACAAACCTGTGTCTGTATCAAATCAAATATATTAATGTGTTTCAAGTGTTTTTCCCTTTTTACTTAAATGATTTCTTGACATTTTTTGATTTTTAGATTTTTTTGATTTTGTATTGCTCTCTGAGAAATTGTATAATGATAATTTTCTCTATGATTCTTTACCATTGTTGCACAACGTTGCCCTTAGGCAACAAAAAAATATTTTGGGGTGGGGGGTTTGGGGGAGGGAAAATTTTCAATAAATCAATAAAATGTTCCCAAATGAGTCAAGAAATGATGTGGAATAATTTTTATCATGTGCCATCAAAATGCATGCAGTAGTAGAGGGTTAATTTTACCTAAAGAAATCCTGATGTTGTTCTTTGACCTGTTTCAACACACCTTGATCAGAAGCTCCACCCTCTTACAACACTAACCAGGAAGAGGCTGACTTGTTATTTCTCTTTTCTGCCATACTGACTTTGTCTCGACAAAAGCAATAAAGAATCAGAGATCAGTGGAGTACGAAGGGGAAACTTTACAGAAGAATTTGAGAAGTTTGTTTCTGAACAAGTTTGTTTCTGATCTTTGTGATTCTCATGGTGATTTGTTTTTGAAACCGTCGATCAGAAAGTGAGAGTAAAGTTTAGATTGCTGGAGCTCAAACAGTGAAAATGGCTTCAGCAGCTGAAGATGATTATATTTGTCCTGTGTGTCATGAAATCTTCAAGGCTCCAGTTCTTTTATCCTGTAGTCACAGTTTCTGTAAAGAGTGTCTTCAACAGTTCTGGAGAACCAAGGGATCTCAGGAGTGTCCTGTCTGCAGGAGAAGATCCTCAAAATCTGATCCTCCATTTAATCTTGCGTTAAAAAACTTGTGTGAGTCGTTCCTGAAGGAGAGAAATGAGAGGCGTTCATCAGGGTCTGAGGAGATCTGCAGTTTACACAGTGAGAAACTCAAACTCTTCTGTCTGGAGGACAAACAGCCTGTGTGTTTAGTGTGCAGAGATTCAGAACAACATGACAATCATAAATTCAGACCCATCAGTGAAGTGGTTTCATCATATAAGGTAAGACTAATGTTTCTTGATTCACATGTAAAGAATCATAACGAGTCACAGACACAGATCCGGTTACTACACTCTTAGAAAGAATGTGTAAAAAATGACACAACCTGTGTTAAATTTTAACACATTTATGGGTGAGCTCTAGGACTACTAGTTTTGTGTTAATTTCAACTCATTCACTGTGTTAATAAGTTTAACACACTAAATGTGTCAGAAAGGTTAACATAAATATGTGTAAAAGATGTGTAAACGTGTAACATTACCACATTATGTGCTATCCACATCCACACACTGTGTTAAGAAAGGTATCTAAAATCCTAAATCCTAAACAAAATAAGCATTTGACAAAATAAAGTCTGTGGTTGATTATCTTATTTATTATAATGACTGACATATATTAACAATTAAATTCAATCCAGAATAGAACAATACAATTTAAATCAGTCAAAAAGGAAATGTCCAACATAGGATAAAACAGTTATTTTCTCAATCTCATTAGGTAACATGACACACTTCCCCACCTTCAAAATAATTTCACTTATTTCCAAAACATTTTTAGCTTGATGTACATTGGTGGCCAAGTTTAGAAAATATTAAGCATTTTAATGTTTTTGAAAGAAATCTCTTATGCTCACCAAATATTTTATTTGATACAAAAGTACAGTAAAAACAGTAAATATTGTAAAATATTATTACAATGTAAAACAGCTGTTTTCTATTTGAATATATTTAAAAAATATTATTTTATTCATGTGATCAAAGCTGAATTTTCAGCATCATTACTCCAAGTTTTCAGTGTCACATGATCCTTCAGAAATCATTATTATACGATGATTTGATGCTCAAGAAACAGTTCTCATTATTATTATCAATGTCTGTACTCCTCCATCTTTTTCACAGCATTGAAGTAAAAGTGATCATAAAATCAGTCTTTAATAAGCCAATCTTTGGGAATAAGCATTTTGTTCACCTTTGGGAAAAATACATAAATGAACCTAAGCCTAAATGACTTATCCTGTTCAGAACTTAGTCTTGTTTAGCCAGACCTATCCCTAGACTCTATTGCAGCTTTTCTTGACCAAGGACCACCCAAGAGGACGTTTGACTGACATGTAACGCAACCAATCACAGTTCGTTTTGTTCTGCGTCATGTTTAGGGGCGTGGTAATATATGATGTCGATGTCCCTACAATAACAGACTGGCTGCATCTAATAAATTATTCATTCAAGAACGTTAAGCAAGTTTACGGCAACAATGGAGCCACGAACTTCAAATGCTTTTGAAAATCCAGCGTTTAGTTGATCCTGGTAAGCGCTCATTGTCACAGTTGTAAGCACAATAGCATTCTTCTTCCACGAGGGGTTTTGGTGTCACGGCATTTTATGGGAAGCCAAACAAACCAAAAGTGGGACGAGACAGCGGGGGTTTACAGAACTCGCGCCGCGCTGACATGTCATCTGCGCGGTTCAATGGTCCGAGCCGCGCGGCCGATTCGTCAGCGCAGCGCGGACGTGTTTCCTAGCACAACCAATGGGCAGCGCGGCGCGAACAATCCTCACCAGCGCTGCGCTGACCAATTTAAACAGCGCAGCGCAAACCATACATGCAAATGAATGTACAATAAAGAAACCCCTCCTTCCTTACAAAAAAATGGTTCTCTGCTGAAGTTTAAGAGTTTTTCCCTACAGAAGACAAAGAAGAAGAGAGACTAGATGAAATGAATACATATCTTGTGTATATTATGTTTAATAGTGTTAGTAAAAGAGTAGTGTTGTGCATCGATACTTTGAAGAACTGCACATAGAGGCTACGGAAAGAGCTGTATAATATGGGGCGCCGTTTGTAAAGCGGCTCACGCTGAAAATAACAGCAACATTTTGTCACATTTAGCTTCAAACAATGTTTAAAAAACTGGTATGAATTTTTGATGGTCACTTTTTACCACATTTACAACAATATTTGTCAACTTAGAGATATTTTAAATAGTTAAATCTAAATATTAAATGTTACACCTAAATGTTAAATGTTAAATCTAAATGCTAAATCTAAATCTAAATGTTAAATCTAAATCTAAATGTTAAATATAAAACTAAATCTAAATGTTAAATCTAAATATTAAATCTAAATCTAAATGTTAAATCTAAATGTTAAATGTTAAATCTAAATCTAAATGTTAAATCTAAATCTAAATATTAAATCTAAATCTAAATGTTAAATCTAAATGTTAAATCTAAATCTAAATGTTAAATCTAAATGTTAAATCTAAATGTTAAATCTAAATCTAAATCTAAATGTTGAATCTAAATATAAATGTTAAATCTAAATGTTAAATCTAAATCTAAATGTTGAATCTAAATCTAAATGTTAAATCTAAATCTAAATGTTGAATCTAAATGTTTGGGTTGAAACTAAATATTTAACTAATATGCAAATTCAAAATGCCGGTAACAGGAAGTGCCAAAATAAAAGCTCGAGGTGGTCAGTGTGTGTTTATAGCATGGTTTATAGTGTCAAATAACGAATAAAAACCATCTCATCCGAGGAAATGGACTCTTGGACATAGATTATCGTGATAATAACTACCTAAAATAATAAACACGTTTGGAGAAACTGTATTTGAAGAGTAGGCTAGTGTCACTTTTATGAAAAGTGCGGGACTTATGACCTGTAGCCATAATAGCCAGCCACTAGGGGGCTCACTTTGACTGAATGTCATGTCATTACTCTGTCATCACGATACTCTACAGTTTCTCCAAACGTGTTTATTATTTTAGGTAGTTATTATCGTTATATTATAGTTATTCTTATGAGATGGTTTTTATTCATTATTTGACACTATAAACCATGCTATAAACACACACTGACCACCTCGAGCTTTTATTTTGGCACTTCCGGCATTTTGAATTTGCATATTAGTTAAATATTTAGTTTCACCCAAAACATTTAGATTCAACATTTAGATTTAGATTCAACATTTAGATTTAGATTTAGATTTAACATTTAGATTTAACATTTAGATTTAGATTTAACATTTAGATTTAACATTTAGATTTAGATTTAATATTTAGATTTAACATTTAGATTTAGATTTAACATTTAACATTTAGATTTAACATTTAGATTTAGATTTAATATTTAGATTTAACATTTAGATTTAGATTTAACATTTAGATTTAACATTTAGATTTAGATTTAATATTTAGATTTAACATTTAGATTTAGATTTAACATTTAACATTTAGATTTAACATTTAGATTTAGATTTAACATTTAGATTTAGATTTAACATTTAGATTTAGATTTAACCTTTAGATTTAATATTTAACATTTAGGTGTAACATTTAATATTTAGATTTAACTATTTAAAATATCTCTAAGTTGACAAATATTGTTGTAAATGTGGTAAAAAGTGACCGTCAAAAATTCATACCAGTTTTTTTTAACATTGTTTGAAGTTAAATGTGACAAAATGTTGCTGTTATTTTCAGCGTGACCCGCTTTACAAACGGCGCCCCATAGTATAAAGCAGAAACTTGACTTCGTAGTCGTCTTGAGGAGCACGCCAACCTTCTGGTAATTATATCGGACAGTAATTAGGCTACATGTTCAGGTCATTTTATTATTGTAGTAAGTTTTGCATTCAGCCATCATTTGTAGACTTTAATCTTTTTATGTCTAAATTCTATAATTAAAACAATCATTTGTTAATTTTGAATAAAATGTTAAAACTACAGATCGATTTTATGTTATTGATATTTTGTGATATTGATTTATAGGGTGAATTCAGTGTGATTTGGACACTTTCTGCCATTGAGAACACACACACACACACACACACACACACTATATATATATATATATATATATATATATAAAATAGTATATATATTATACAGAGATATATGTTTTAGAATGACCTTGACCTCATCACCACAATCAATGAACTGGCTATACAAGACGTATGTCTTCTGGTGGACCATATTTTCAACCCTCATGTGAACGCCCCATTTTCACTACCAATTTTATATACCAGGGGACGGCCAAGGTAATGTTAATTTTAAGTTTGACACAGCAGTTTTGCAATTATTAATTTTTCATGGCTTTTTCTTTAGGTTCATGTAAATCAAAATCTGCTGTACTCATTTACATTAATAATATAGGTTTATGGGTAAAATATAATTGAGTGGCGCCAAATTGTATCTTGTATCTGTTTAAATTGGTCAGCGCAGCGCTGGTGAGGATTGTTCGCGCCGCGCTGGCCATTTGGTGTCGCTAGGAAACACGTCCGCGCTGCGCTGACGAATCGGCCGCGCGGCTCGGACCATTGAACCGCGCAGATGACATGTCAGCGCGGCGCGAGTTCTGTAAACCCCCGCTGTCTCGTCCCACTTTTGGTTTGTTTGGCTTCCCATAGCATTTGTTTCCAGGCGAACCGATAAAGAACACGACACTCACATCTCCCGAACATCCTGTAGAATTCAACCAATCAGATCGCGACTTTGAAACTCCTGAAGTGTTTCCAGAAAAGTCTGACATATGCATCAGTCCCGTTTCCTGGATGCAAACGTGTCCACCAACACAAATGTGCTCAGTTCTTCTTCAGAGAAGATCGCAGTTCCAACACTATATAAAAATATAATAGGGAGAGAGAGAGAGGAGAAAATTACACAAGCATCAAATTGTTTTTAATCTCCATCATACTATAATTCAGAATATATATATTTGTAAGTAACACTCTTTTGTCAGCACATTCAAACATTTCAGTTGAACTGTAAACTAAATTATGCCAGATTAAATTTTAATACTTACATTTCCTTAATTCTTTCCAAAAATGCTGAGATTCGTAGGCTTAACTGCAATCAGGGATTTAGGCTAGCCAATTTCAGCTTGTTTGCAGTGAAGGGACAGCTGTTTGAGACAAATACACAGTAAGATACATGATGCAAGAAATCGCCATGTGATGATCTTTTTCTTTCCCTCAGTAGTTAACCTACCTGTGCGCTGATAGGCTATGCTTATTAGGCACCTTCCTGGTCAGGTCGGACTCCTTGGCCTAATAATTGATCAAAAGAATGCAAAAATAAAAACTTAAGTTGTTTAGAATGCTTGATTTGATATGAATTAATGATTTAGTGAGTTTTACTGCAATGCTTACCTGAATAAATTAAATCTGGTGAGACTGAACACGGTGGTCGGTGGAAAATGGTCCATCTTCTGATTGGTTCATTTGCTGTGTAATAAATATTAGACATAATGCAAAGGTCACTTATTTGATATAAAGTTAGCACATGTATTGTATGCTAACAGTTACCTAGCCTGCACATCACTGGCTCAAGAGCACTTATGACATATTGCTAATCATTTCAGCAAACTTTCAAATCCACTACTACGACTACATTTTATACGTAACGTTAATCAAATTAATAAAGAGTAGACTATTTTTAAAACACCCTTACAGGTAACATTTTGTGTATTGTAAATCGAGTAGCACTAAGTTACAATCCAGGTGCTTAACGTTACCATTGCTTGGCGAAATTTTGCGTGTAAAATCCATTTATTAATAAAGGTCTCTTCATTATCTGGAATTTCGTGTGAAAGTGGAAAAAAATTATGCCGATTTTGAATCGGGGTTTCCACTGCTTGGTTTAGCCGTGCTTCAGCTAACTTTAACGTATTGACAATAGTCAAGTTTTTTGCCCGCAAAATCTCGTCGTAACCTAGCTTTTAAACCAGTATTAAAATAACAGTAGCAGAAAATATTGTTTTTGTACATGAACATGAGTAAAAAAATTATAATTCAAGTACAGCGAGCTTACCTCAAGAACCTTGAGCATCACCGGCATGATTCGGCGCGAATCATCTCCTCCCTGGTAAAGAGGTGGTTTTCACAAACAGTTTTGACGCGAGGGGTAGTCGATAACGAAGTGATAAGGTATACATGTTTTATTTTCAACAATATAGTAAAAACAAAATAGTTGCTGTCGTTAACAGACTTTTATCTATTAACATTACTGAACTGACTGGAACTGGATTATGTTCACTCAAAAGTCACCTTATTGGTTGGTTCAGTTCGACTAGCTAATTTAAATAACGGTCGCGTTATAAAAAATAACACATTAAAGTGTGTAAGCACATCAGTCTACTCATATTGTGTTAAATGCTTTGAGTAAATACCCAAGTTGTGTAAACTTTAAACTACACATGGATATGTGTAAAATAGATTATTTTTTTATACACAGTTTTACTTAATATTGAGACACAATATGTGTAAATTAGAGTGTTACACATAATTTGTGTAATTTTTCTACACATTCCTTCTAAGAGTGTAACGTAACCTTGGTCCTGATGAGCAAAGATCTGTGTGCGCAGAGTTCCTCCTTCGATTGGGCTAAAAGCAGTCAATCATTGAGGTAATTCAGGAGGTGATCTCCCATCTGTCTCAGGGGGAGAGGGCCGCATCCACGAATATCACAAAAGTGCGCAGAGCAAGAGACAGTCAGAATGGTAGGACTATTATTAGGTAAGCCCCTTCGAACGTGAATCTCATGAACTGTGACTTGGCTATCTGGATATGACAGTATGTGTCCTCCAGATCCACTGATAAAAACCAATCAGATCTGTGAGAGGATTTGTTTCAAAGTTAGCATTAGCATTCTGAGCGGCCGTCTGTGTGACCAGAGCGTGGTTCAGACATCTCAAATCCAGGATGAAGCAGGGGAGCCTGCGAGAGAACTGGAGCGAGTAACTCCGTTTGATTATTTCTAAAACCCAATCTGACATGCCGGTAAAAGCTTCCCAAGCCTGGCTCTGGGCGGCGAGGGGTTGAAGAGTCGCAGCTGTGGTGGGGGGGCTGATGCTTGCAATAGGATAATGAAGAGGAGGAATGCTCTTTGCAAAAGGTGTTTGTTTTTTATTTGAAGTGGTGCATCATCTATGACGACTTCTGGGCCGCTGTAAAACGCTCAGCGAAGCCGTCCACTGCAGAACCGGACAGACCCGAGAGAGACGGGGAGTCAAGGAGGGCTGTCTTGTCTTGATCTCCGTCAGGTTCAGCCAAAGGTGGTCCTCCAAACTGGCCATGGCACGACCAATCGCTTGGGCCGTAGACTTAAGCCCCTTTCACACAGCGCTTTGAACCCGGGAAATTGTCGGCAAATTGCCAGAGGGCCTTCTGTGTGAACGCAAACTCGACCCGGGATCGATGCCGTGTTGGTGACCTTGTAACATTGCCGTGTTCAGTCCCGGAACGCGCGCTGTGCGAACAAAAGCTGTAATAATGCCGTGTCGTAGTGATGCCGCTGAAGCCGGGATCGTTCGCCAGCTGTGAAACGGTACCTAATGCGCAAGTTTATGATCGAATCAGAGAAAAAAAATGCACAAGCGTGGTTTCATAAGCAAACTTAAGACGCTGCTGAGACATTACAAGTCACATCGATGTCACGTGTCTTTATGGGATTTTACGGGTTGTGTGGGAACGCACTCTCTGATTCCGGAAAATCACTCTGAGGTCGGTCACGCTGCACAGCTCTTTGAAGGCCATCGGGTCAAGACTAGTTTCATCCATGGTGCAGAGAAGGTTGGCCTGGTAGACTTGAAGGATCTAGTTCTGCACGGCTCAGAGGGACGGGCAGCTTTAGGCAGAGATGTGCGGATGGTCTCTCCCAATGGGGGAAGCTTGGTGTACCCTTTTTCCTCCACACCGCCAAACAAGTTGAGGGCAGACGAAGAGGAATAGTGGACGTGTGATGATTAGGAAGCGCACCATGACTTATAACAGAGTTTGCTCAGTCCTCCGCTTCAGAGACATAGTGTCATCAAAGTCCTCCTCGGAGCCGCCAAATGAAACCATGGCACTCGCTCCAGATGAGGGAAGCAGGGAGCCCTGCAGGAGCAACACTCGTGGCATTTTGCAACAAATGTCGCTTAAATTTGCTCTTTTCATAGTGACAGTGTCTCTTGAAGAGTTGCCGGATAGCCCAGAGGAGAAGCAGCGAGTCAGCTTTAGCTGTTGAAGAGCCGTTAATCCGCTGGTTGAGGCTTGTTTCAACGGTGAGCAGAAAGGCTCCTATCTTCTTCTCTTTGGAGACAGCGAGGAGATGATCTTCACGTTTGAAGGAGAACAATTCTGATGAAAACAGTTTTCAGCACGACTTAAATATGCAGTCAGCCCCGTCAGCTTCTTTTATTTTTAGCGGGCTGAAAAGTCATTTGTCACAGGTACAAATGTGAACCAATCAGGCTTTAGTATTCAGTGTTGATCTGAGTGAACAGCTGCAGTGATCAGGACTGGTTGTGTTTAGTCCAGCTGAACTACATTATAAATGCAGTTTCATAGATTTGAGGAATTACAGTTTTTCTCAGTCGCTTTGGTGCATTTCTCACATCACTATTTACATTTGCACAACAGTTAGTTCAACCTCCACAACAATTAGTCATTTGTGCACATCATAGTAGCAGTTTCTCATTCCTTCCAACAAATTACAAATGCTTTTGGACATGCATCAATTGCTTTCATACAACTCTCTGCTGTTATATAACATTATCGTTTGCTTATGTCATGTCAGTCAAAATTAACTATACTTGTGAATGCTGAATAGCCATTCCATATAAAACTAATAGTCCTCATTTCATTGCTTGAGTCATTACATACAAAAATGTTGAACTAGTTGTCAAAATCTGTCAAGCAAGTTTTACACATTTTTTTTAATATGTACTGCAATATTGTGTACAGTTGTGCTCAGCTCTATGGAGTGAAAACAGTCTCAAAACCTTCCACAAATGCACGCGAGAGATCCACATGTGTGCAAAGCAATCCACAAATGCACGCGAGAGATCCACATGTGCGCGCAGCAATCCACAAATGCACGCGAGTCGCGAGAGATCCACACACGCAAAGCAATCCACAAATGCACGCGAGAGATTATCTCTCTCACACACACACACACAGCGATCCACGAATGCACGCGAGAGATCCACACACACACACAGCGATCCACACACAATCGTGCATTATTGTCCTTACTCGCATTGCTTTGCACACAACACAATTCACAACTTTGCTTTATCTGTACCTGTAATTTCAGAGTCTTTTGCATTGGTGTTCTGCCTTAAAAATGCCCCTGAATATGCGCTTTTGTATCTGTGGAATCTTTTGAGACTGTCGTTCCGCGGCCCTGATTCACAAATGCACACAAGCCTATCTGTCTCATAGACTGTGATCTGTCCCCATTACCTGCAAAGATGCTATATGGTGTCTTCCTCCAGAGGGCGCTAACCGGCCTTCGAGCTGAATCTCCCAAAGGGCTGGATTCATTTCGTTTTCGGACTTAGCGAGACAACTGAAGTCTAAACATTTTTCACTAAATATCATATACATACATGCAAAGGTAGAGTAAAACCAAACCCCTTTTTTATTCTTCAACGTGAAATCAGAATAGGCTATGTAACCTATTAAGAAAACCATAACCCACAGATAACAGGAAAGCTTTAAAGCATTTCTGTAACTGTTGGCAAACTACAAGGCTGTACGTTTTCTTTTGTTTATATAATTGTAGTTCTGAATGTACTTTGTGTAATGTAATAACCCCTCCTCTCACACACATATACAGTGAGGAAAATAAGTATTTGAACACCCTGCTATTTTGCAAGTTCTCCCACTTGGAAATCATGGAGGGGTCTGAAATTGTCATCGTAGGTGCATGTCCACTGTGAGAGACATAATCTAAAAAAAAAAATCCAGAAATCACAATGTATGATTTTTTAACTATTTATTTGTATGATACAGCTGCAAATAAGTATTTACACACCTGAGAAAATCAATGTTAATATTTGGTACAGTAGCATTTGTTTGCAATTACAGAGGTCAAACGTTTCCTGTAGTTTTTCACCAGGTTTGCACACACTGCAGGAGGGGTTTTGGCCCACTCCTCCACACAGATCTTCTCTAGATCAGTCAGGTTTCTGGGCTGTCGCTGAGAAACACGGAGTTTGAGCTCCCTCCAAAGATTCTCTATTGGGTTTAGGTCTGGAGACTGGCTAGGCCACGCCAGAACCTTGATATGCTTCTTACAGAGCCACTCCTTGGTTATCCTGGCTGTGTGGACAAATGAAGATATTTTGAAGAATGTCAGAAACCAGACGGTTAACGGAACCCATTAAATTCCATAGTAGAAAAAAAAATAATACTATGCAAGTCAATGGCTACTGTCAACTGTCTGGTTTCTGACATTCTTCAAAATATCTTCATTTGTGTTCAGCTGAAGAAAGAAACTCATACAGGTTTGAAACAACTTAAGGATGAGTAAACGGTGACAGAACTTTCATTTTTTGGGTGAACTATTCCTGTTTTCGCAGATTGAAAAAACATGTTTGGCAATTAATGAACCATTAAATTTAAAGTGGTTTTTGTGTTGTGGTTGCAGCCAAATAAATATTGCCTTGAATTGAGTATATCATCCAGTCTCATTATTTAGTTGGTTGAAATAATATACTTTTCCCCCATTTTTATTATATAACTCTTAATAAACTTTGATTTTTTTTTGCTAAAGCTTTATAGTAAATGAACAGATCAAAAAAAGATGAACAACTGGTTCATCTGATTCAGCACAAAAGGAGCAACTGACGCAAATCTCACTTTCCAACTTTTCCATGTAATGGTTTGCATGAGAATTGTTTACTTGAGGGTAATACTTGTGGATTCTTTTGAAAGAAATATTTTACTTTGTTGGTTAAATTATGTGGAAGCATTCATCCTTTCTTTAAAAATAAGGAAAGCAAAACATACAGGTAATTGCTGAAAATATATTAATTTCCATTTAATATATGTGTGTGAGGGGAGGGGTTATTACATTACACAAAGTACATTCAGAACTACAATTATATAAACAAAAGAAAACGTACAGCCTTGTAGTTTGCCAACAGCTACAGAAATACTTTAAAGCTTTCCTGTTATCTGTGGGGTATGGTTTTCTTAATAGGTTACATAGCCTATTCTGATTTCACGTTGAAGAATAAAAAAGGGGTTTGGTTTTACTCTACCTTTGCATGTATGTATATGATATTTAGTGAAAAATGTTTAGACTTCAGTTGTCTCGCTAAGTCCGAAAACGAAATGAATCCAGCCCTTTGGGAGATTCAGCTCGAAGGCCGGTTAGCGCCCTCTGGAGGAAGACACCATATAGCATCTTTGCAGGTAATGGGGACAGATCACAGTCTATGAGACAGATAGGCTTGTGTGCATTTGTGAATCAGGGCCGCGGAACGACAGTCTCAAAAGATTCCACAGATACAAAAGCGCATATTCAGGGGCATTTTTAAGGCAGAACACCAATGCAAAAGACTCTGAAATTACAGGTACAGATAAAGCAAAGTTGTGAATTGTGTTGTGAGCAAAGCAATGCGAGTAAGGACAATAATGCACGATTGCGTGTGTGTGGATCGCTGTGTGTGTGTGTGTGTGGATCTCTCTGGTGCATTCGTGGATCGCTGTGTTTGTGTGTGAGAGAGATAATCTCTCGCGTGCATTTGTGGATTGCTTTGCGTGTGTGGATCTCTCGCGTGCATTTGTGGATTGCTTTGTGTGTGTGGATCTCTCGCGTGCATTTGTGGATTGCTTTGCGTGTGTGGATCTCTCGCGTGCATTTGTGGATTGCTTTGTGGATTGCTGCGCGCACATGTGGATCTCTCGCATGCATTTGTTGATTGCTGCGCGCACATGTGGATCTCTCGCGTGCATTTGTGGAAGGTTTTGAGACTGTTTTCACTCCATACAGCTCTACCCAAAGGGCGTTTATGTTTGTTGTAAATAAGGGTGTATTTTTTTCTTTTGCACAATGTTGTGAACAAATTAGAATTGCAAAGAGCATATGCAGTAAAAATGTGAAACATACATATTCAGTGTCGTTTACTCAGTTACCTCACTAAATACAGTAATGTGTAACTTTACTGTATTTTTCAAATGGCTGTGCAAATAGTATATAGTGCTGTCTTGAGCAATTTCTGTGTCACCAAGATCTGACTTTTTTTTTTGCATTGGAAAACATTTTACAGAGTAAAACTGTCATAATGAAAACATGACAAAGCCATTTGACTATCTTGTTCATAAACAATGGTGTCAGGACTTTCCATCTTGATGACACTGACACTGTCATTGACATGAATACTTGCGTTTGAGGAATGAGCTCTCCATTTTGAGCAAGTGACACGCTTTTGCAGGTTATCAACTAGGTTTTGCAGTTTGTACTAATTGTTTTGAGAACTGCATTAACTGTTGTGCAAATGTAAATAGTGATGTGAGAAATGCACCAAAGCGACTGAGAAAAACTGTAATAACTACGGGGGCAAATACATTTTCACGCCGGCCCAGTTGGTATTGGAGAACTTTTTTTGTTTCAATAAATAACATTGTCATTTACAAACTGTACTTTGTGTTTACTCAGGTTGCCTTTGTTTTATGGTAGGTTTTATTTTCTGAATCAATTTAGTATGAGATGGGGGCAAATACTTTTCCCTGCATTATATGATCATATCACTGTATTGTCTTCTCTTCACTGTAATCTGGAGTTTTAATGTATTTTTGTTCAATTCTAGGAGGAGCTCAATACAGCACTGAAGTCCTTACAGAAGAAACTTAAACACAATGAAGAAATGAAAGCAGAGTTTGAGAAAACAGTTCAACACATCAAGGTGAGGAAACAGAAATGAGAGTCATTTTCATTACAGCTGTTGGATCACTATATACAGTTATGATCTGATATAATGGATAACAGTTTATTATTTCTGTAAATGACTAGCAGCAATCTGCTTCTGGGCCCGTTTTATGTATCCGAGTTTATCTTGGATATTAATGATGTGTGTCGATTGAGATGATTGAAGTGAATGTGCTTTGATTTCAGTCTCAAGCTGAGCACACAGAGCGTCAGATTAAACAGCAGTTTGAGAAGCTTCATCAGTTTCTCAGAGATGAAGAAGAAGCTACAGTCACTGCACTGAGGGAGGAAGAGGAGCAGAAGAAGCAGAGGATGAAGGAGAAGCTGGAGGAGATGAACACACACATCTCAGCTCTTTCACACACAATCAAAGACATGGAGGAGATGATGAAAGCCAATGACGTCTGCTTTCTGAAGGTCTGATTTCAGATCATTGGTTGATTGATTGATGATTGATTGAGTTCTTGATGATAAATGGTGTGTTTGTTCTGCAGGAGTTTCCAGTCTCAATGGAAAGGTGAGTGATCTGCTCCTGTCTCTGGTCTCTCTGGTCCTGATCCAAAGCCACTGCAGTTCTGACTCCTGAATGTTCTTCCAGAGTCCAGAGCTCACAGCCGGATCCACAGATGGCTTCTGGAGCTTTGATTCATGTGCCACGATACTTGGGCAACCTGCCGTTCAGAGTCTGGAAGAAGATGCAGGACATCGTCCAAAACAGTGAGTCTGACAGCAGGAGATCTGAGCTGGACATGATGGATGGGTGGAGAGTCAGAGGCTCTTCATGACAGAGATAGATAGATAGATAGATAGATATAGATAGACAGATAGACATATAGACAGATAGATAGATAGATAGATAGATAGATAGATAGATAGATAGATAGATAGATAGATATATGGCAAATCGAGGGGGGGAGGGGGGCGCTCTCATTTACAGAGCTATAGCAAGTAACGACTACGCCACCCATGCATTAAACTAGCTGGGGAAACACCAATTAAGGGCACACAAGTTTGATCTCCTTCCCACAATCACAAAATACTGAGGCGTGGATATGTACAAAATAGATCTTTATTAAGTGATCATAAATAATTTAAAAGACTACTGGTAACAGTAAAGCACTAGTGGTGGCAAACAATGTCACTGATTTACATATGAGCAAATTGGTCAAGCAAAGAAACAGAAAAAAAAGCAAACTCTCGCCACTGAGCTGGGGTGCACCAGTAGTAGGGCAGGCTAAGTAGTGAGTTTCAAATCAGCCCGCAGTAAGTAACCCGTGCACCAAATCTCAAAAGCACACAATCCAGTGAAATCCACTGCAAGAAAAACCTACACCGCACACTCTCGAAAAAGGGAAGTCTTCATGCACCCTCCAAGGATAGCTAACCTGCCCGCTCTGGGTCACCCCTGCTCCTGAAACAAAAGAGAAGAAAACCTAACCAATAACAACAAAAAAGCAAGAAACAACAGCATGAATTATGAATGCTCACAACAATAATCAATTGACGCAAAAATAAACACACTGAAATAAAGTAAATGTTGCTTACCGGAAATGGCAACAAAAGCACAGAAAAGATAAAGTAATCTAAGGCTCCAACTCTAAATGTAAGCCAAAACAAAAAGAACAAAAAACAAAACAAATAACACTTTACCAAAATAAGCCAAGGAAGACAAAAAAATATTAATAAATCAAAAGACTTCTGTGAAGGATAACAAATTAGATTAAATAAATGATATAGCTCATAATATGAGCTGACGAACACTAAAACAACAAGAAAAACAAAATCACCAAAAACAAGTCAAAACCAAAGCAAAACAAAACGGCAAAAGAAAGCAAGAGAAAACAAAACAGAACCAAAACAAAACGAAACAGCAGCGTTGAGACTACTCCATGTTGCGATCAAACGGCCAATTTATAGGCCTAAAATACACAAGAAACAAGGTTAGCTGACATACTTTTTCTTAACAGTGGCCATAGAAACATGAGTGGGTTTACATACCGACAGGCGGGACTTCCCGTCAAACATCCGGCAACCCAATCTCTCATACAATTTACTAAACAGAAAAATAACGCGTCATACATACATCAAATAAGCTCAACAGTCCCACGCACACGAACAATACAATTAACATACCAGGCAGACGAGCAGCAGTCACCAACAGCACTCCACGCTGTGCATGCAATCGATTTTCTTTCCAAACTGGGACTATAGCAGCAACGCAGTAGAACCAACCTCTTAAGCAGTACAATACCCACGAACAGACACCAGCTGAGCAGAAAGGTTAGTGAACAAACAATATAGACGCACAACCGTAGCCATGACAAACAAACACCTACCTCAAACACAGAGCAGTGGAGTACCGGTGTGGTGAAGTATCCGGTCACTCTGAAGTGATGGGTCCGGGCTGAGGACCCAAGCAATCCGATTGGTTTAAAGCACATTTTATGGGTAATCGCTTTAGTGCCTGGTTACAAATCATACAAAATCACTTTATTATAGAAGACGTTTGTACTACGTTATAACGAGTCATTAATGTATTTAATGTATTTTAAATTATACGTTTCATATACTAGTATTTAACCGAAGCTATAGATTGTGAAATTAAACATTTCTCGTTGTTAGTGTGTTTTTTAGTTAGCTTAGATGGTAGCATAGCATACAGCTAACGTTATCCGATGATCGTGCTATGAGCTTTACACTGATACTGCCTTACCGTATTCACAGCAATTCGTAATGCAATTATAATTATGTAATTTTTTTTTTTATCGCAATAATCAGCGCAATATGTTACAGGTACACTATTATTTATTAAAAGAGCCATAAAATAATGTTTATTTGTGTATATTACTATTTTTTCTTATTAACAGTTTAGACATTTAAGTAAATTACAGAATGCTAGCTATGTTTTGTGAGTATAAATATTAACTGGTTGTCAAGCCTTGACTAAAGAACAGTATAATATAATTATGCAATCACAAATCTTAATGTAATCAAACCCCTTAATTCATATAATAATCTTTTATTTTAAAGAAATACCATTTTTAAGTATGTTTTGTGACAAAGTTATTTGTTATTAAGCAATAGGGCATAATATGCTTTTTTTATTATAAGCATGTCATTTGTGTACTAATGCATATGATTTATGGCATAATTAATTCTTAATACAGAACATCATACAACACAATAACATTTAATGTAATAAAATTAGTGAACCAAAACTTGTATAAAAATTTAATTAAATCACACAATACAATACATAATGAATTAAACTGAATTATGAGATATATTACATTTTTATTAACACAAAACTACAAGCAAAATGCACATCGTTTTAGGACATTTATAGAGCTTTTTAAAATACACAACAATACAAAGCAGCTTTAAACAAACATACTCTAGTATGTCTTTACTTTCCTAAATACTTTTGTGATAGTTTTCTGGCTATACATTGTGAAGATTTAAAAACAATTAATGTTGAGTTAGCTGTGTTAAAATATTTAATGAACTGTAAGGTTAAAGTTTTTTGAGAACTAATGAGACACAAATAGATGCAGTGTCTTTTGCTGTATGAAAAGTCAAATCTTTAGTTTGAAGTAAATTCATGTTATATATTCAGTCAATTCTTTGTGAAACCATCCTAAGGCCTAGATGATGCAGTCAGTCAATTTCCCCTTTAGATGGTTGGGTTGTGACCTGGTAGGCGAGGAGGCTGGACTAGGTGTCATGGACTGGCTTGAGGGAACTCTGCAAAAACACACAAACATGCTGCAACACGTCACGTGCAACTGTACATTTGCACAGTCTTTAGTGCTATGGAACATCACTCACTGTTTTTACTTTGATATGCAAGCCCAAAGGTGCAACACAGCAGAACGTAGAAAATTTAACTGTGACAATGACACAATTGTAATGACACAACCCTGTCTCTTTTTGTTAAATTTCAGTTTTATTGATCAATATAGCCATTATAAAAGCAGCCTAAATGGCATAAGAAGCCATACAAGTCAAGAAATAAATTAAGTAAAACGATTCAGTCAAACATAAGTCAGCAAGCTACAACGTTAAAGATAAATAGCCTAAATAATTTAACGTTATATAAAGTTATGAAACTAAAACTTTGCCCTCAGCCAAAACAATTTGCCAGGGAACAAATTATAGATTAATGATATCAAAGATCGTCCGTTAGATATAGCCTACACAAGACGAATTATATCTCATGTTTAACCACTAGACTAGAGACATAAACCAGTGGCAGACGTCAGCAGCACTAGCCGAGATAAGGCTGTTCCAGGCGGGATACATGAGCGCTGAGCACCCGGTGATCCCTTGGATCTCACAACTCCGAAAACGTCAGATCAAATTTTTAAATAGGCGCTATCTGTATAAACAAACAACATATTTGAGATTAAAACAACTACATTCTCGACTGAAAAACTCTTAAAACTACATTTCGTGACACATTAACAGTAGTATTTTTAAATTTCGCGGTCTTTCTCCTGCTATTGACGCAACTTGAAATTTTAAATATTAGCTATAGAATATACACAATTTACATATACAATATACAATTTAATTTAATCTTACCTTGCATATAGCAGTGGGATTTAGCATTCTACATAAAGCTACCACATAATAACACTAAAACAGCTCACGTTAGCTACAAGTTATCGCGAGAACAGATTTAGATCAGGCATACTACTGGCATACTAATTGGGTCCTCAGCCCGGACCTATCACTTAAGAGTGACCGGATACTTCACCACACCGGCAACCATCACACCCAAATGACGCAATAATGACGTGATATCCTGCTAACCTAGGGATGCCCTTTATATACTCGAAACACGCTCGGTTAATAATCATGGGGCGGTGCTACCGGCACTTCACCACAGACAGATAGATAGATAGATAGATAGATAGATAGATAGATAGATAGATAGATAGATAGATAGATAGATAGAACAGTTTGGTGTTTGTTAGATGATTAGAATTAGTAACATGATGCTAATACAATCACCATGTTGCTTGCATGTTTTAGCAAGATGCTAACATGATGCTAGCATTATTAACATGTTGTTAGCATTGTGCTAACATGATTAGCATGCCTCTGTATTTTAGTTAGCATTTTTGACGTTTTAACACTTGGTTGCTAGGGAGTGGCTTGTAGGAATGATGTTACTTCAAAGGCTGCTTGATTACAAGATATCCCTCTTTGGATTTGGGTTGCTAGGGTGCTCGACAATGGTTGCTAGGGCGTGGCTAGGAAGTGTTGAAAGTGATTCATGATTGTAAGTCAAACACAACAGACAGTCATAATAAACTAATTTAAAACAAAACACAGACTATAAGAGCCAATAAAATGAAGATGATCAGATGCTGAAGATCAGACACACACTTACAGTTTTTCATCTACAGCATAAATCTCAACAGATCTCATTGATTTATTGTTATTTAACTTTCCCAAAGTATCAGTTTCTCTTGATGGACACAAATGTCTGAATCTCATATTTAATGTTTGTAGTTGATGCCGTTAAACGCTGATGATAAAAACGAGTGTGAAACTAATAACAGCACTGACAGTGATCAGAGGAAAATGTGTTTGATCAACAGGACGAGTGTCATAATTCATAATAATCTGTGTTGGGTTCACTCTTGATCATTATATGAAGATCAGAATAAAAGCATCTGTTGATTGTGTCTCATCAGCTCCTGTGATTCTGGATCCAAACACTGCGAGTCCACGTCTCGTCCTGTCTGATGATCTGACCAGTGTGAGATACAGCGGAAACAAACAACCTGTTCCTGATAATCCAGAGAGATTTGACTGTTATTCCTGTGTTCTGGGTTCAGAGGGTTTTAACTCAGGAACACACTGCTGGGATGTGGAGGTTAAAGAGAGTTTAGACTGGAGACTTGGAGTAACTACAGCATCAAACCAGAGGAAGGGAGATTTCCTCAAGACTGATGTCTGGAGTGTGTGGTATGAGGAGGGCGTAATGTCTTTTGACGAGGACATACTGTATGCTGAGGCGGACGAACAGGATTTTGAGGAGGACAAACAGGATTTTGAGGAGGACAAACGGGATTTTGAGGAGGACAAACAGGATTTTGAGGAAGACGAACGGGATTTTGAGGAGGACAAACAGGATTTTGAGGAGGACGAACGGGATTTTGAAGAGGACAAACAGGATTTTGAAGAGGACGAACGGGATTTTGAGGAGGACGAACGGGATTTTGAGGAGGACAAACAGGATTTTGAGGAGGACGAACGGGATTTTGAGGAGGACAAACAGGATTTTGAAGAGGACGAACGGGATTTTGAGGAGGACGAACGGGATTTTGAGGAGGACAAACAGGATTTTGAGGAGGACGAACGGGATTTTGAGGAGGACGAACGGGATTTTGAGGAGGACGAACGGGATTTTGAGGAGGACGAACGGGATTTTGAGGAGGACGAACGGGATTTTGAGGAGGACGAACAGGATTTTGAGGAGGACGAACGGGATTTTGAGGAGGACAAACAGGATTTTGAAGAGGACGAACGGGATTTTGAGGAGGACGAACGGGATTTTGAGGAGGACAAACAGGATTTTGAGGAGGACGAACAGGATTTTGAGGAGGACGAACGGGATTTTGAGGAGGACGAACGGGATTTTGAGGAGGACGAACGGGATTTTGAGGAGGACGAACGGGATTTTGAGGAGGATAAACAGGATTTTGAGGAGGACGAACGGGATTTTGAGGAGGACAAACAGGATTTTGAGGAGGACAAACAGGATTTTGAGGAGGATAAACAGGATTTTGAGGAGGACGAACGGGATTTTGAGGAGGACGAACGGGATTTTGAGGAGGACAAACAGGATTTTGAGGAGGATGTACTGTTTATGCCTTCAGGTTCTGGTTTTCGTGTTAATCAGAAGCTTGATCGTGTGAGAGTGAATCTGGACTATGACGGAGGAACGGTGTCGTTCTCTGATCCTGTAACTAACACACATCTACACACATTCACAGCCACCTTCACTCACACACTCTTTCCATTCTTCCGGTGTTCTTCTGACTCTCTGAGGATCTTACCGGTCAATAGTCAGTAAACGTCACTCCTGTAGATCTGGATCTTCCTGCTTTCATCATGTTTCCAATATTTAATCCATATCACATGAGTAAGAGTGCTGTTGATCTGAATATCAGTACGGTGGCTGTGATTGGGCCGTGATGATCACATGACTGATATCCAGCACTACAGCAACACTCAGATCAATAAACAAGACATTTACCTGATTATTTCAGTCAATGTGTTTTTATTAATGTCTAAACTTTTTGCATCATAAATATATATGTGTAACATGTATGCTGTGTCTCTGTTTTTAGTTCTCCCCTGTGAACTAAGCTGAACCCGAAATCGCCCCCTAAACCTGTGACAGTCGTCAATGATTTGTGTTTTTTCTATTCCGTACTGGGGATGGCACTGTTGAGCATATATTCGGGGAACCAGGTAGGAAGTTATTTAAGGAAGTGTGATTGCGTCTCTCTCTCTCTCTTGCGCTCTCTAGCCTTTGTTGTCAGGCGTGGGTTATTCCCGGTCATGGTCACGCTAGCGGATGGCTTGTGAGTATTGTTGTTGTAGCCCGCGTTGCATTGATGTGTTAATGCTGAGGTCTTTTCCTGCTTTTAATGCTTACGATTCATATTTTGAGGAATATGTTTCCCTCATTGAATTTCGTAAAGCATTGGGAAGTTGTGTTGAGAGCGATTTGGTGATTTGCGTGTAATTGGAGCATTTGAGAGAGAGCTAGCTTTTTCCAATCCAGTTATGTTGTGGTTTAGATGATTATTCAGGGCATTATAGGTAGTATGTTTTTAGGAGGTTTTGATGTAGGGAGGGTTTACTTTTGGTGTTTATTTTGGCGCTCGAGTTGCCGAATTATTTTGTAAATATTGTGTGTGATGTAATGAATTGCATTTCAGGCCCAGTAGTTTAACGAGTGACATGGTAAGCAAACGTTTTTTTCTTTTTTTGTTGAATGCCTGTTTTCCTCTTATGCTGCTGCCTTATTGTATTTTGATTAATTTTTGTTCTTGCATAAGATTTATTGCATTGCATTTAATTATCTGAATTATTTATTTGATTTATCTGTCATTCATTTATTGTTGTGAGGTAATTAAAAGGTAAATGTTTCTGGGCCTGAAATTAATAGTTGATTTATTAAAACATTTTTCCCCCCGCTCTATTTCTCTTTTGAATTGAATGTATTGATGTACTGAATTGTAATGTAATATGACTGGAATTGTACTTGAATAGAAAACTTTTAAATCAACTTTCTTGTGGTTCCTTGTTCTGTTGCTTCATAATTGATAATGTCATCCCTATGTGTAGTGTTTCTAATGAGGGATTAATTAAATAATTGTGGTGGTTTTTACCCGTGAACCCAATCTTTTAAGGCCAAATACCGTCACAGAAGTGGCGGGACCCTCAGATGTTGTGTGTTTATTGGCCTATTATGATTATTTGTGTAATTATGGAACCCTGTTATCCTCTTATAAATAAACAGTAGTCCTTCCAGCTCAGAAACTTGTCTATTCAGTGGTGCTGGGGTTAGATTTTATAGCGTTGACTGGTTTGCAGCTTAATATTAAAGATCAGTTGTACAGTTTTTCAGGGGACCTGGAAAATCGTGTTTTCCCCTTTCAGCCACCAATTACCCCGGGGGATTCTTGGAAGTCTCTGTAAACCACCTGTGGATTGTAAGCCTACTGCTTCTCTTTATTCCTCTGTTCCTCCTGTCCAGCTTGAGTGGTCAGTGAGTGAGTATATGGAGAACTATGTGCTGGAAAAAACTGTTACAGAACTTGTCGAGCTAGTACAAAGCAAAGTCAATGAGAGTAATTTACCAGACAAATAGTCTCATGTTCTTTTTACGCTTTTGTATGATCATCCTGAAGTATGTACTCCTTCTCTTGGTAGAACTCATCTGGTTCAGCATAAGATCGCTGTCCGTACAGATGTGGTTGTGGCACAAAAGCCCTATAGGTTACCAGTACATAAAAGGAAATAGTTAAGGATCAAATTGACGATATGCTTTCACGAGACATTATTCAGCCATCTCATTCTCCTTGGGCATCTCCTGTTGTACTGGTTCCTAAAAAAGATGGAGGCCAGCAGTTTTGTGTCGATTATCGACGATTAAATGCTGTGAGTGAAAGTGATGCATTCCCTCTCCCTACTGTGGGTGAAATCCTGGAGTCACTTGCTGGAGCCAGTGTGTTCAGTACTCTGGATCTTAACAGCGGGTACTGGCAAGTGGCAATGGACCCACACAGTATGGCTAAGACTGCCTTTGTGTCCCCTTTTGGGTTGTATGAATTCAAGGTTTTACCTGTTGGTTTGAAGAACGCCCCTGCCACATTTCAACGGCTCATGAATAGGGTGTTGGCTGAGTGTTTAGGACAGTGTTGTTTGGTTTATCTAGATGACATAGTCATTTATTCATCAAATTTCAAACCCTCATTCACTATTCCTTACGTTAGTCCACTAATACTGTTCACTTGAAGGAGTGAATGAATAGGAGTGAATTCGGACAGTCGTTGAGTGTACATTGGTTGTACACACGTTACAGCATTGCATTGTGGGATAGAATGAGTGCACTCAATAATGTCCACTATGGTTTCGGACACCACTATAAATGGCTGTCGCTTCAAATAACGCCCTATTTGAGGGTATAGGGGGCGATTTCGGATTCTGCCCTGGTTTTCCTACTGTGTCTAATTAGTCATCTTGTTCACCTGATCTGTCAGTCACCTTGTTAATTCTCCTGATTATTTAATCCCTAGCTGTGTCTGAAACCGCTCCCTGTCCACTATATAGTGCACTATATTGGGTGTCGGCCATTTTGTATGGTGTCTGAAATCTGAGTGAACGACATCATTCCCTACATTCGTTCACTACTTTTATCCACAATCCTTTCTGATTTTGAGTGTAAATCAGAGAAGTGGGAAGAAAAATAAAAAAAAATGAAAAAGATAATGTTTATTTACAGATTTGCTTGTAACTTTACTCCCTTTGCGGAATCTGAAAAATATGTTTTTTAATAATTCATGAATTGTAAATTTGTAAATGTGAACAGAGATGCCAAGAGAAAAAAGTTTTATCCCTGGATTTGATCCATATCAGGAATTATAAATCATTTTTTACAGATCTCAAGCTAGCACAGACATGACCAAATATAACTTTCACAGACATTTACATGTTTAATCAGCAGTTCATCTCTGTATATAGTGTCAATTTATGGATTGTTGATTAAATATGTATAATTCATGTTTAATCAGCAGTTCATCTCGATATATAGTGTCAATTTATGGATTGTGGATTAAATATGTATAATTGTTTGTGAATGTTATATTTGGTCAGGTCTGTGCTAGCTTGAGATCTGTAAAGATGTAATGTAAGGCATCTCTGTTCACATGTTTTTGTACTGACTGCCATTACTTTGCCCCGCGGATGGTCACAAATATGGCAGATGATCATAGAAATCGTGACTGAAGCAGATGGATTTGTTTTTGTCTATAATTATAATAAAACTCTTACTCATCTGTTGGGTTGTACATCATTTGCTTATAAAATCGGTTAGAGGCCATCCGTCCAGCCCTCATCCTAACCAAAGAGTGTAGAAGCCAAGAGGCGAAACGCTGGTGCTTTATTGGTAACAGCCACTAGGTGGCGCTGAAAATGCCAATGGGACAACAGCACAGACACACAGAAACAGACAGAATGACAACGAGAGAGAAGTCAAAGTGGAATGAAAAGAACGCAAAATTAAGTCATCAGTAAATTTAATGACACCTACAGTAAATGTTGTATTGTCTTATAGACCTGCTTGTTTTATGTTATTAGTTGTGGAATCCAACCATTAAGTAGGTCGTTTTTTTTAGCCTACTTTATTAAGTATTTCCATTTTACTAATAGTAAATATGTAAAGTTGCACAAAATGATGTTTTATTAACAAGGTTCGGGAGGAGCAGGTGCAGATAATTAACCCATTAGCACAAGTGGAGATCAATCAGTAATCAACTCAGGACAATATAAATAACAGCAGAACCCACCTCTGGTCATTGACAGTTTATCAGCATCCCACCTCCACACCATCTCCTCACTCTTAGTTCCATCTACTCTTACCAACGGGGGGAGTACTCTGGGTTCGGGCAGAAATTCCGAGCTCGGAGCCCTCCACCTGGACAGCACGCCAAATATGCATAACCTTTACCGTAATAATTATATGTAGGTGTGAACTCGTGAAATGGAAATACACAATAAAGTAGGCTGAAAAAAACTATTAGTTACTATTAGCCCACTAGGTCTGAACTATATATATATATTGTATGTTTAAATCCCCTGGATCACGCTACAAGCATGATGATCGTACAGAACATGATGCATTGCTGTCTGTATCCCATAACTGGCACTTTTGGACACTGTGGCTGTTTTTGTTTTAGTTTTTTACATAGTCTTGCTTTAATGGACATTACAGTTTTTCTCAATTGTTTACATGCAAATACTGGTACTTGAGACACAATGACCACAACATGTAACTCATGCACCGACCCCCTGAACCAATTCTGCTAAACTGCAAGCACAATTCCTGCTTTACACTCAAATTGCAGTTCTAAAACACACTTTTTTCAAAACACTACACAATTCTCTGCATTTGGCACAATTTTCATGCAGAAAATCTCTTGTTTTCACAAGGAACACACTGCCATTCAAATATGCACACTGACTCATCACATGGGCAAACACCCATCACACAGTTTTACAATTAGCAATCAGAGCTCTAGTATAAAAGGGCACTGAGGACGGCCAAGGACCGTAATCTCTGATGAGATCCAAGCAACTTTGGTAAACCATGATCTAACAATGAGGGAGGCTGGGCAAAGAGTACAGCCAAATTTGAGCAGGTACACTGTAACATCCATCATCCAGACCTTCCGAAATGAGAATAGGTAAGAAATCTACTCACTAGAAAACTGCATATCAATACAGTACTCAGAGTACAGTAGTACAGTATTGCATGTGGACTGTTCTGTAGAACTGTAAACATTGTAAGGCTGGTGCCAGTATGTCTGATCGACCCCTCGATGAAACAAATGACCCTCCCGAGAATTAACACTTGAACTATCTCCTGCATATGTAACAGGAACTTCCGAGTCGTAGCACACAGTGCAGCTCACACTTCACACACACACACACACACACACACACACACACACACACACACACACACACACACACACACACACACACTATCTCCCCTTCATCCCCCTCCTCCTCCTCACCTAAAATACACTGAAAACCTATGCAATATTAAGTATGTACAAGAAGTATCTATGCATGTTTGGTATCATTTAAAGTGTCTCAGCGCGCCTGGTAAAATGGTCTCATTCTCCCAACCATAATGAAAAGCTGAAAGAAGTTATAAAATATGAGAAAAGTGATGTGTCCCTAAAAGGTGTTCCCTCCCCCAGATCCTCCATTCAGTCTATACCTCCTGTATGGAAAACAAGAACCCATTCAAGTATAAATTCTGATCTCACAGTTGTGTACCCCTCAATAAGGAACCAGAATCTAATTATAATGACAGACACCACCATTTGGTTAGAAAATTGAATTATCTGGGTTTATAAGGAAAAGGAGCAGAAAAGTTCAGGGAGTCTGTAGGTTGACTTCCCACACGACCGCTGTGTGTAATTTTTGTTGCCAGGTAATAATTTCTACAAATTCCTCTATTTCTGAATTGTTGTTATGATATGCTTAACTGATGATTTTATTCTTATGAATTTGATTTTTAATTATTGTTTCATTACCTGGTCAATAAACTGTAAAGATTTGATTTTATTCTGACTGACTCTGAGATTGTTTTTCCCAAGTAGATTATCGGATTCGTATATTTCCACAAGTGTGCGTCAGAGATTAGTGACGACTAATATCTGGTATCAAACTCGAGTGTACTTGGATGCAGAGATGAGTTATTTTCCGTCTAGAATCAGCAAATGCTGTTTGATCAACCTAGATTTGGGTGCGTCTAATTACCTCTGTTCTAAGTTAATGTTACTTTAGATAAATGTACGTGGAATGCCACGAGCTTGGCCAAGCCAAAGCCATTTTAAGAAAAGTAAATTTGATCGACTAACGTCTTTTAATGATGGTCAAGACCTCTACTAAAGTAAAATGATTGAATTAAGTTCCTGAGGGGCACTCCAAGGAGGCTATTTACATATCTTCGATTGTGTACGTGTGAATACGGCAAATCCCAGATATTTAGCCAATTACCTCTGTTTTGATGATCGGGACTAGCGAAACTGTGCTGGAGACCTTGTGAGGAAAAAGGACCTCAGAGCGATATAGTTTCCTGATCTAAGCGGGTAAAATATAATCAGAGTTTAAAAGAATAATCAAATATTCGTTCACGTTTAATGATGCACAGACATCATTAAAATCTTTTTCATTTACGGAGTCAGATGAAATAACGAGTCAATACATGTGAGAAAATATATTGCATTTAATCTTGTTGTGTTGCGAAAAGGAAAGACAAGTAATACGCAGAGAAACTTTCACCGTATTATTGGAAACCCTCATTGGACCAATAGACGGGCTTACAGAATAATCAAACATTCACCTAAATTTAATGATTAACAAACATCAAGTAAACCGTTTTATTTTTGGAGTCAGATGAAACAAATAGGTAATTAAATTAATTAGATGAACGCTGTAAAGACCGTAAAACGCTGATAACCTTCACCCACTTATCAGAAACTGTCGTTGGGCTGATTGGGCAGGGCCTTATAAAGTGGTGACCCCGACGTGATCTCGCAACTCAGGCGTCTTTTCAGGGGAAAATATTGGGATTTTTCAACCAACAAGAGGTTTGATCTTCTTCTCTTCCTTTAGAATTTGTGGTAAGTCAATTCTTTTTGTCAGAAGTGTTGAAGGAAAAACAGATGCACCCCATATAAACACATTTTTAGAATGGGTCGGTAACACCCAGTTAGACCGGATACCTCAGAAATCCAGTAAAGCTTGAGAATTAGACACAAACACATGTCAGGGACATGATAGCGGCAGCCTAGATGAGGTAAAGGAGGAGAGAAGTTGTGCAGCCATAATAAATAAATAAGGGATTACAGGGCAACCCTGACCAACTCCTCTTGACACTTGAAATCTAGGCGAGGTTCCTGATTCAAGGCTAATGGAACAGTTGGCATTATTATAAAGAGTTCTTATAAATTTGCAGAATGTGTGAGTGGGAAACCCACTGCTGAACTCGGCCCTGGTGTGTCCTCAGGGATTGAGGCAATGAGGACAGGGGGGCTGGTGCAATGCCTCTGTCCCAACACCTCATCCATGAGGACAAACCAGGGCGCCGGTGCGTTTTGCTGGATTTTTTTCACATAGTAGCACAATAAACTTAAATTACTCCGTCATTTATGGTCATACAGAAAAAAAGAATAATTAAAAAAGAATCTGTGATATTTCTACTTTTGTATGTGTCCACTTACAATCAAATCAAAACATTGTGCTTTTGTAAAATAAAGAAAATAAACAGGGTGTGCTTTCTGTCTCCCCGTCGTGGTGAACTTTTTTTTTCTTGAGCACGTCTATAAACTGAAACAAAACTCAGCGAATACTTGTCACACATTTATGAGCCATATACCTTTATAAACATTTAAGTGTGTACTTTTAAATGATCTGATTCAAACTGAAAACAAATATTCTCTGTTTAAGTAATATGTATAAAACCAACAAGATGTCCAGTATCTCAAACCCTTGCTCATTATTTTTAATTTGACCATGCCCACACGCGCAAAAGAGATTCACATGCAAATCTCCACATGGAACGCGAACGCGCTCGTTACCTCAAAAACAAAGCACCAAACTTCATCAGTCTATGCTTTTCGTCAAGTTTGGAAGACACGACGTGAGCTTACATTGGATTTACCTCAGAAGAAGAACGCGATTTGAAGACAAGAAAGATGTAAGGTAAGAAATTCGTACTTATTAGTTTATGTTATTGTTGCATAAACTTCACATTGCAGTTGAACTGTTGCTAGATATAAGGTGAATATTATAATATTTAGACCCGTGTTTACTGTTACTGTGTTTGTGGATATCTGCTCAAACGTAGATATGTATAATATGGTAACCATAATGTTTCATATTTTGGAGCGCGCCGTGCGTTTCATGTATCATATTTTGGAGCGCTCTGCGTTGAATGTTTCATATTTTGGAGCGAGCTCTGCATTTGAATGTTTCATATTTTGGAGCGAGCTCTGCGTTTGAATGTTTCATATTTTGGAGCGAGCTCTGCATTTGAATGTTTCATATTTTGGAGCGAACTCTGCGTTTGAATGTTTCATATTTTGGAGCGCGCTGTGGGTTTGAAAAGCAAAACGCACCAAACAAAGGCTTCATGTTTTTACTCTAATCTCATTTCATATCATCATAACGAATGGAAACATTTGAAGTAACATATGATAATCAATATATTTTTCTCTAACGTAGTTGTTACTGAAATCTTTTGAAAGATTTATAGGCTGCTATAGGCTATTGTTATTATAATTTTATGCAGCACTGCACGTAGCCTATGCCTACAAGTCACAACAAACCTGGTGTTCATTATATTATATATTGTTGGAAACATTTGTGTGTGTATTCTGTTAATTTTAACCCCCTGAGGTCGACGGTATCGCCGGCGATACCAGCTCGCTTTTTTTTTATCAGTGTAAAAGAAACTCATGAATACTCTGTTGACTTTGATTTTCCATAGGATTTCCATACATCAATCGATTCTGTTAAATGTGTATTATTTTTATGTATACTCACAATAAAAACATAGTGTTGTGCTTTTCGTCAAATAAAGAAAAATAAACACGAAGCGAGTTCTGCCTTCTCTCTGTCCGTGTAGTCCATTCTGAAACGCGTCCGAAAATGAACCATAACTCAGTGAATACTTCTCACACATACAAGTGATATATGTCTTTATGAAGCTTGAAATCTCTTCTTTTAAATGAAGTAATTTATATAAAAAACAAATATTCTCATCTTGTGAAATCTGTATTAAAAGAGAGCGATTCCAGTCGACCTAATTAGAGCTAATTCAAATGTAATGTGACTCCGCCCACGAAGAGCGCACGCTATTCAAACGCAAATGGCTGAGGTAATCCGCGCAATCCTGTGAACGCCCCCATCAGCTCGAGAAAACCAAAACACAAGTTTATTCAGAACATTACTTGCTTACACCGTCTTGCAGCGCTGTGAGGAATAATGAGGAATACGAGGAATACGAGCTGAGGAATACTAGTAAGTTTTTCCTTCTCGGGTTTCTGTTTATTGACGAATGAACGGCATGCGCTCTGTTTTTTCTCCATTATGGACGCGCAGTAAAGACGCCCTTCAGATGATTCTGGACAGCGAGGAAGAATTCACCTTTTCCTCAGAGGAAGATTGTAATTCAGACGAAGAACGGCAGCATTTTCAAGAGCGAATTGATCCCGCAGAGGATACAAGTTCAGAGTAAGTTGTTTACTGTTATATAATTCCTTTTCTGATAATATAGAACTTTATAATATATTTAATTTCTGAATTTTCAGACTATATTTTCCCTAGTTTTGGCTAGCTTTTGACAACTTACAGGAACGATTGCCTTACAATATCCCTAACATCCGTGGAACTTATATGCTCAAGTGTAAACTTTTTTTTAAATGTGATATTGCTCTTTAAACATATTTGTATATTAAATATATTTCACTCAGTTTTGATTAGCTTATGACACTGATTCATGCTAAAATACTGCATTATGCATAATGTAGATTGTTTGCGAATATCTGCTTATAGGTTATATGTGGTTTAGTGCAACTATAGTATTTCAGCCTCCGGTAAAATATGTGATACTGTCTAAATACATTATATTTTTATATAAATGTTCTGGTTTTGGTTGGCCTATGACAGTATTTATCATGCTGCAGATGTTTTTGAATACAGACTGTGTAATGTTTTAGTGATGTGTCGTTCGCGAACGATCCGTTTATTGCGTGCTTCAATAAATGCGTGCGGTCTATATGGCCCATCAATGGTCCATAACCATCAATTGCTCATCAGTTTACTTTGAATAATGTATGCTAACAGTTTTATTTTAATTTTATTTTTTTTAGGAATGTGTCTGCTTCAAGCTCTCCTTCTCCAGCACCCCGCAGAGGGGCACGCAGTTGTCGGTCAGTTCTCAGTGCGATCGAGAATCATACTGAGTAAGTACATATACGTAATATTTTACAGATGAAATGTAGCCTAATTGTGTTTACATCATAATAATATAAAAGTAGCCTATACCTATTCTTGTGTGAAATGACAAAAACCGTTGTCTTTTTTTATCCATGGCCATTAGTGATTGATAATGATAATACAAGTTCTTTTATTGTGTTATCAGCATGCTCATGTGTTTTTTTTTTTGTTTTTGTTTTTTACAGATGTGACAATGAACATGTACAAAGCACCTGTCCCGAAGAGAGCCAAGTCTAACCAGCAGGCAAGCAACAGGCAGTCCACTCTGGCATGGAAAACAGAGACTGATGTTGACATGGTTCCGCAGACTGTGAGCTGGCATCAGATGACAGGGATGCTGCCACAGTTGGTCGCCGCAATTGTGTGCATTGCACAGCAGTGCGCGGTAAAAGACAATTAACACCATGGAAATGCCAGGCATGCAATGTTCACTTATGTCTTCAGTTAAACAGGAACTGTTTTCAGGAGTGGCATAAAGATGTGTGACTGTGTTCAGATGTGTGTGCTCTGCTGACCACCTTCCACTAACCATCAGCCTTCAGAAATCATTCTGATATGATGACTATTTTTTAAAATCAATGTTGGAAACTGTTGTGCTGCTTAATATATATTTTTTATAACCTGTGATAGTTTTTTCAGGATTCTTTATTTTGCTCATTTGATTTACTTGTAGCCCGCATATAAACGGGGCACAGGAATTTACTGTGAGATACCTGCCTTTACTTTTGTTTATCGCTCACAATTGCTCACATTTGATTTGCTTAGAGCAAATTTAGAACATTTAGTTCCTCCACATAGAGGAATTACAATAAAACAGATTGAAAAACAAAACCTTTGAATCTCCTCTTCTTTGTTCAGGCACTTGATGGCCCATTAGTCACTGGAAGAGTGTATGTCACACCCCTGGTCTGAATCTCATTAATATTGATGGGCCATTGGCCCATTAATATTGATGGGCCACCCCTCCCATGCATAAACCTCTTCTGACAAAAAAACTGTTTTAGAAAGTTCAAATCAATGTACTGTTTTATGAGAACGATAAGGCTGGATAATTTTCACATAATTTTGAAGCCAGAACTCAAAGCTACACAATTCATTGGTCAAAAGTCTTATTTACACATATTTAGTATGTGTTTTGAGGTCTTATTTCTGCAACTTTCATTTTTATTTTTTCCAATAACCACGCATAAACATTATTCTCTTAAAAATTCAAACATATACATGCATGTTGATCAGATATTTTGGTAGCCCTGTTTGTGCTATATAGAGTGAATTTACACCTTTGCCATTAATATGTTTATAAATAACTGAAAAAAGCACAAATGTCAGAGCATGTCAGAACACCTCCAGGGCCCAGAAAACAGCTCAGACTCCAGAGGGTTAAAAAGCAATTTTAACCAGAAAAATCTAAAATCTATTCCCAAAATCGTGCAGCCCTATACTATAGTTTCTCTTGATATCAGCATGTTCACAGGTTTTTTTGTTTGTTTTTTTGTTTGTTTGTTTGTTTTTCACAGGGACCAGATGCCCCACAGATGAGTCCTGCTGACTTCAACATTCACACGAGTCTCTGTACATGAACATGGTAAAGTGAAAATCAAACACCTTGGAAATGAAAGATATGTACAATGTTTTTAGGAATGGCAGAAAGGTCTCTGTCTTTGGATCATTGTTTTCAATAAGTGCTTTTTTGTCATTTGTTGTGTATCTTTGGATTATGTTGTGTTGTAAATAAATCCAAACAATCAAAAAGCCATTCTTTTTTAAATCTCCTCATTCTTTGTGCAAGGTTGCTCAGAATGACAGGGCCTGATAGCTCCTAATAGGGCCGTTAGGGGAGGGTCTTTGTCTTTCTCAGGTGTGAAAAGCTTACATATTAATGACCTCCCGCATAAAGCTTTCTCACACAAAACACGTCGTACAAATTTTAAATCAATATATTGTCTTCTCTGAATGAGTTGTCAGGGTGATTTTCACATAGTTTTGGAGCAAATATTCTAGGCTACATCATACAATTTTCAAAAGTCTTGTGAAGAAATAATCATTATGGGTTTCATGACCTTATTTCAGTGAGAATTTTTTTTTGTATTTTCACAAACCACGCATAAATGTCATTATCTCAAAACTACAAACTTTTACATACATGTTGCTGATATATTATTGTAGCAGAGTTTGTGCTGAATACAGTGTAATTAGACTTTAGCCATGAAAATGTCACAAGTAACAGAAATAACCACAAATGTCAGAGCATGTCAGAACACCTCCAGAGCCCAGAAAACAGCTCAGACCCCAGAGGGTTAAAATCAAATAAAACGTAAAAAAGTAAAAAAGGGCTAACTAGGTTAACTAGGCCAAGTCAATAGCTGTCGCCGATTCGCCATCAGTACCAAAACAGAAGCAAACCGGAAGTCAGGAGACCCGTTTTCCAGGTTGGTCACGTGACGCTCGGCATAAAGCCTATTACTCATGTCAGTAAACATTTATTGTCTTGAGTATTATTACACAAACATAATTTCCAAAGATACATATCTCTCAAATAAAGCAATTCTCAAGTTAAAGTTGGAATAAAATAAAGGAATAAACTAGGGTTGGGCGATATATCTCATGACACTGTTAGGCGCATCTCGTCAGTAAAGCCGGTTTCTTGATTAGTAGTAAATCGCCATCACCTGCTTTCAGATGGAGCGGCATTCATAGTGATGGGAAGTTCGGATCATTTTACTGACTCTCTCGTTCGATCTCGTTCATCAAAATGAACAAATCTTTATTCGAGTCATTTCGTTCATTTAAGTGGCTTTAAATGTTATACTTTTAACAGCCAAATTCCCCGAAAACACCACCTACGCAATCTCGATCATATTTTGAATGAAGAAATCATTATAATGCAGCCAAAGATAATTTACAGGGAACATATTTAATTTAACTTCCTTTGGTTCATTTGTCATGTGACGCACGCAATGAACAGATCGTTCGCGAACGACACATCACTAATTCACTACAAAGAGCCGTAGTTAACTGACAAGCTGAGCCATATCGCATTAATATCGCGGACGTATCGCCTGCGATAATTAATGCGATATGGCTCAGCTTGTCAGTGAACTACGGCTCTTTGTAGTGAATGCCGCTCCATCTGAAAGCAGGTGATGGCGATTTACTACTAATCAAGGAACCAGCTTTACTGACGAGATGCGCCTAACAATGTCATGAGATATATCGCCCAACCCTAGAATAAACACATAATCAATTTTCCTATACAACACCGCCACTTAGTAATCAGAAACGGTAAAACATTCCAACCGAAACTATTTATGACGTAATTTAAATGAACTGCACGTCCTCAGAAACATTGCGTTCATAAACTTGAAGTAGCAAGTGTTTCACCTGTTAATGTGATGATCACACATACATACATGCAAATCAAACACTGGTTACAATATATGAATGAATGAATGAATGAATGAATGAATGAATGAATACATTTTATTATTGTGTCATGTCCAAATAGGACCCATCCCTTTCGGGATTATAAGACACCACAAACCACTTCAAATTATAACATTCACTTCCTTACTTCACAGTAGGTTAACACATGCATAAATAAATAAAGAGGTACATAAAAGTGAAAAAATAAAATAAAGAATTACAGATTTAGTGTTTCACCTAAATGTACTTTTTGTTCTCTTTGCCCAGGCTTTTTCTAGATAATCAGCAAGGGCGAATACCTTATAATCAAAAAAACACTTTAGTCTATCCGCATCATTTAACCACATCAAATCTGTAGTTTTACACTTTTTAAACAACTTCAGCCGCATCTCATGGTATGAAGGGCAGTAAAACACAAAATGAAACTCATATACTGTATATATACTAAGAATTGCCAGTATTACTGAACATAATCTGTCCATTCACGTGCGCTCAACAGAACGCGATAAACGGCTTCCACTGATAAATACTCAAAGCGTGTTGACAGGAAGACATTGTATTCACACTTTACAAACTCCTTAACCATCATTTATCATGTTCTCGGTAAACAGTCAACTTACATTAGTTTATTGATGCACACATTGCACACACAGTCCCGTTCGCACCTTCCACTCTCTTGGCTGATGATGACTGACATAAAGTAGCGCATGCGCATAGAACTCGTCCTTTCTAACAGTGTGACGTAATCACAGAGCGACAAGCCAAGATAGCATTTCAGTATAGTGTGTCGGTAAAGCGTGGGAAATGAAACATAGACTGTAAAAAAATATGGACGTATTGTCCGTGACGTCACCCGTGGGTTTCTGAAGAGCATTTTTGAAGCCTAAAGTGGGCGGAGTCGGCCGTCGCCATCTTGGCCTCGCGTCACCTTGTGTCACTCTCGGATAACAGAAAATGGGCAAAGAGGCGGGGCGTGTGTGGAGCTGGAGGAGCCGCTCGACGTGATCGAGTTAGCTCAGGCTTGGAGGTAATGCTATATGCTACTGAAAGTACCAAGTCTGCGACTGCACAGGGCCTCGCGCTAAAGTGACAGTTGATGATGTAAAGCCAATTAAAAGTTCCTGTTTTTGCCCTTTGAAATATTATTAAAAGACATGGCTACAAGTGAGACTGTGTATCGTGATTCTGTACTATTCTGCTAGTTGAAAATGTATTATGCAGTACTCTGAGAGAGTGTGTGTGACAGTGATTTATGTGCATACATGTCAGTCACTCTTTTTTATAGTCTATGGTCTGTCAGAGCGGCATCGCTCGTCAAAGTTCGTAGAGAGCTTATTCAGTCCATTTTAAATTCTGATTTTGGCCGCCTCTCAAATGGGTTAAACCATAGATATATTACCTATGAAGTTCAAGTAAATGCGCTAGAAATCCGCGCTCATTCAAGGATGTGCATTTATTGGACGGAGAAAGCGCAAACACCTGCAGGATTTCATCTGACGGTAACGTTACATAAGCATATTATAATCAATCTGTTCCGTGAGAGCAGAACGAACGAGCCTTTATAGACGTTTTTAAATCTGAAAACTCCAAAAACCAACGGAATTGTCAGACATCCATTAGTGCATGTTCACAGAGGAAAACAACTGAAATACAGCGCTGGTTGTTCTCTCGAACGATACTCGACGACAACGACGGAATCCAAAGCCATGGGCGAAGTAATGGGTGTATTAAATTGTATGAAATAATCCCGAAAAAAGCACAAACACTGCAGAGATGGCAAGTTCAGCAGCTAAAATTTGCTGAGGTGAAGTGAGTAGTGACGCGGCTAACAGCAGACAAACGGCTAGCATTGACATCAGCGGGAATCCAGCTGTCACTCAAAAGTGGACACACCCTTAATTATGCAGAACTTTAAATATTAATCAACTAAACGGATGAGTTATAAAAAAATTCACCCCCCTCACAGTTATTATGAAGGGCAAAATTAGCTGTATAGACCAAAGCCACAGAGAGAACCAGGCTGTAAACATGTTTTTTTCTGCTGTAAAGTTGGTAATTTTAACATGGGGGAGATACAGATTTGACTCACTCCTGCAGCCAGCCTCAAGCGGCCAGTCAATGAATTGCAGTTTAACTCACTTCCGTGTTGGTTTCAAGAGAGAGACGGGGAGGTTGCCGCTTGGAACGAAAGCGCCAGGATCATGGGTACAAACCAGTGCTATTATCATTGCTTGAGATTGGAGGTTGGCCATTGGAAAAATTGGTTGTTCTAGGCAAATTGTTGCAGTAAAGCAGTTTGAGATTGTGGGGAGGATACATCGTGCAAACATTTGTTCTCTATTCAGGGAACGTGTCCAGTCACTGTTTTTCCTACTAGTTTTAGTTATGTAATTGGTTTACTCTGTCTACTCATAACGTTGTGTTTATGTCAAATGCCCTGTGGGCATATGAGGAGAGAGAGGATATTTTTTTTCTTACATTGTATTTTCTTTTTGTTTTGATTTTTTATTTATTTTTTGATAATCTGATGTACATTCTGTGGGGTCCTTTTAATTGAAATACTTATTGGGCGACGTGTAGTTTTCCAAAGAGACAAACGCTGCAGTGAGGTGTGTTTAGTGAAGGGGGTATATTGCTGTGTATCACGTGTAATAGATTTAACTGTGTTTATTTTACCTGTGGTATTCTCCTCAACTTTATATATTAAGAGTGACTTGTTGGTGTCACAGTGTCTGGTTGTGTTTCCACGGGTATCCACTAGATGTCCTCCTTCCCCCACGGTGCCATTCACAGGAACTACCTTTCCCACAATTCCAGTCTGTGTTATTGCACCCAGGTGTTTGTAATCTGTTTACCCAGCTGTCTCTCGTTGTCATCTCGTCTGTTCATGTATTTAAAGCCCTGTTAGTTCCATGTTCTGTGTTGTATCGTTGTTAATGTCACACCGTGTCTGTTTCCTGTGTTCCCTACCTGAGCCTGTTTATGGTTTTTGTACTGCCTGACTGGATATTGAACCCTGCCTGTTTTTGACCACGACTTTGGATACCCTTTAATAAACCTCACTCTACTGCACTTGGATCCATCTCGCTCTCTTCCTTGTGCGGAACCGTGACAGAACGATACAACCATGTATGGATCCAGCAGTACAGGGTTTCGTATCCTTCCCCCTACCACTGAGAAGGAGAGGAGGGGAAGACTCCAAAATTTAATGGCTCTGCGCCAGCAGGGTCAGACAGTGAGTTGTTTGTCTCAAACCTTTTGGACTTTATCGAGAGGCATGAACTATAATGATGCAACCCTGAAGGACCTTTTTAATCACTGCCTGGATGACCCGTTGCCGCAATGGGAGATGAAGGGGCTGGAGATCCTTGACTTTTGGGGGTTTACTATGTATCTACACCATCGTAGCCAATGGGATACACCAGCCTCGCCTGCGTCTCCAAGCAAGATGGCTGTCATGTCCTTCTCAGAGAAGGCATCGCCGCTGCCCAGCCCAGAGAATGCATCGCCGCTGCCCAGCCCAGAGAATGCATCGCCGCTGCCCAGCCCAGAGAATGCATCACGGCTGCCCGGCCCAGAGAATGCATCGCCGCTGCCCAGCCCAGAGAATGCATCGCCGCTGCCTAGCCCAGAGCTCCATCCGCCATTAATTCCGTCCAGACCTGAACCTGCACCTCACCATCGAAGACGGCGGAGGAGGAAGACCTCCAGCCTCCCCAATGACCCGGAGGCCTTTCCCGAACAGCCCGCCGTCGTCCTGGAGGCCGTCCTCGAGCAGCCCGCCGTCGTCCCGGAGGCCGTCCCCGAGCTGCTCGTCCTGCCGGCTCCGCCCACGCCTGCCGAGCCTGTGTCTTCGGACAAGATGGCCGCCGCCGAGCCTGTTCACGTCACGCCTGCCGAGCCTGTGTCTTCGGACAAGATGGCCGCCGCCGAGCCTGTTCACGTCACGCCTGCCGAGCCTGTGTCCCCTGACAAGATGACCGCCGTCGAGCCTGTGTCTGTTCCTGAGCCTGAGCCGGTGGTGTCTGTTCCTGGGCCGGTGGTGTCTGTTCCTGAGCCGGTGGTGTCTGTTCCTGAGCCGGTGGTGTCTGTTCCTGAGCCGGTGGTGTCTGAGCCGGTGGTGTCTGGGCCGGTGTTGTCTGTTCCTGAGCCGATGGTGTCTGTTCCAGTCCCTGAGTCGGTGGTGTCTGTTCCAGTCTCTGAGCCGGTGGTGTCTGTCCCTGAGCCGGTGGTGTCTGTTCCAGTCTCTGAGCCGGTGGTGTCTGTCCCTGAGCCGGTGGTGTCTGTTCCTGTCCCTGAGCCGGTGGTGTCTGTTCCTGTCCCTGAGCCGGTGGTGTCTGTTCCTGTCCCTGAGCCAGTGGTGTCTGTTCCTGAGCCGTTGATGTCTGTTCCAGTTCCTGAGCCGGAGCCAGTGTCTGTTCCTGAGCCGGAGCCAGTGTCTGTTCCTGAGCCGGAGCCAGTGTCTGTTCCTGAGCCGGAGCCAGTGTCTGTTCCTGAGCCGGAGCCAGTGTCTGTTCCTGAGCCGGAGCCAGTGTCTGTGCCTGAGCCGGAGCCAGTGTCTGTGCCTGAGCCGGAGCCAGTGTCTGTGCCTGAGCCGGAGCCAGTGTCTGTGCCTGAGCCGGTGGTGCCAGTTCCAGTGTTAGTTCCAGTGCCTGAGCCGTTGGTGCCAGTTCCAGTGCCTGAGCCGGTGGTGCCAGTTCCAGTGCCTGAGCCGGTGGTACCAGTTCTAGTGCCAGTTCCAGTGCCTGAGTTGGTGGTGCCAGTTCCAGGGCCAGTTCCAGTGCCCGAGCCGGTGGTTCCAGTGCCCGAGCCGGTGGTGCCAGTTCCAGTGCCCGAGCCGGTGGTGCCAGTTCCAGTGCCAGCTCCAGTGCCTGAGCCGGTGGTGCCAGTTCCAGTGCCCGAGCTGGGGTTGCCAGTTCCAGTGCCCGAGTTGGTGGTGCCAGTTCCAGTGCCTGAGCCGTTGGTGCCAGTTCCAGTGCCTGAGCCGGTGGTGCCAGTTCCAGTGCCTGAGCCGGTGGTGCCAGTGCTGGTGCCAGTTCCAGTGCCTGAGCCGTTGGTGCCAGTTCCAGTGCCTGAGCCGGTGGTGCCAGTTCTAGTGCCAGTTCCAGTGCCTGAGCCGGTGGTGCCAGTTCCAGTGCCTGAGCCGGTGGTGCCAGTTCCAGTGCCTGAGCCGGTGGTGCCAGTTCCAGTGCCAGTGCCGGTGGTGCCAGTTCCAGTTCCTGAACCCTGGCCGCCCGAGGGGTCGTCTCCGCCCTGGCCGCCCGAGGGGTCGTCTCCGCGCTGGCCGCCCGAGGGAAAATCTCCGCCCTGGCCGCCCGAGGGGTCGTCTCCGCCTTGGCCGCCCGAGGGAAAGTCTCCACCCTGACCCTGGTCTGTCCCTCCCATCCCGCCCTGGTCTGTCCCTCCCGTCCCACTCTGGTCTGTCCCTCCCGTCCCACTCTGGTCTGTCCCTCCCGTCCCACTCTGGTCTGTCCCTCCCGTCCCACTCTGGTCTGTCCCTCCCGTCCCACTCTGGTCTGTCCCTCCCGTCCTACTCTGGTCTGTCCCTCTCGTCCCACCCTGGTCCGTCCCTCCCGTCCCACCCGTCCCACCCGTCCCACCCTGGTCCGTCCCTCCCTCCCGTCCTAGTGGAGCGTCTGGTAGCCGCTCCTTAAGGAGGGGGTTATGTCACAGTGTCTGGTTGTGTTTCCACGGGTATCCACTAGATGTCCTCCTTCCCCCACAGTGCCATTCACAGGAACTACCTTTCCCACAATTCCAGTCTGTGTTATTGCACCCAGGTGTTTGTAATCTGTTTACCCAGCTGTCTCTCGTTGTCATCTCGTCTGTTCATGTATTTAAAGCCCTGTTAGTTCCATGTTCTGTGTTGTATCGTTGTTAATGTCACACCGTGTCTGTTTCCTGTGTTCCCTACCTGAGCCTGTTTATGGTTTTTGTACTGCCTGACTGGATATTGAACCCTGCCTGTTTTTGACCACGACTTTGGATACCCTTTAATAAACCTCACTCTACTGCACTTGGATCCATCTCGCTCTCTTCCTTGTGCGGAACCGTGACAGTTGGGTGATTTAAATTCTGACATGTCTCGGGAGGGAAACTCAGTATATGCTCTTAAACATTTGGTGTTTTGATTGAGGGAAGTTTCATGGGGTATTACATGGTTGTCTTCTTTTAATTGTTTATACTATTGAACTATTGTGAAATAAATGAATATTTTTGATACACCAGCGTCCTTTAATTAGGGTGGCTTGCGTAAAACCAGGTAGGCCTTTTTGGGCTGACTATTTAATAGTATAACCATTTGCTCTGGATCCATTTAATTAGTAGTCTAGAGGGTGTGTAAGAGACTCCTGGTGGCCACACTAATAAAGTGAGTATATTTTTCATCATTAACAAGAAATACTGAATAAGTGTTAATAAAGGTGCTGACGAGTGATCCATGAGAGACAAACTTTTGTCTCATCTCCGTTTCTCCTGTTTATTCAGGACTTTTAATCTGTTGATCTGTTTGTTTCTCCAAACACTGACAATCGGCAGATAAACAGAGGAGTGTTTATCACTGAAACTTCAGCATGAGAAGAAATCATTATAAGAGAGAGGGAGCATGACAGACCCTGGAGAAACTCTGTGACCAATAAAGAAGAGCAATAAATAATATATACGTATACAATAAATCAAATATGTAAGGGTTTGGAGATCTTTTATTTTAAATATTTGAGTATTTTTATGGTTCTTTTGTGTTTAATCCAAGGATTTAGCATTATATCTTAACATTTCAATGCAAGTTCATTTTGAATATGCTTAGAATTTGTTAATTTTACCTAAAGAAATCCTGATGTTGTTGTTTGTCCTGTTTCAACACACCAACTTGATCAGAAGCTCCACCCTCTTACAACACTAACCAGGAAGAGACTGACTTGTTATTTCTCTTTTCTGCCATACTGACTTTGTCTCGAGACAAAAGCAATAAAGAATCAGCGATCAGTGGAGTATGAAGAGAAAAACTTTACAGAAGAATTTGAGAAGTTTGTTTCTGAACAAGTTTGCTTCTGATCTTTGTGATTCTCATGGTGATTCATTTTTTAAACCGTCATTCAGAAAGTGAAAGTGAAAGTTTAGATTGCTGGAGCTCAAACAGTGAAAATGGCTTCAGCAGCTGAAGATGATTATATTTGTCCTGTGTGTCATGAAATCTTCAAGGCTCCTGTTATTTTATGCTGTAGTCACAGTTTCTGTAAAGAATGTCTTCAACAGTTCTGGAGAATAAAGAAATCTCAGGAGTGTCCTGTCTGCAGGAAAAGATCCTCAAGAAATCCTCCTACAGTTAATCTTGCATTAAGAAACTTGTGTGAGTCGTTCCTGAAGGAGAGAAATGAGAGGCGTTCATCAGGGTCTGAGGAGATCTGCAGTTTACACAGTGAGAAACTCAAACTCTTCTGTCTGGAGGACAAACAGCCTGTGTGTTTAGTGTGCTTTACTTCACAACAACATGACAATCATACATTCAGACCCATCAGTGAAGTGGTTTCACCATATAAGGTAAGACAAATGTTTCTTGATTAACATGTAAAGAATCATAACGAGTCACAAACACAGATCGTTCAGGTTACTAACGTAACCTTGGTCCTGATGAGCAACGATCTGTGTGTGCAGAGTTCCTCCTTCGATTGAGCTAAAAGTAGTCAATCATTGAGGTTATTCAGGAGGTGATCTCCCATCTGTCTCAGGGGGAGAGGGCCGCATCCACGCATTTCGTAAAAGTCTGCGGAGCAAGAGACAGTCAGAATGGTAGGACTGTATTATTTTGGTAAGCCCCTTCGAACGTGAATCTCAAGAACTGTGATGAGGGGCTATCTGGATATGACAGTATGCGTCCTCCAGATCCACTGATAAAGCACATGGAGAGTCATGGCCAGAGTTCGCTCAGTCCTCCACTTCAGAGACATAGTGTCATCAAAGTCCTCCTCGGAGCCGCCAAATGAAACCATGGCACTCGCTCCAGATGAGGGAAGCAGGGAGCCCTGATTTGCTCTTTTAATAGTGACATTGTCTCTTGAAGAGTTCGAAGCGCCGTTCTGTACAAATGTGAACCAATCAGGCTTCAGTATTCAGTGTTGATCTGATTGAACAGGGCTGCAGTGATCAGGACTGGTTGTGTTTAGTCCAGCTGAACTTCATTATAAATGCAGTTTCATAGATTTGAGGAATTAGTAACTACGGGGGCAAATACATTTCAATGCGGCCCAGGTGGTATTGGGTAACTTTTTTGTTTCAGTAAATAACATTGTCATTTACAAACCGTACTTTGTGTTTACTCAGGTTGCCTTTGTTTTATGGTAGGTTTTAAAGGAGAAGTTCACTTTTAAAATGAAAATTCTGTCATCATATAATCACCCTCATGTTGTTTCAAACCTGTATGAATTTCTTTCTTCTGCTGAACAGAAAGGAAGATATTTAGAAGAATATCAGTAACCAGGCAGTTTTTGGGTCCCATTGACTTCCATAGTAGGAAAAAAATATACCGGGAAATATACACTACTCACTTCACCTCAGCAAATTTTAGCTGCTGAACTTGCCATTTCTGCAGTGTTTGTGCTTTTTTCGGGATTATTTCATACAATTTAATACACCCATTACTTCGCCCATGGCTTTGGATTCCGTCGTTGTCGTCGCGTATCGTTCGAGAGAACAACCAGCGCTGTATTTCAGTTGTTTTCCTCTGTGAACATGCACTAATGGATGTCTGACAATTTCGTTGGTTTTTGGAGTTTTCAGATTTAAAAACGTCTATAAAGGCTCGTTCGTTCTGCTCTCACGGAACAGATTGATTATAATATGCTTATGTAACGTTACCGTCAGATGAAATCCTGCAGGTGTCGGCGCTTTCTCCGTCCAATAAATGCACATCCTTGAATGAGCGCGGATTTCTAGCGCATTTACTTGAACTTCATAGGTAATATATCTATGGTTTAACCCATTTGAGAGGCGGCCAAAATCAGAATTTAAAATGGACTGAATAAGCTCTCCACGAACTTGACGAGCGATACCATACTTTAACATACATTTGGACAATAGTAATCTTCTTCTCACCAAAGACTTCTCCTCCTGTCTGGACAGCTTTGGATTTAATCAATACATCAACTGTGCAACTCATTCCAAAGGCCACTGCCTGGATTTACTGTGCTGCTCTGGACTTACCCCTCTTAACTGTGCAGTTGATGATCTCCTTATCACCGATCACTTCTTCATTTCTTTAAGTGTCACACTTCAGCTCTCCTCAACCAAACCAACCCGGCCTATCTCCTTCAGGAATATTAAGGACATTAACCCTGATACCCTCTCCTCCTGCATTGATAATATTCACCTACTGGACAATAACTCTCTACCTGATGACCTGGTTGTTCACTATAATGATCAATTAGCTCTCATTCTAAACTCCCTTGCTCCAGTTAAAACTCGTTCTGTCTCTTTCATTCAGTCTGCTCCCTGGTTCACCCCTCAACTCCGGACTCTGAAAACTAAATCCAGACTGCTTGAGCGCCTCTACAGAAAAACTGGTCTTACTATCCATAAAGAAATGCATAAAGCTCATATGTCTCACTATAAGGACTCAATCGTACAAACCAAATCACATTACTACTCTGGTCTAATCAACTCCAATAGAGGCAACACTAAGTCACTGTACTCTATACTCAATAAGATTCACCAGCCACCTGACTCCCTTCCTTCACACATGTAGTCCACTGCCACTTGTAATGCCCTCCTGTTATTTTTCAATGATTCATAACATTCATCGTCACATCGATCCAAATATCCTTCCCACCTCCTTATATGATCCTCCCCAACCATCACAATTATTATCCATCTTCCAACTTCCCAGTCCCTCTGAAATCGCAGAAACAATCCGTAAGTCAAAGCCTTCTACCTCTCTGTTAGACCCCCTTCCCACTAATCTGGTTAAATCTTGCCTCCCCTCTCTGCTCCCCCTTATCTCCATCATCATACATGCATCTCTTACCACCGGTATTGTTCCTTCCCTTTTCAAAACTGCTGCAGTCACTCCAATACTTAAAAAGCCTGGTTCAGATTCAAACATTTTTAATAATTTTCGTCCCGTTTCTAATCTACCCTTCATCTCCAAAATTTTAGAAAAAATAGTTGCTGCCCAGCTCCACATTCACCTCACCCACAACTCCCTCTATGAACCCTTTCAGTCTGGTTTCCGTCCACTCCATAGCACAGAAACTGCCCTCCTTAAAATAACTAACGATCTTCTCATTGCAGCTGATTCTGGTTTATTATCCATCCTGGTTCTCCTTGATCTGAGTGCGGCCTTTGATACAATTTCTCATTCCATCCTCCTCCATAGGTTATCCTCCATCGGCATTGTTAACACCCCTTTTCATTGGTTTCAGTCATACCTATCAGGCCGCACTCAGTTCATCACTATCAAATCCTTTCGCTCCCAGTTCTCCTGAGTTGACGGCTCACCCGGCTCACCACGGCTCACCCCCTCCTCTTCATCACATACATCCTTCCCCTTGGCAATATTTTCCGCAAATTTAACATTCAATTTCACTGTTTCGTGGATGACACCCAGCTTTACCTTTCCAGCAAACCAAACTCCACACTTCCTCCCTCCTCCCTCACCACCTGCCTACAAGAAATAAAATCTTGGTTCAGTTCAAATTTCTTAAAATTAAACACAGATAAAACAGAACTTCTTGTCATCGGCACCAAAAACACCCTCTCTAAATTTGACAGTTTTTCTCTCCTCATTGATGATACCTCAGTTTCCCCCTCTCCTCAGGTCAAGAGTCTGGGTGTCGTCCTCGACAGTACACTATCTTTTCAATCTCACATTAATAGCATCACACGGTCAGCTTATTTCCATCTCCGTAATATCAACCGTCTCCGCACCTCCCTTACTATTTACTCTGCTTCCATCCTTGTTCACAGCCTGGTTACATAGCGCATTGACCACTGTAATTCTCTCCTTTTTGGCCTCCCTCACAAAACCCTTCGTAAGCTCCAGATGGTTCAGAATTCAGCAGCACGTGTTATAATCAAAACTCCCTTTTCCCACCACATCTCGCCTATTCTTCAACAACTACACTGGCTACCAGTTCAACACAGAATTGAGTTCAAAATTCTCCTGCTCACCTACAAGGCCATCCATAACCTCGCCCTTCCTTACATGTCAGATCTCCTTCATGTTGTCACCCCGTCCCGCTCTCTCAGATCCTCCTCCTCGACCCATCTCTCTGTTCCCTCTGTCCGCCTCAGTACCATGGGGAGCAGAGCCTTCTGCTGCTCTGCACCCAAACTCTGGAACTCTCTTCCGCCTCACATCAGGAACATTAACTCACTCACAGAATTCAAATCCATACTCAAAACTCACCTGTTCAAAATATCTTACTTATTGTGAAACACACATTGTCCTGTTTACTTGTATTTGTATATGCTTGTGTTTTTATTTTGTACAGCGACCTTGAGTGTCCAGAAAGGCGCTTTTAAATAAAATGCATTATTATTACCGCGCTGACGGACCATAGACTATAAAAAAGAGTGACTGACATGTAACTGTTATGCACATAAATCACTGTCACACACACTCTCTCAGAGTACTGCATAATACATTTTCAACTAGCAGAATAGTACAGAATCACGATACACAGTCTCACTTATAGCCATGTCTTTTAATAATATTTCGAAGGGCAAAAACAGGAACTTTTAATTGGCTTTACATCATTCAACTGTCACTTTAGCGCGAGGCCCTGTGCAGTCGCAGACGTGGTACTTTCCATAGGGTACTTTCAGTAGCATATAGCATTACCTCCCAAGCCTGAGCTAACTTGATCACGTCGAGCGGCTCCTCCAGCTCCACACACGCCCCGCCTCTTTGCCCATTTTCTGTTATCCGAGAGTGACGCAAGGTGACGCGAGGCCAAGATGGCGACGGCCGACTCCGCCCATTTTAGGCTTCAAAAATGCTCTTCAGAAACCTACGGGTGACGTCACGGACAATACGTCCATATTTTTTTACAGTCTATGGTTCTGAGGGATAGCACTCGATGGTGAGTGGTTGGTTGGCTTTGCCGGGTGGCGCTTCGTTTGCGGGATTTCCTAGATTGCGGGTTGCTATGCAACGGAGTTTCCTCTGAGTCTGGAGTCGCTGCTGGAGCGACTCTGAGAGAGTTTTCTTTGACGAAGTTCAACAAAGGATCTTACGGAAGAGTTGATGAGTTTTGAGTGAGCTCTTGGTGGTTTTAAGAGTATGTAAGCATACACGCTGGACGATGGAAAGGTCAGCACAGACATAAGCAAGAGCAAAAGTCACTGCAAAAGCAAGGCAAAAAGCAAAGCATCGCTGCTTGTCATTGGGTTATAAGCGTGTCCATCCGACCCGTCCTTCCGAGTGTGACAGCCAATCAGATATGGTCTTGGGCGGGACCTACGCCCCGTTCTCCGGTTCTTGCATGTAATTAGCGTAATGTACACGTGAACGTGTGTGCCCAAACTCCTGAGAGTTTAGTTAAACGCTTTAATGAGCAAACTTAATAGTTTAAATATGGTGCATCCTACACACATCTACTTTATATCAAAAGTCTAGAAATCATTTACCCATCAAGTAGCCTAGGTACCAAAATACATATATTTCCCATAGTTGAAGTGGAAGTAAATAAGGATTTAGCTGTGGTAAGTGTTTAACACACAAAATTAGCTTGAGTAATATAAAGCATATATAATACAGAGAATACACATGTATGAGGCAACTTCTGGTGATTAGTTCCTATAACTGAGGTAGAAAACCCTACGAATAGGCTGTAATAAAAGTTAAACACACAGAAAGAACTCCACAGGTTATATAAAACATACATGATACTTAAGATATATGTGAGGTAAATACTGGTGATCAATTCAGCTTATTGGAAGCAATTTTGAGACCGTCGTTTGTATTAAACCACAAGTGGGTTAATTTCAGTCTATTGGTTTTGGAGACAAAAGTCTTTGGAATTTACAGCTGCAGAAAGGAGGTGTCCCTGGTTTAAGGTTTGTGGTGATTCTGGGCCATAGGAATGCCTTAGCATCCTTCATTTCCTGATAAGGATGTGGATTTATGCATTGGGGTCACCACAGGGTTTCTTGGCCATTTGGTCTTAAGTTTGGGGAACAAAGAGCACTCTTTTCCTGCTGTCCTGGCATCGCTGATATGAGATCAGACAGGCACAAAAAGGGAAAGGGGGGTGACATCTCCTTTAGCCATCTTGGCACCATGACTGTGTTTTATGACTTACTAATGGTTCGATGGGGAATCGTTCCAAACTGTGGAATGCGGTGTTGGGTTCATTTAATGAAATGGACCATTCAAAGATAATCCTACAACTGCATTATATGATCATATCACTGTATTGTCTTCTCTTCAATGTAATCTGGTGTTTTAATGTATTTTTGTTCAATTCTAGGAGGAGCTCAATACAGCACTGAAGTCCTTACAAGAGAAACTTCAACACAATGAAAAACTGAAAGCAGAGTTTGAGAAAACAGTTCAACACATCAAGGTGAGGAAACAGAAACGAGAGTCATTTTCATTACAGCTGTTGGATCACTATATACAGTTATGATCTGATATAATGGATAACAGTTTATTATTTCTGTAAATGACTATCAGCAATCTGCTTCTGGATCCGTTTTATGTCGGGTATCTGAGTTTATCTTGGATATTAATGATGTGTGTCGATTGAGATGATTGAAGTGAATGTGCTTTGATTTCAGTCTCAAGCTGAGCACACAGAGCGTCAGATTAAACAGCAGTTTGAGAAGCTTCATCAGTTTCTCAGAGATGAAGAAGAAGCTACAGTCACTGCACTGAGGGAGGAAGAGGAGCAGAAGAGGCAGAGGATGAAGGAGAAGCTGGAGGAGATGAACACACACATCTCAGCTCTTTCACACACAATCAAAGACATGGAGGAGATGATGAAAGCCAATGACGTCTGCTTTCTGAAGGTCTGATTTCAGATCATTGGTTGATTGATTGATGATTGATTGAGTTCTTGATGATAAATGGTGTGTTTGTTCTGCAGGAGTTTCCAGTCTCAATGGAAAGGTGAGTGATCTGCTCCTGTCTCTGGTCTCTCTGGTTCTGATCCAAAGCCACTGCAGTTCTGACTCCTGAATGTTCTTCCAGAGTCCAGAGCTCACAGCCGGATCCACAGATGGCTTCTGGAGCTTTGATTCATGTGCCACGATACTTGGGCAACCTGCCGTTCAGAGTCTGGAAGAAGATGCAGGACATCGTCCAAAACAGTGAGTCTGACAGCAGGAGATCTGAGCTGGACATGATGGATGGGTGGAGAGTTAGAGGCTCTTCATGACAGAGATAGATAGATAGATAGATAGATAGATAGATAGATAGATAGATAGATAGATAGATAGATAGATAGATAGAACAGTTTGGTGTTTGTTAGATTGTTAGAATTAGTAACATGATGCTAGTACAATCACCACATTGCTTGTATGTTTTTGGAAGATGCTAACATGATGCTAGCATTATTAACATTATTCACTCTTTAACATTATGTTAGCATTGTGCTAACATGATTAGCATGTTTCTATGTTTTAGCTAGCCTTTTGACGTTTTAAGACTTAAAGGGATACTCCACAGTTTTTTCATATTAAACTATGTTATTCCCTTAACTAAGACGAGTTGATACATACCTCTCTGCACTAAATCGCTCTGTCTTGCGGCGAAACTTTGTTAGCACTTAGCTTAGCCCAGTTCATTAAATATGGGCCAAGCAGAGAAGCTACCAAACACCTCCACGTTTTCCCTATTTAAATACAGTTACTCGCGTAGTGTAACTCGATCTAGGACTAGCGTTGCCACCCGTCCCGGTTTTCCAGGGATTGTTCTCTTTTTTGAGCGACAGTCCCGGAAAAAAGTTTTTTTGTGACGTTTTTTTGTGAAAATGTACTTCTAAAGTAGAATTTCCTGGTTTCAAATTAAACCGTTTCCTTCTACTGTTACTGCAGAGCTGCCACACGCAATTTACACTTTCCACACACTCTCACGGCACACATCCATTTTCTCACGCACAGAAAAATCGCGAAGCAAAGAGGACACGGAGACCGACAGACTATAGAGCAGGTTACTTATGATATATAAAAAAATCTCAGCTCTCAGATTCTGTCACTTTTATTACGAAATTTAAACAATAAATTGTTTTGCCGTTTGTAAATGTGACGTGAAATATCCCTAGCGGCATGTGAACCGATCATCTCTATATAATAGTAAATAAACACGAATGAACAATGTTAAAAGAAACAGTAGCCTACAACTTATCGAAATGTGTAGGCTATTCATCATAAATATCGATCAATATGTGTTTTTCAACCGCGGAAAGGGTCAATAAAACAGCTGGAGAACAATTGTCACATAACATTTATCTCAGGAAAGCCATTTAATAATCATAATATGCTATGGCACGTTTGTTGGCTAGAAAAAAAGAGCTATAGAGAGTATTTTGCTAAACATGTGTAGGCTACTATATTACATATTTATTATATTTTTACTTATCATTAAATAAAGTTGTTATTATAATAAAAAACGCATTATATTTAATTTGAGTTATTTTTAACCTTAAATAATACTGCCAGCTGATAGGGCTCTCTGTATGTTTACAGCTTTAGGTGAGATTTTTTTTTTCTTGAGAAAAATGAATGCCTATCTTGTGTACCTAATATTTATCCAAATTAGTCAATTAAATCAAATCACAAGAATTAAACTGAATTGAAATCCTGAAATTTGTTTCAAGCAATAATAAAAAAACGTAGCTTACCAGGAATGTTGTCACTAAACCTAATACAATTCAGTTTAGTTACTAAAATGTTTTGACAATGACAATACACTTATTGTGATGCAAGATTATATATTTTTTTACAGTTAAAAAATTTCAGTTAAATATGAAGGAAAAACAGAGCTGGAAAATCATGCAAAAACAAAGAAGCGTTGACTGTCCCGGTTTTTCACAAATCAAAGGTGGCAACCCTACCTAGGACGGTGACACAAAACGAAACGTTGTGCTTTTCTAAGCGTGTAAAATGGATAACTATATTGTATGGCGGAATACCATAGCAAGTGCTTGTAAGCACTTCGACTTGGCGCAGTAATATCTTCACTCGTGAAAAATCCTCTCACTGGCCCCCGCTCCCTCTAGTGAAGATATTACTGCGCCTTTAAATAGGGAAAACGTGGAGGTGTTTGGTAGCTTCTCTGCTTGGCCCATATTGAATGAACTGGGCTAAACTAAGTGCTAACAAAGTTTCGCCGCAAGACAGAGCGATTTAGTGCACGCACTGAGACGAGAGAGGTATGTATCAACTCGTCTTAGTTAAAGGAATAACCTAGTTTAATATAAAAAAACGGTGGAGTATCCCTTTAACTAATTGCTATTAGCATGTAGCTATTCACTGCTAGCATGTGTAGCAAGTTCTGTTTATTAGTCAAAGGAGCCAACCACCATGTCTCTACGATGTTCTGGTGCAGAGATATAGGTCTTGCTGAACAGTTTCTAGGGTACTCTGTCTAGTTGCTAGGGAGTGGCTTGGCAGCTGCCAATGATGTTACTTCAAAGGCTGCTTGTAAGTATGAATGATATAAAGCAGGGTTCACCAATCTCGGTCCTGGAGGGCCGCTGTCCTGCAGAGTTTAGCTCCAACCAGCTCCAACACACCTGTTTGAAAGTTTCTAGTATGCCTAGTGAGACCTTGGTTAGCTGGTTCAGGTGTGTTTAATTGGGGTTGGAGCTAAACTTTGCAGGACAGCGGCCCTCCAGGACCGAGATTGGTGAACCCTGATATAAAGCAACCGCAACTCCTCTATGACATTCAGATTACAAGATATCCCTCTTTGGATTTGGGTTGCTAGGGTGCTCGACAATGGTTGCTAGGGCATGGCTAGGAAGTGTTGAAGATGATTTGTGTTTGTAAGTAGTGATGCTTTGCCTTCACTAATAATAATAATAATTTATCAAGTCAACATAGTAAGTCAACCCCAACAGACAATCATAATAAACTAATTTATAACAAAACACAGACTATAAGAGCCAATAAAATGAAGATGATCAGATGCTGAAGATCAGACACACACTTACAGTTCTTCATCTACAGCATAAATCTCAACAGATCTCATTGATTTATTGTTATTTAACTTTCCCAAAGTATCAGTTTCTCTTGATGGACACAAATGTCTGAATCTCATATTTAATGTTTGTAGTTGATGCCGTTAAACGCTGATGATAAAAACGAGTGTGAAACTAATAACAGCACTGACAGTGATCAGAGGAAAATGTGTTTGATCAACAGGACGAGTGTCATAATTCATAATAATCTGTGTTGGGTTCACTCTTGATCATTATATGAAGATCAGAATAAAAGCTTCTGTTGATTGTGTCTCATCAGCTCCTGTGATTCTGGATCCAAACACGGCTCATCCAGATCTCATCGTTTCTGATGATCTGACCAGTGTGAGATACAGAGGGAACAAACAACCTGTTCCTGATAATCCAGAGAGATTTGATGGTTATTTCTGTGTTCTGGGTTCAGAGGGTTTTAACTCAGGAACACACTGCTGGGATGTGGAGGTTAAACAGAGTTTTTACTGGACTCTTGGAGTAACTACAGCATCAAACCAGAGGAAGGGATTGGGATTCTTCAACACTGATGTCTGGAGTGTGGAGTATGATCAGTACGGACTGTATTCAGGTTCTGGTTTTCGTATTAATCAAAAGCTTGATTGTGTGAGAGTGAATCTGGACTATGACGGAGGAACGGTGTTGTTCTCTGATCCTGTAACTAACACACATCTACACACATTCACAACCACCTTCACTTACACACTGTTTCCATTCTTCTGTAATTATAGTTATTCCTCTCTGAGGATCTTACCGGTCAATAGTCAGTAAACGTCACTCCTGTAGATCTGGATCTTCCTGCTTTCATCATGTTTCCAATATTTAATCCATATCTCATGAGTAAGAGTGCTGTTGATCTGAATATCAGTACGGTGGCTGTAATTGGGCCATGATGATCACATGACTGATATCCAGCACTACAGCAACACTCAGAAATAAACAAGAAGTTTTCATTTATATTCCACTTCACACAATTAGACCGATTAGAGACCGTTTTAGCATTCATGTTTTCAGGATAATTGACATTTACCCGATTATTTCAGTCAATGTGTGTTTATTAATTTCTAAACTTTTCGCATCATAAACATGTGTAACATGTTTGCTGTGTCTCTGTTTTTGGTTCTCCCCTGTGACCTAAGCTGAACCCCAAATCGCCCCCTAAACCCTCATTTACTATTCCTTACATTAGTCACTGTTCACTTGAAGGGGGGTGGGGGGGTGATGGAGATGAGGAAGGCCAAGGACCGTAATCTCTGATGAGATTCGAGCCACTTTGGTCAACCATGGTCTAACAATGAGGGAGGCTGGGCAAAGAGTACAGCCAAATTTAAGCAGGTTCACTGTAGCATCCAGCATCCGGACCTTCCAAAATGAGAATAGGTAAGAAATCTACTCACTAGAAAATTGCAGAACTGCATATCAATACAGTACTCAGTGAGTACAGTAGTACAGTATTGCCTGTGGAACTGTAAATATAAAGTATGTTTCAAGTATTTGGGAAATGTATTCCTACTTTGTATTCCTACTCAGTATTTACAGTATTTTACTATTTGTTTGTCAGAACTGAGAGATTCCCAACACAAGGCGGTCGGGAACGTGTTTGGTCTCCTGAACGGGAAACTGAAATCATGAACACGGCCCTAGAAAACAACGCCATAACATTACGGCAAATACAAAGAAAAATAATAGAAAACAATGAGATATTTCAAAATATTGATAGGCTAAGCTTATCAACACTGGGCCGTGTCTTGCGCAGAAATAATCTGAGGATGAAGCAGGTCTACAGGGTGCCATTTCAACGCAATTCAGAAGGAGTCAAAGAATTGTGATATAACTATGTGCAAGTGAGTAATATACAATCCCACAATTGATGCATACTCTCAACACTGTATAAATTATACATATTTCAGTATTGTAATCATAATGATTGTGCTTCACAATCAGTGACCACTCCATGTCTATTTGTGATATTGTCATGTGTGTTTCAGAGAGTCCTTGATCTAGAGGAGGCTGCAGTGGAGCACCAGTTCATCTTCATTGATGAGGTTGGATTCAAGATGAAAGAGGGGAAGGAATATCATCGGCCAGCGTGCCATTGTTGAAGTCCCTGGCCAGCGCAGAGGGAACATCACAATGTGTGCAGCAATTACCCACCACAACGTCATCCATCACCATGTGACCCTTGACCCCTACAACACTGCCCATCTGATCACATCCCTGGACACCCTACACAACACACAACACACCCGACACAACACACACAACACACCCGACACAACACACACAACACACCTGACACAACACACTCATTCCAGCAGATCAGATGGACGGCCCAGAGCAGCTCAGGTACGTTGTCATTTGGGACAGCGTAAGTTTCCACCGGACTGCTCTGGTTCGTAACTGGTTCACTGCCCACCCACTATACTCCTTCTCCAAGCTATGGAGGACGCATGTGAAAATATAGCAGTTGATGCTTTTAATGGCTGGAATCGCCATGCTAGGCGATATTCCCCCCCGCTGCTTGGCCAGGGACAAAAGTGCTTGAGATGTGGATGAGGAGCTGTGGCCAGACCCAAACAGAAGAGAGGATGCAGCATAGTTTTTTTTTTTTACTGTAACCGTATACAGTAAATTCTTCTGTTGTTTTGTATGTAGACCACTGTATGTGCAACTTTGTGTTGGGATGTACACTGTGTACATTGTTTTTGTGAAAAAAAAATAAAAAATTGTTACCGTGTATTAGTGTGTTCTGAGTATAAAAACAAGGTAACGAACACACTTATGTATGTACTGTCTGTAAGTGTAACACTGAACAAAAAAAAGGCCTAAGTCATTATGATGAATGGAGAAGAAGTGTTTTCCATTCATTAGTGTTTTCCATTGAGCACATCAGTGTTCAACTGGTTCTTATAAATGCCTATATGATGGATTGTGTGTGTCATTTGAAAACAAAATACCATTTTGAGAAGAAATAACATTGGTTTGAAGTAAAGTTTCATTTTGCAGGAGAATTGAGGGGTTTTGCCCATTTTGTGTGTGTGGAGTTTCCTTTCGTGGTCACTACGAGTTACGTCAGTGATGATGAATGGGGTTTCGCTTAGAAAGCCTATCACCTTCAAGTATATAAAATGAGCCAATGGCAAAGAAATGCCATGGGTCTGCGGAATTTGCATAGCGTAACTCCTCCCCACCTCGTGGGTAAATAAGGAAGTACGCCGGCAACATGCAGATATGTTTTCGCTTCGGAGCCAAGTATTCACTTCACTCCACAAGCCAAATCTGAGATCTTCTCTTCACTCTTCGAGACGAGCTTCTCTCCAGGTGTTGGTGTGACAGCGAGTGCACATTCCCTGCTGATCTGTGCAGTGATCTGCCAGTGTTTGTGTGTTTTCATATCCCTGGTCACTTCAACACTCTGTGGAGACTTTTTCCTCTCATAAAAGAGCTTGCACGTGGCATGTCTTTTTAAAGATGCCTCGCCCGTGCACTTCTGGTTGCGGTCGCGTTGTATCTGACTGATGGGCACAATCGCTGTCTTGCATGTCTGGCCGTTGACCACGCTAAGGCAGCGTTTGTGGATGAGTCATGTTCCCATTGCGGGAACATGACCATCGTGTTGTTTCGGTCTAGACTCAATGATCTCGTTCGAGGGAGAGTCCCCTCATCCACACCCCGATCTACCTCCTCCGAGCCAGGCTAAGCGGCGCTCCTCAGACGGGCTGCTCAGAGATGGCGATTAGTTCTTCCCAGAAGATGGTAGCAGGCCCACTCCTTCCCCCTGTGGAGGGCCGGGGGAGAATCCTTGGTTTTCCTGACCACGCTGCTCGTCCCATGACGAGCAGCACCCTAATTTGGTCAAAGAAAGAACTGATACACCCATCTCTGAGCACACAGAGTTCTCGGATGACAGTGTGCGCCACTCTCGAGCCTCGCCACTCTCGTCCCCCTCTGTTGCCAGACCCCTGCCAGAGCACGCCCCCATGGAACGCTGGTCCTTTCCTGGCCTCCTCTGGCAGGACGCGGCTAATGACCGTGCCCCCACATCGGGTCGTTACGCCGCCCACGTCCGGGCCAGTCATTCCGCTTGGCTGCTCCGCCGAGGGTACGTCTGTGGTTCGCATGACCCCGCTGGTACAGTTCTTGGAAGCCTGGCTAGAGCTTCCCAGACTGCCCCGCCGGGTCGCGAGAACCATCAGGTTCGGCTACGTGATTCAGTTCGCGCAGTCTTCTCCCTGCTTCAGGGGAGTCCGCTTCACTATGGTCGGTGGCAATGCCCCTGTCATGAGAGCGGAGGTTGCCACCCTACTGGTGAAGGGTGCGATCGAGACTGTCCCTCCAGCCGAAATGAAGTCCGGCTTCTACAGCCCTTACTTCATTGTACCGAAGAAATCCTGGACCTGCACGTCTTGAACCGCTCCCTTCACAAGATGCCATTCAAGATGCTCACAGCCAAATGCATCTTCGAATGTGTGCGGCCACAGGATTGGTTTGCAGCGATCGACCTGAAGGACGCCTACTTCCATGTCTCCAGTCTACCTCGACATAGACCATTTCAACGGTTTGCTTTCGAGGGGCAGGCATACCAGTACGCGGTTCTCCCATTCGGGCTAGCCCTGTCTCCTCGCGTCTTGATCCTAGCTCAGTCTCGAGACCAGGTTTGCGAACACAGGGACCTAGTGCTCCGGCACCTAGCTCGTCTGGGCCTTCAGGTCAACTGGGAGAAGAGCAAACTCTGCCCTGTGCAGAGGATCTCTTTTCTCGGTATGGAAATCGACTCGGTCGCCATGTGCGCGCAGCTTGCGAGCAAGCGCGCGCAGTCACTGCTGACTTGCCTCCCTCAATTCGAGGGCAAGAGTGCGGTTCCACTGAAATTATTTCAGAGGCTCTTGGGCCATATGGCATCCACAGCCGCAGTAACGCCGCTCGGATTGCTTCATATAAGACCGATTCAGCTTTGGCTTTGCGATCGAGTCCCGAGGTGGGCATGGCAACACGGCACGCTCCGAGTCCCAGTGACTCCGACCTGCCATCAGACCTTCACCCCGTGGACGAACCTCAGTTTTCTATGGGCCGGAGTGCCCTTAGAATGAGTTTCTCGGCATGTTGTTGTATCAACAGATGCCTCCACCATGGGCTGGGGCGCCATGTGCAATGGACATGCTGCCGTGGTCTCCTGGACAGCGTCTTTGGCATGTCAACTGCCTTGAGTTGCTGGCTGTACGTCTCGCCCTGCACTGCTTCTGTGCGTTGCTAAGGGGTTAGCATGTACTAGTCCGACAGACAATACCGTGACAGTAGCGTACAGCAACCAACAAGGTGGTCTACGCTCCCGCCGTATGTCGCAACTTGCCCGCCACCTCCTCTTATGGAGTCAGAAGCATCTGAGGTCGCTTCGACCCATTTATATCCCGGGAGACCTGAACCGTGCGGCCGACGAGCTGTCTCGGCTTCGGCCTCTCCCTGGAGAATGGAGACTCCATCCCCGGTCGGTTCAGCTGATTTGGGTCAGTTCGGGGACGAACAGGTAGACCTGTTTGCCTCTCACGACTCGTCCCATTGCGACCTGTTTTATTCCCTGACCGAGGGCACACTCGGCACGCATGCATTGGCGCACAGCTGGCCACGGGGCCTCCGCAAGTATGCATTTGGAGCCTGGAGGACAAGGAGCAGGTCATTTTGGTTGCCCCGTATTGGCACAACCGGACCTGGTTCCCCGAACTAGTACTCCTTGCGAAAGCACCTCCCTGGCCAATCCCTCTGAGGAAGGACCTCCTTTCTCAGGGACAGGGCACCCTCTGGCACCCTCGCCCCGATCTTTGGAACCTCCACGTGTGGCTCCTGGATGGGACGAGGCAGGTTTGAGTACCATACCACAAGCGGTGGTGGCTACCATCACTTCCGCTAGAGCATCGTCCACAAGACATGCCTATGCATTGAAGTGGAACCTCTTCATCAACTGGTGCTCTTCTCGCCGAGAAGACCCCACGAAATGCCCGATCAGTGTTGTGCTTTCCTTCCTGCAAGAAGGGTTGGAGCGAGGCTGTCTCTCTCCACCCTGAGAGTGTATGTTGCCGCCATTGCCGCACATCACAATGCAGTTGAAGGTAAGTCTCTGGGAAAGCATGACCTGATCATCAGGTTCCTGAGAGGGGCGAGGAGACTGAATCCTCATCGCCCTCCCCTCGTACCCTCTTGGGACCTCTCAGTGGTTTTAACTGCCCTGCAGAGTGCTCCCTTTGAGCCTCTGCAATCAGTGGAGCTTAAGTTCCTGTCAATTAAGACAGCAGTCCTGGTTGCATTGGCCTCCATCAAGAGCGTAGGGGACCTGCAGGCATTTTCGGTTGACGAAGCTAACTCTCACGTGATCCCGAGACTCCGGCCTGGATATGTGCCCAAGGTTCCCACCACTCCCTTTCGAGATCAGGTGGTGAACCTGCAAGCGCTGCCCTTGGAGGAAGCAGACCCAGCCTTGGCACTGCTCTGTCCAGTACGTGCCCTCTGTGCTTACGTAGACAGAACGCAGTGTTTCAGGACCTCAGACCAGCTCTTTGTCTGTTATGGTGGGAAGCTGAAGGGAAAGGCTCTCTCCAAGCAAAGGTTGTCTCACTGGATAGTGAACGCCATTGCTTTGGCATACCAGCAGCAAGGTCGACCATGCCCCCTTGGTGTGAAGGCCCACTCCACCCGGAGTGTGGCCTCCTCTTGGGCTCTAGCACATGGCGCCTCGCTAACAGACATCTGCAGAGCTGCAGGCTGGGCGACACTCATTCATGCGATATTTCCTCAGGTGAGCCTTCCCGCAGGCCCTGAGTTCCTCCAGCACTGTTGACGCCAACGCCAGAGTTATGCCACCGGCAGCTTTCGCGCTTGGCAAGGTGAAAGGTCTCCCTCGCTTGGCAAGGTCTCCCTCTGGGCGACCCCCACATATGTATTTCCACTGTAAGCCTCTCTGAGCATGTGTCTTTCCCTCGGCAAGCCACCTTGCCACCCCTGGGGTTGAAATATTCCACCTGCAGCTGGACACCCCAGTGATACTCCATATACTCCCTCCGGGTCATATGTGTATTCTTAAGCCCCCCCCCCCCCCCCCCTTCGGGCTGGCACTGATTGCATATTTCCGCTGAGATATGCTTCCCAGTGTACCTTGGTATTCCTATGTTAAGTAGGAGTCCTTCGTCCGTGCTAGTCTCACAACAGGGATCTCAGACTTACGCAGGGAACTGGAAGACCGCCGAGGTGGCGTGATTAGACTGGGAACCCCATTCGTCATCACTGACGTAACTCGTAGTGACCACGAAAGGGAACGTCTCAGTTACGTATGTAACCCTCATTCCCTGAGTAGGGAACGGAGACGTTATGTCTCCCTGCCACTTCCGCTGTACCGCTGGAACGCCTGAGTTCAGTCTCGGCTCCTCAGCGAAGACATATCTGCATGTTGCCGGCGTACTTCCTTATATACCCACGAGGTGGGGCGGAGATACGCTAAGCAAATTCCGCAGACCCATGGCATTTCTTTGCCATTGGCTCGTTTTATATACTCGAAGGTGATAGGCTTTCTAAGCGAAATCCCATTCGTCGTCACTGACGTAACTCGTAGTGACCACGACAGGGAATGAGGGTTACATACGTAACCGAGACGTTCTGAGAGTATGACGCATGCTTTCAGAAAATGTGTGTAAACAATCAAGAAAAACTGTAATATAAGACAATACTGCAAAAACAGTTTACTGTTAAGCCATTACTTCTTGTTATTTGTTGCCCAACATTATTATTTTTTTCTGATGCATGTCCTTAATTTAATTTAATTTAATTTGTTGGTATTAATTCAGTGTTTATAATCCTAATACTTGAACTTCAAAGAATTTCAACCCAAACTGACGTTTTATAGAGAACAAAGGTTTTATGAAAAAAGTGGAAGACTTAAAGTCTGTAAAATAAACTGATAAAAGGATTTGATGTTCACTAGTCTTGTGATTGTACGTTATTCTGTGTTGTCATCATTCAGGTTGGATTTCAGCTTTAAAGGTGCAGTCTGTAAGAATGACAGAAAACCAGTGTTGATCCTCAGACTCGACGCTCACACGGGTCTGACACTCACCCAACATCCAAAACAGGAAAATAGAGCTGTTAGTCCCATTTCTCTTTCATGCTTTGTGTGATGTTTGTTTGGTATTCTCTTTTTCCAGGAGAACTTGTGATAACAAAGGAATCCAACGTAGCAGTTCTTTTCACAGTTTGCTTATGCCTGCGATCGCGTTCATCTTCACTGACTGAAATGTCAAGTGAATTACAGAATGCTTCAATCTCCATCCATAATTCGTCCCACTTTTCAGTGGTCCTCATGTTCTCAAGGCCATTTATTGTAGATTCCATGACACTTGAGGCCTGAGATAGTGTCATGTCTTTCTTTTGTAGTGCCTTGTGTGCAAAATGGATCATACTGAAAACATGGTAAAACACCAAAAGACACACACAGAATGTGGCCTTCTTGAGATGGCTTAAGAGACCGGATGCCTCAACAAACCTACGATAAGGGGGAACAGAGAGCTCGGAAAGAGTGGAGAGCAGGGGCTCTTATTGAAGTCTTGACAGCTGCTATGTTTGTCCATCGACATGCCCATCTCGTGTCGCTGAGTGCTGTCAGTTCGGCTTTAACCCCGAGCTCCTTTTGGTGCTGCTGGTATGCATGGTTTGTGCCTGGTCACAGAAAAACACATACAGACTCTCGAGGATATGAAAAAACGTAGATGCTGTACGATATACCTTGCATGCATCGACCAAAACCAAATTCAACTTGTGGGCCATACAGTGAATGTACACCGCAGATGGATGGTCTTGACGGAGTTTCTGCTGAACTCCGTTTACGTGACCGGACATGACATCCGCTCCGTCATAACTTTGTGCAACAATGGGTAAAGTGTAGATTCCACACGCATCCAGAAAGTGCTTTATGTGTCCATAAATTCCAGTATCAACTCTTTCAGAACAGTCAACAAATCCTAGAAATCTTTCCTTTATCTACAGCTTCTCTGTGTACCTCACACACACGGCCATTTGTTACTCTTTAAAACTCTGGCTTTGTCCACTAGAACAGTAAAAAAAAAACATTGTTTTCGATGGCGCGGATTATTTTGTTTTTGACTAAACCAGAAGCAATTTCTAAAATTTAATTTTGTGTGTCAGGGCTCGATAGATTGAACGGGGCCTTTAATCGAGCGCAGAAAGCGACGTCACATCTGGCGTATGCGTACCAGTCACACAGCTCCAAAAAGTTCCCACGATTTACAGAAGTTTTTCTCTCTCTTCCTCTCAGTGCAAGTCCTTGTTTTCCTATATAGAGCAATATGTCAACAATGGATGCTGCATATTCCCTATTGCTCTGCACTGAGGTCCTGTGAGATTCACTTAAAGGGACACTTCACCCATTTGCATTAAGCTTTGCATTGTTAGAAACCCAGTCATACTATTGAATGGTCATGCAACATTTTTTAATTTTCCCCCGAGACGAGAGAAATCTGTATTTACCTCTTTACACTTCCTCCTACAATGACGCAAAAATCGTCATTTTGCGTCATTGTAGGAGGAAGTGTAAGAGGGGGGGATTTCTGTTAAGACTACAAGCACTAGATCCACCCTTTCAAACCCGCCCATAGGGGGTTGGACCTAATGCGCTAACAGACCTATCACAGATCAGTGCCAGTGCGTTTGATTTCAACGGCAGAAACCTGCAGAAAACAGGGACGAAGAAAGCTGAGTAGTAGGGGTTACCATACTCTATTTCCCGGACATGTCTGGCCGTCGAGATCGACAAAAATGTCCGGGATTCAGCTTTTGCTTTCTGCGGTCGCCATCCATTGTTTACATGCTCACCTTTTGTTTCAATCTAACTGAATTCACCCCGATTGGTGAAACTGAATGTAATGTTTACATGAATGCTAAACAAGTGATCGGTTGATTTGCGTTTTAACATTGCTAAGAAAATACCCGCACCTCCGTGAGAGATAGCCCATGAGACTGGTGCATCTCACAGGCGCGCTCATCAGTAATCACAGTAATACAGGGAGCAGGACGAGGCTAGCGCCGCGGGAGAAAGACGCGAGGCCGGTGGCGTGATCGGTTGATGTGTGTTTTACCATTGCTAAGAAAATACCTGCTCCTCCGTGCGAGATACGAGAACAGTGCCTCACAGGTGTCGGTCGTCAGTAATCACGCCACCGGCCTCGCGCCGTTCTCCCGCGCCCCTCAGCCTCGTCCTGCTCGCCACAGTAAACATGATGAATGGCGACTGTAGAACGCAAAAGCCGAATCCGGGACATTTTGGGCAAACTCGTCACGGAGACTCACTCGTAGCCTAGCCTTGCCTTGATGTTTTTGTTTTCAACTGCGCTGTCTTACCGGTAGGCGTGGCTTGGGAGTGGCCTTGTAGGGCAGCGAAGCAAGTGCATTCTGGGAGTTGTTGTCTTTCATCCACATAATCCAAAAATACATTTTCTGGCTTTTCTCAGTCTAGAAAGCTCCAAATTCAAAAATAATTTCACATTTCTTCTACATAAATGACCCACTTTCAATACACATTCATGTCTCCACGGGTGAAATGACCCTTTAACTGTGCAGCGATGGAACCTGTGGCTTTGGTTTGCTCAAAGCAGTGCCACTGATCACTGCACTGACGATGTGGTGCTCCGTCTGCGTGTTTCTGTAACTTTGCTAATATATTCTTCCAGTCACATACTCCATTTGCAATAAAAGCAGGATCTCTGTATGCACCACTAGAACTGCACTGAAACAATCTACATGGGAAGCAGAAAATCGCGTCTGCCTCTTTGCTGTATTCAATGAATGAATATGTCTTATAGTAATCGGACGAAAATGACCGGTTCTGCTTACCGAACAATGTTTTTGGGTATTCGGGCAAGTAGGTTTGTGATGGTCCAGTTTCCTTTGTGCCCAAATCCACAGGTGTGCTGCTTTTATTGGTAACACACTCAAAGATCCGTTCACAAGGCCTGGTGCAGCCAGACTCACCGGCTGTATCTGTTGATATCTGTGAAGACGAGCTTTCTTCTAAGTTTTTGTCAGATATTTGCACACTTGAATTGAATGGGTAAGGGCTGTTGTTTAGATCGTTGCAGCTCGTTGAAGTCTTTGTCTGAGAAAAATGTTCTTATGTCCATTATGTCAACTAAATTGGCTGCCAGCTCAAAATTAGCCTAATAGCCTAAATCACTTTTTTTTCTCTAAAGCACATAAACCCGCGTTTTTAGGCGAGTGCAGGATATGGGTGATCAGAATTTAATAAAAACATTGTAATTTATGAATTATATTGCTTTCATTTATTTAAAAATTGTTTATCGAAAAAAAAATCCTGCATAAATGAATTATCTCTGCGCGTAAGCACGGCATGCAATTTACGTTTTTTCACAGAGCACAGCTGAGCCAGCCCAGCCGCGCTTATTATTTGGTTTTGGAGTGGAGGAAACTGATCCTAGACCAGCAATTATGGGCAGATTTTCTTTATAAAAGCAACTAGTAGTAGCAGGCAGGCTGCTTTTGAGGGAGAAAATTTCACTCGAATTGTATATTGCTAGTCTCAAGTCCGTGGCCAGGGGAAGGCTAAGCCAAAATGGCGGAAGCGTAGCGCTGGTGTTGCACTGGAACGTTCTATTGGCTTTCACTTCTTGTCAATATAAGTTCTTTGTCCCTCTTCAAAGACTTCATCAAACAAGTTAGCAGAACTGTCTAAATCGGTTCGCGAATCAGTTTGAATGATCTGTTCAGTTCCCTGCTCTCACTGAATCTGAAGCGGTTTCACACTCGGAGTCGTAACAGGAAGATTGAAGAACATCAAGAGCGTTGGATGAAGTGGACCTACAGTCAAGTGAAAGCAAATCTGCAAATGCATCATATTTTTGCCAGCGATGAAGATCTTTATTAGTTGATCATCTTCGTATGCTGTCTGTCTGTGAATGAATGTTTCCACAGGACGATACATTCGATTTCATTTCATTCATTTTACAACCAAACAGATTATTACGCCACGATACCACTACTACAAAGTGTGATGCTACCAGTTTTTTGGACATATAGCCTACCTTAATTTATACATTAAGCTACCAATGTTCACAGTTTATGAATCGAACCCGCCATCCCGCGGTAGTTTGTGAGTATTGTGCAGTGGTGTGCGAACTCGTCTTAAAAAAAACCCTTGCGCTTGCAGAAATATACATTTGATTATATTATGGAGAACAGACGGAAGATGATCTGTCAATGTGCATTTGATCATTGTTTGTGTTCAGATGTTCAGTAGTGGTCATGAGCGCGAGCACATGTGAAGAGTTTAACGCTTTCTTCTCTGTCAATGGTTCCCTTTACATGCAAAACTCTGCAGATTCACTTTATTTCGACATTGTGTAATAATCCAAATGTAGTTGTACAGTATTAGTTACTATTATACAAACCAAAGGACAGGCAATGATTTATGTGATCCAAAGTATTAAATAACTACGAGTAGTTTTTTCATCTGATACTTTTTTACTCTTACTCAAGTTTTATATAAGTTTATATAAATTTATAGAAGTTCTTGTACTTGAGTAGTTTTTGGATACTCTACCCACCTCTGGCGTCAACCTATTCTTCTCCTCGTGCATCTATATTGTTGAATGCACAGCTAGTCGTGGATTACCTCTAAATGATGGCACTGCTGTTCAAACTATATTAACACTGACAGATGTGAAGCTGCTGATACTGTCATGCATCTTCAAATGTTTAATGACACTTCTGTAAAGACACACTTTAAACACTGATGGCCGGTTTCACAGACGAGGCATAAGTCTAAACACAGACTAAAATGCATGTTTGAGCTGGTTTAACTGAAAGAATGTCTTAAAGTCCCACTGTAGTCAATAATTGTATCCCTTAAAGCTCATCTTTGATCCCCAAAATGACATATTTAAACGTTTTTTTCCTTCATGTCTTAAAATATCTTGAATGTAACTCGACAACCTTGCGTGATTTCATGCGGTTTATGAATATGCAAATGAGCCCCGCCTCCACTCACTCGCTCAGCTCAGAGATCCATTCGTTCACGATCACACGTTGATCTGATTGGCTACAAGTGTGACAACACGGGAGAGAGACAGGTGTTATAATGAAAACAGTGTTTATTTAGGAGAGTGGTGTGGAACAGCAGGAACCAGACGATGGAGAGGATGACTAGTTGACTGATGATAGTGACTTATAGCTGGTAAAGACTGAAGTGGATTCTCTGTGCAGGTGACGAGTGAACACGAAGACAGGAGATCTGGATCAGGAAGATGGACAGAAGACTGGAAGCTTGACGAGACGACTCACAGGTAAGCTGACGGTGACGAGACCAGACAATGAGTGCAGGTGTAAGGAGTCAGTAATCTGGTGATTGTGAACGAGTGGGCGGGTCCTGGTGATTAGGTGATGATTGGGGCTGTGACGGTAGGCTTGTTCGACTTGAACCGGCGCTGCACAGACCGATCGGTTTATGACATCGAAGTACCGCGAGAGCAATTCAAAAGCATAAGGAGCCGTCTACTTTCTACCAGAGAATGTCTAATAAGGGGAGAACTTCCACTCTCAGTAAACTTCCGGCTTCTGAACTGGTTGCAGTTCCACTCTGGCTCCACATGAGGGCGCTCACAGGACGAGTGCAGAATGAATGGAGGTCTATGGCGCTATACCCCTCAAAATCCACTGTTCTCAGGATATAATTTTTTGTCTAGTAATTTGAATGTTGTATTCGAAAGGAGATGCAAAGAAATTACACACTGCTGAGTGTTAGATTTTTTAGAGTCACTTATTTGCTTTAAAAAGTCTTTTAAAATGTCAATGACGTCATACACATCGTACGACCAGAGATACTGCTTTACGGCAATCCTTCAGTCACTTTGGTGCTTTCGCGCTCTGCACTTTCTTTTCTCTCGAGGCATCGAAAACACAGCTGACACAGGCAAACACACAACACAGCTGACACAGGCAAACACACAACACAGCTGACACAGGCAAACACACAACACAGCTGACACAGGTAAATACACGTGCTAGAAGAGTTTTTGTTTTGTTTGTTTCTGGTCCCGCTTCGGACGCCACGATGCCACAAAGCGGTATCTCTGGTCGTAATCAGTCCTTCACTGACCAATCAGCGTTCATTAGCAGAATGCTAGCGTGTTATGGGCAACAACAACTCAACCTGTAAGAAATCGAAAGGACATAAGTACTCGTTCATTCAACTTTCGACCTATAACCCATGTTGAAACGTCTCTTGCAAAACCTACAATCAAATCTGAGATTTCTCAACGGCAAAAAAGAGACACATTTAGCCGTCTAGCCCCATAGACTCCCATTCATTCTGCACTCATGGGCGATCGCCCCCAGTGGAACTCTGGTGGAACTACAACCAACATTCGGTACAATAGGACTTAATAGGGAGTGGCCAGGCTCTCCGTATACGGGCTCTGTTTCTACTTTGATGTCATTCACCGATCGGTCTGTGCAGCGCCGGTTCAAGTCGAACAAGCCTGGTGTGGCTGACTCTGTGACAACAAGGTAGTTTGTGACGTCAGAAACACCAGCGATTTCAAAGCGTGTTTTTGAGACTGTCTTTGGTTCACTGCAGTTTTAAGGAGGAAATACTCAGCAATGGTGTCGACTTATGAATTTACACATGCTTTGTCTTAAAGCAGATTAAAAACACCACATAGACACATAAACAACATTAAACGCTGGATTTTCACCACAGGGGACTTTAAAATATGTCAGGGCCATTTTCTCTGCTTTTCTCCAAGCTTTTCAATGCTGAAACGAGAATTCATTCTCAACTTTATTCATCAGTGAGATCCTTAGACCCCGCCACTACAGCTCCCAAAAAATGAAACCATAAATATATGCTTATAAAACAGTTCAATATTTACTTCAAAATATTTTTTACAGAGTAAAACTTGAAAAAAAGGTGACAAAAACAAACAAAATAAATATAGGAAATGGACAGTAAGGCCAACATCGGAACTCCACATACTGAACTGTATAAACATTTTGTAACATTTTATTATTTTTGCTTAAATAATCTGACATACACTTTCCTTAAACTTAAACCATTTCTGTCGTTCATTATCATGTTTTTATCCTTACCTGCTGACAACTCACATACATTTTGTTCTTTTGAATTACATGTAGTATTATGTACAACACAAACAATATCATTACAAATGGACAGTTCTAGATGAATTCTAGATTGTCAATATTCTACACGGAAAAGACGACGACGTCATTCTGAGAGTCAATTCTGAACTTGCTTTCTGGATTCTAAAATTTACCTTCACAATAAGTTTTGATTTTAATAAATCCAAGTGAAGTACAACATGCCATTTTCATCAGGATACTTTGTATATTATAATATCTAACATAAACAGGAATAATTTACGCAGTCACTTCGCAGTAATATTGAACAGAAGTGATGTTGTATAAGGTGAGCTGTTAGCAGATAAGCTTCATAAAACTAGACTGTCCTTCTATTCTAAAAGCCGAGGCTGACTTCCATTGTCCTCTTAATCGAAAAAGCAAAATAACTACACAAAATTTCAATTTAAACAAATTATAAAATACAACTATAAGTTAAATAAAAACATCACAAAGGCTTGATCCGGACATGATGCTCCTCCGCACACGCTGACTCATTTTGGCACTAATTTCGCCATAGTATTTCTCAGGATCTGGCGTACAGCGAGACATTCAGATTTACATGTTAGCGTTGGCTGTCCCAAAAGCAGGACCTATTAAAAAAAAAGCCCGTCACAGAATGACGTATACATTAAAATATAATAAATGCACACAGTAAGCCCTTCTGGAACAGAAACACACAACAGACATGAGACTATGAGGGGATGAACTGATGCTCGAGTGCTTACAGGTCGAATTCATGGTGGAAATATTTCAACTAACAATCATGGTAGAATACACACCCAGCTGCCCTTCTAACAGTCCTTACATCACAATAGCAGGTGAAATACAATTACTGTTACAGAAACAGTTCACTCAGAAATTACAGTTCATGTTTGCTCACCCTCATGCCTGGTAGGATTATTTTTAAGTGTCCTAAAAATGCACAGCTATTTCCATGCAACGATAGAGATTCCATTCCACTTTACAAAACTTCAAAAATGTGGTTGTGTTGCTCATGGAAGATTGTTTCCTCTTCAGTCGGTCTCGTTTGACATGCGTAGACGTATTAGGATCACGCCAGGGAGCCTATCATCTTCGAATGTTAACAATAAACAGCAAGCGAATGCAAGCACCATTTGTCTTTTGTTTCGGAGCCGAATAGATAACTGTATGCCTCTGAAGAGTGTTGAAACTAGAGCTGCACGATTAATCGCAATTAACATGAAATCACGTTTAGACCGATTTGGTTTATTGCAATTATAAAATCGCAAAGGCTGCAAATATTTTTTTGATGCGCAGCTTGTCAGTGACGCACGGCTCAGTAGTAAACGCTGCTCCTTCTGAAAGCACTGCGAGTTTGAGTCGCTTATAACGTGAATTTGAAAAAGCAACACATGCCAAACATCTTTCCAAACATGAGAAGCATTTATGAACCTCTTGTCCAACAACAGACAACATTTAAAAAAATCAATCAAATCATTTCGATCTGTTTATTCAGCTACAGCAATAGTATGATGCCCAAAGGGATTTCCTGGAATGTGTGTTGTCTACTTCTGCGGCGGGGCATATGTGGTGTGTGTGTGTGTGTGTGAGACGCCCTCTGGTGTTCAGATGGAGCAGCATTTACTACTGAGCTCAGAGCCGCAGACAAGCTGCACATTAAATAGTTGCAGTCTTTGCCAAATCGTGTGCGGTTTCATTTCGATTAATCGTGCAGCCCTAGTTGAAACCGAGTTCAACGAGTATGTGCGTCTCGACTGTTCTTTGGGAAGAAGCCTCTCCTCCCGTTTCGGTGTGACAGTGAGAGAACAGCGGTGGTCGCGAGCTACTTACAGATCTCAACTGCTGTCTTCACAGCGTTGTGTTGGTTGGTTAGAGAGCACCTTTACCGAGGTTACTGTGTTTCTAAACCGTGAGCGAGTGCTTCACTGCACCATCCCCCACCAGTGTTGCCGTGGCCATTTCCCCTGTGTGTTTCGGCACTGAGAGAGCTAATTAATGAAAGAGCAAACACGGGTGTGTCTTTTTCAAGATGTCATATCACCGGTGTGTTCCCTGGCACAGGCTGACGGTCACGAACATTGCATCATGTGTCTGGGCATTCATTGTGGGAACATGACGATCTCTGTGCTATGGTCGAGACTCCTATACCTCAAACGAGGTGCCTGCCAACCCCAAAAGAGGGCGAGTTCGACGACTAGCCAGGGTGATCTGAGGATCACAGTGAGGGCTTCCCTGCCCGGTACCCATCCCTGTGGGCCCCTCACTCCTCTCACACACTGCAAGCCGTGGAGCTTCCGCTGAATCGCGCTGGCTCCTCTCATGACCAGCCGGTCGTTTCATTCGGGGCTCCCCCTGCTGACCAGATGTCTATCGCAGCATCGGAGGGTGAGCTTGAGTCTGGAGATGAAGACTCCTTCAGGGAGAGTTGCGTTGCTCGAGCCTGATTCAGAATTGATGGCTATGCTTTCCCAGGCCGCTGAGAGTGTGGGGCTCGAGTGGACCCCTCCACCGTGTCCCGAACCCTCGAAGCTGGATAATTGGGTATCTCGGGACGGGCCGTGCTGGTCCTCAGCGCGCAGCCCCAGTGCCTTTCTTTACAGAAGTGCATGAGGAGGTTACCAGGACACGTTTTCTGCCCAAAACAGAGCTCCCCCTCACTACCCTTGACGCTAGTTCGGCCCAAGGGTACGTGAATAATCCTCCGGTTGAGTAGTCAGTCGCGATGCAAATGTATCCGGCGACTGCTACCTCCTGGAAGGGTGATCCGCGTCTCCCATCATAGGCCTGTAAGATCTCGTCCGCTCTCACGGGCAAGGCTTACAGAGCCAGTGGACAGGCTGCCTCCTCCCAGCATGCCATGGTGTTGCTGCAGGTCCATCAGGCCAAAGCACTCATGCACGAGTGTAGCCCTAACCGAGAGTTCATGGCTGAGCTCCGTACGGCAACTGACTTCGCCCTCCGAGTGACGAAGGTTGCCGCATGTTCAGTCGGTCGGACGATGTCCACTCTTGTGGTCCAGGAACAGCATCTCTGGCTGAACCAGACTCTGGCTCCTCTGCTGCCACTTCAGCACTGGCTTCACTCAATCAATGACAATCACCCCAGCCTTCCACCAAACCCCCAGCCCGTGGTCAGACTCTTCATTTCTACGGCCCGGAGTTCCCCAAGACCAAGTGTCCAGGCATGCTGTGGTCACCATGCAGTGTTGCACAACTATTTACACAAATATATCCTTCTCAGTACGAGTTATGAAGGAAGACTACTGTGAAAGAAGAGTACTGAAGAGAAAATGTGTTGTGATCAAAATAGTGCAAATGTGCAAAACAGTTTTGTATAAATTATATATATAATGATAAAATAAAAATATATATTATATTGTATATATTAATCTGCACATATGCCTTCTCTCTCGCATGCTCTTTGGCCCACTGGATAGTGGATGCCATCGTCTTGGTGTACCAATCCCAAGACGCACCATTCCCCCTCAGGTTGTGAGTCCACTCCGGAGAGTCGCTTCTTCCTGGGCGCTGGCACAAGGTCTCTGACAGATATCTGTAGGGAGTCTGGGAGACACCAAACACGTTCGCTAGGTTTTATAGCCTTCGTGTCGAGCCGGTATCCTCCAGTGTGCTCACTTACGGGTGAGTTCCCCGTTAGCCGAACCCTGTCGAGTTCCTCCACACCCCTCGGCAGGCCTAACACTAGAATGCATTGGTGGAACCTGTGCTAGGCTGGGTCCCATATGTTGTGATCCCCACGGTGATCCCATTTGTGTATTCTTCCATGGTACGGCTCCCTGCGGTGAGCCTGTGTCTTTCCCTTGGCAGAGCCCGGGAAACAAATGGTGCTTGCATTCGCTTCCTATTTATACTCGCACTGCAGGGCGGATGTAAATCTCGCATGACAATGTGCATTGGCTCGTTCTGTTAACGCTTGAAGATGATAGGCTCCCTGGCGTGATCCTAATACGTCGGTACGTCTACGGACGTCTCCGTTCTGCCACGGAATAAAAATTAAAAGAATACAAATTTAAAACAAAACTTTATAAATCCAAATTACGAAATATAAACTCACTTTTCTCGCAACTGCGAAATCTATATCTCGCAATTATTACTTTTTTTTTCTCTGAAATGTGATACAAACTCGCAATTGCGATTTATAAAGTCCGAATTGCGAGATATAACATTTGCAATTCTGACTTTTCTCGCAATTGGGAGTTAAAATTGTTATAATTATAATAAGTTATACAATCCACAATTGCGAGAAAAGTCAGAATTGCGAGATATGCAGTTGCGGTTTGCGAGAAAAGAATTGTATGGAAGCTTTATTTATTCTGTGGCGTAAACAAGCTTCCATATAATTGAGAGATTATATCTTGCAAATTGGAAATTGCAAAGTTCTCACATTTCAGAGAAAAAAGTAATAATCGCGAGATAAAATGTCGCAATTACTTTTTTTTTATTTCTGTATTCCTGGTGGAAACAAGCTTCCATAGTTTCTCACACATGACCTTGGATTACTTGGGAGTAAAAGCATGGACTATTTTTGACTTTATGGTTATTTTTTGAAGCTCGACTGACATGAGCTACAGTGTATGACGACTCTTTAAAAAAACAAAAAGATGCGAGGGTGAGGAAATAATGACAGCAGTGATGAACGTTCTCTTTAAATCCTAGGAATTTCCAATTCACTGTGATGCTCAAAACAAATGATTTCAATCCCAGAACACATTTAGGCAAAGCATTACAGTGGGAGATCTGGTTTATGAGGCTAATAAATACTTCATATAATGTCATGCAATGCCAGTGGATAAGGCCGAACGTTTGTAAAGTTTACAGAGGGAGGCGTCTTGCACTCTGAGTCGAACGGACTTGCATGAACCTGAGAAAATGAAACAACTGCTAGTATTGTGAAGCATTCAGCACCTCTGCTGACACAGTTTAATCTACTTTTATCGGCCTTGAACGCCTTTTCAGTCACACAGACACAGAGCCATAATCACACACGGGTAGAAATTACAGGTCGTCTGTACTTATAACACTACAAATGTCCTCTGTGACACAACATATGATGTAGATAATATGCTCACCAGCATGCAGTATGTATATCTTTGCTCGAGTAAATCCTAGATCGGGTACGGTACAGGCATCTGTACAACACGGCTCTCCGACACAACGGCACAAACACGGCGTTCTCAGGGACTGATGAGTGCTGGATCAGATCTGGCCATATTTCACCCCAGAATCACATGTTTCAAGGAGAATTATATTCATTGTAAATGCAATAATGCAATAATGTTTCGGTAACACTTTACAATAAGGTTAGTAACATTAGTTAACTACCTGGGTTAACAGGAACTAAGAATGAACAATACTTCTAAAGCATTTATTGCTCTTAGTTAATATGAATTTCAACATTTACTAATACATTATTAAAATCAAATGTTGTATTAGTTAACTTTAGTTAATGCACTGTGAACTAATGTTGCTTAATAATGCACTAACTAATGTTAACTAATGAACCTTATTGTAAAGTGTTACCGATGTTTCATTTAGATGATAGCATGTATGCATAAACACTTAAAGTAATGAGAATCGATGATGAAAACGTCACAAAAAATAAAATAAGGCGAAATATCTTTAATATTCTTCGGATTTTAGAGTAAAATATGGCCCAGGTATTGCGTGTCAGCTCACAGAACGTTGCATGCTGGGTATGTGGAGAATATCAGGTGATCTCCCATGAGCCAGTGAACTTCTCTTCACTCCATAATACTGTAGTTAGAGATGTTTAGCCAGTCGGAGCAGCAGACGTCCTCATGCTACTCGGAAACACAAGGTCCGAATTCTCCAGAATGGAATTTCACACGACCATGGATGATTTTCAGTCGCATCCTAAATGATGGCGTACATCGCAACTACGAATTTATATCTCACAATTATTACTTTTTTCTTAGAAATGTGAGATACAAACTCGCAATTGCGATTTATAAAGTCCGAATTGTGAGATGTAAAATTTGCAATTCTGACTTTTCCCGCAATTGGGAGTTTAAATTGTTATAATTATAATCAGTTATACAATTCACAATTGCGAGAAAAGTCAGGATTGCGAGTTTGTTTCTCATTTTTCAGAGAAAAAAGTAATAATTGCGAGATATAAATTTGCGGTTGCGAGAAAAGTCAGAATTGTATGGAAGCCTGTTTCCGCCACAGGATAAAAAAAGGTAACTTTGTATCTCGCAATTCTGACTTTATATCTCGCTTCACTCTTCGCTCCATAATACTGTGGATACAGATGTTTTGCCAGTCGGAGCAGCAGACGTCCTCATGCTACTCGGAAACACAAGGTCCAAATCCTCCAGAATGGATTCTCACGCATCCATGGCTGATTTTGCATCGACTCCTCGGGGACAGATGAAGCTCAGGCCAGACGAAGCCCGGGTCAGACGAAGAGCTGAATGCGCTCGCGGATGGTCTGCCGGCAGATGGGGCAGGTCTTGAGCGCGGCGCTGCAGTCCATGCAGGAGGCGTGCCCGCACTGGAACACCAGCTTGATGTGGTTGTCGATGCAGATGGGGCAGGTGATGCGCTCCTCCATCTGCCGGTACCGAGACTGAAGCTGCTCCAGCAGGTTGTGTTGCTCTGAGTTCTCCGAGCTCGGGCTGCACTCCACCTCCGTCTGGTCTGAGAGAGGGAAGAGGGAAGAGCAGGAGTTAGTCAGGAAAGAGATAAAACACACCCGTTTCCTTGCAGGATGTAAAAGAGAATGAGAACATAATCTAGAGTCTTTAAATACTGCTACTGTAAATCCAGCTTTTAATGTTGTTTATGGGTACGTTTACATGGCAAAGATATGCTTAAAATAGAGAAGTTGCCTTTCGAGGGAACTCGCACTGCGTCGGAACGACACTTTGGGGAACGCACTTAGCGTAACGCGTCTGAATGAAACTAATCCAATCGTGATTGGTGCTGCGTCATGACGTAAAGTGTGACAGCAAACACAGAAGCTACAAAGGGACGCCGGCACACAACAGAGTTAGCTCTTCAGCAAGCGCTCTGTGTACAACTGTCTGTCCTATTTGGTGTTGTTTGTCCTGTAGGAACTTGAATTGTTACCACAAGCACAGCTGAAAATGTGTGTCTTCCTGCCCACGTTAAACTTCGGGAGGTGACACACGGGATCGGTGTGATACTGTTTGGATGCGAGGCATGCACAGTCAACTCTTGAGGGTGCTGGCTGTGTTCATTGAGAAATATCTCGAAGCGTACAGCAAAAAACAGCATACTCGGTTCTAGAGCTCCCTCCACGAGGAAATTGTATGGCGTGAAATGGAAATGTGTTTCCACTTGGTGTAGAGAGCGTGAGGTGGACCCAGTTAACTGCCCGGTGGCTTCAGTGCTGGAGTTCCTCCAAGATCGCTTCTCTGCTGGTCTTACCCCGTCCACACTCCTCTGGGTGCTGGGCATCTAGGAAGAGATCAGCTGGTCGTACAGTTCCTCCGTGGGGCTCGGAAGATGAGACCTGTGACTCGGACCAGAGTTCCCACATGGGACCTGGCGGTGGTTCTCGAAGGGCTGGTCGAGGCCCCCTTCGAAAACTTTAGTGTCGGCTGAGGCCAAGAACCTTTCTCTCAAGGTAGCCTTTCTATTAGCCATCACTTCTCTAAAAAGAGAAGGAGATCTTCAGGCCGTCTCTATATCTCCTGAGTGCCTGGAGTTTGCTCCCGGGGGAATTAAGGCTATCTTGCATCCCAGGCTATGTGCCTAAGGTGCCTTCTAACACGGCACATCCAATGGTTCTGCAGGCCTTTCATCCTCAACCTCACATGATGGCGGAAGATGAGACTCCATCTGCATCTGCTTGAGTATCAAGATTTATGTCCAGAGATCCTCTCATTGGCAGAAGTCAGACCAGTTGCTGGTGTGTTTCGGGTCTCCCAAGAAGGGGCTCTATGCTTCTAAACAGACCATCAGCAACTGGATAGTTCAGGCTATTTCCCTGGCCTATCAGGTATGCAGATTGCCTTCACCTTTGGCAGTGAGGGCTCATTCAACCAGAGGCATGGCGTCCTCTAGAGCCCTTCTTTCAGGTGTACCTATTCATGAGATATGTGAAGCGGCTGGCTGGGCCACTCCACACACATTCGCAAGGTTTTATAGCCTGGACATTCCTTCTACATCAGGCGCACTAGTGCTCTCGTCCTAAAGCCTGTTTTATGCTTCTACGTCAACTCGGCGGCGTAGCTACGCCGTCACTCCTACGGCGTCGTGGCCGTTTTATAGTTCTGCGTCGGGTTGTGTTGCATCGCGGTGCATTTCACCGCCAGAACGCTAGGGGGGTGTGGGGTTCGCGAATCTCTTTGCTAGTTTGTTTTGGTTCAGTGCGCCGGTTCCGCTTGTTCATTTCCGATGGCGAGCGAAAGAAAGAGAGAGTGTTGTTGAAGCTGGAGCTAATCGACGTTGAACAACAATGTTCCAGCGTCTTTCAAAGCTATATGTGTGTGTATCAGCCAGAGAGCTTAACGAAATTATACTGCAGTAATAAAAAATAACCATATAAGAATGAATATTCTCCTCACAGAGCGATGAGCGTGTTCCTCATCTAACGTTATATTTCGGATTCACAGTGCGTGTTCCACTGCGATCCATGATAAACATCATAGAAGCCTTATATGTATTTTAACAAATGATTTTATTGCGAATGTTTAATCGCAGAAGAAAAAGAAGTCTCCACATGGAACTGTGCCATGGCAGGATAATGTAGTGTCCCGTGGCAGACTTTGGTTAATTACTGTATATCCATGATGTAACAATGAACATTGTATTGTAAATAAACAACAATCTTTTTTGCAAAACAAACGTTGATTTATTTATTGATTGATAAAAAAAGATAAATGAATATGTAAATATATACATGTATATTAACACAATAAAAAATAATAAAAAAAACAACAGTTTATCACCCATACATATGCATATATTTTTGTGGGTTTTATACAAGAATTGAGCAGTATAAAAATCAAAATTTTAGATTGCAGAAATAATATATTTGTGTGGTAAAAATATCTCACCTTGTGTATAATTCTAACTGCTCGTTTTTGGAGTAGTGAACTTTTATAATTATTGCCCCAAATTTCTATACAATAAGTAAGAACATAGAAGAATAAGAGAATAAGAACAAAGGGCAAAGTTTTAAGTACAATTAAAAATATAAATAACTTTAGTATATAAAAAATATATATAAAAAAAACTTGATCCATCGTTGAACACAAACAGTGCAGTGTTCACTTTAAAAATGTCGCTATAGCGGGAGGGGAAACCGGAAAAGCTACACTCCGGAAATAATGTATAATCTGACCAATCACAGCCCTTGGGGTCTGCGTCGCCTCGACGCGTAGTTACAATTTTTTGGAGGTGCGCGTCGAGCTATGGCGGAGGGGTTGGAGAGGGGTTCGCGTCGACGCAGAGGGGTCCGCGGAGGTACGCCGTCGACTCGACGCAGAAGCATAAAACAGGCTTAAGTGTGCCTATGACAGCTTCACACTGGGACAGGCAGGGTTCGTTGTGGCATAGTGGGTATTCATTCCCCAAAGTGTCGTTCTGACGCAGTGCGAGTTCCCTCGAAAGGGAACGTCTCGGGTTACGTCTGTAACCCTTGTTCCCTGAGAAGGGAACGAGACACAGCGTCCCTCCTCCACGCCTTCCCCTGCCTGGGAGCGACTTGCTTCATCATTGAAAGCTAACTCTGTTGTGTGCCGCCGTCCCTTTAAAGCTTCAGTGTATGCCGTCACAAGTTACATCATGACGCAGCACCAATCAGGACTGGATTAGTTTCATTTATACTTCAGATGCGTTACGCTTAGAGCGTTCCCCATAGTGTCGTTCCGACGCAGTGTCTCGTTCCCTTCTCCTGGAACAAGGGTTACAGTGGTAACCTGAGACGTTTTCCATGATCGTCAGCGAGTGGATATCTGAGCTGCTATGAGTGAGTGGAGGCGGGGCTCATTTACATATTCATAGACGAATACTAAATGAGGCAAGGGTGTCAAGTTCCATTCAAGCTATTTTAAGCCATGAAGAATTTTGGCTGCTCAAAAAGACATTATTAACTGCTAATGTTATTTATTTCTAATGTTTACCATTTGGAAAAGAGGCCACAGATGAATGCACATGTACTGAAAAACATTTCAAATCTTAGCATAAAATATCATCATTATTCAAATGTAAAAGCACTTACCCTGTCTGATTTTCTTTGTTATTGTCACCTGGCAGCGGATGCACTTCTTCATTCTGTGAGCACATTCTGAGGAGACACGACCCGACAGAAGTTTGCATAAATGTGTGGGATTCAGTGATAAGAAACAGCAACTCTGTGTGTGTGTGTGTGTGTGTGTGTGTGTGTGTGCAAGTGAGTGTGTGAGTGTGTGAATGAGTGAGTGATTGATTGTGTGTGTGTGTGTGTGTGTGTGAGAGTGATTGATTGTGTGTGTGTGAGTGAGTGGTTGATTGATTGATTGAGTGAGTGTGTGAGTGTGTGAGTGAGTGTGTTTGAGTGAGTGTGTGTGTGTGTGTGTGTGTGTGAGTGAGTGAGTGAGTGAGTGTGTATAAACTCACCCTCACACGCGACGCTGTGTTGGCAGGGAGAGAACAGCACTAGCAGCGCGAGCTCAGAGCAGATCAGGCACTCGCTGGGACCCGTCACACTCGGCACCGCCAGGTTGGTCATGGTGTTGGGCGTAGTGTGAACCCGCCGGAGACTGGCACTGCTGGTGCCCGTGCCACACGTGACGGCCTGCAGTCTGAACACACACACATCACGTCAAAATCACATAGATCCCTCAGTTAGTAAACACCACACACTGACACACACACAGTGTTAGAACGGTGTCGTGTAAGCGGCCCCTAAGTTAATAACTAATGATCTTTACAATGGAAGTGAATCACTCAAAACTAACTTTAGCTGGACAATATCTTTATTCTACAATATATATTGTTAAAAGCACTATATAAATGAAGGTGACTTAACTTGACACACACCTGTGTTTCTCTGCAAAGCTCCTGATGAGAGTTTGTACGCTGCTGTCCGTCACCAGGTCCAGTGGGCTTTTCCCTTTATGATTGGCATAATTAATATCGGCTCCCTCCTGTGCCAAGAAGCAAGCGATGGCATGACCGACGTTCAGCTCCGTGTTTCCCATCAGCCCTGAGCTACACAACTACAGGCACAGAGCGGAGGAGTAAACACACTGTACACACACACACACACACACACACACACACACACACACACACACTGGAAACAGGCTGCTCTGGTGTGTGGAGCATCAAAGGTTTCTCTTTACAACCTGTTTTTACAGTGTTGAGATTTGTAGCCAATCACAGACATGCACATGAAGGCAATGACCAATCAGAGGTGTTCAAGTCAGTCAGAATCTGAGTTTGTTTGTGCCATTCATAATTAGAATAAATGTTTATTTTCATGCAGCTAAGTGCAAAGTTTCAGGAGTGACAAATGTATTAAAATGCAGGATTGAATTTGAAATTGAAATTTGAAATATAAATTGTGCTATATAAATAAATTTTGACTTGACTTTGACTATTTACTTATCATTAATAGCATTTAAAACTAGAATGTTCATTTCCTGAAGAAAATGTGAGTGGGTGCTTGCAGTGGCAAAACTCGCTACTCGGTTGCTAGGGTACGGTTAGCCAATTTTTAGCAAGCAAGATGTTTTTACCACGTTGCTACATGGGAGACTTTGGGCAGCTCCTGCCCCAATGGGTGCAACTTTTACTCCATTGTGAGGAATGTTCTTACAGAGCCTGCCAGCCTCTTCAAATGTGGTAAATCACACGTTTCTGCGAAATCCTCGCTCTGAGCTATGACTCGTCAAAGTTTGTCGCAATGTTAAGTCTATGGGATTTTTCGGCCGCTTTTTCGCCCCTGGGGTGAACACAGCCCCCCCGATCTCTTATAAAAGTCATAGCACACCATTCCCGAATAATCCGCACGATTTGATGCCTCAGTTGTGGGTCTGTGACAAAAGCTGCGGGAGGAGTAGCGCATCAAACTTTTGGTGGAATAATAAAGAAGAAAATAATAAGTATGAGCAATAACAATAGTGAGTGCCTTGCCTTTGGCAAGCACCAACTAATTAACTAATTAAATTTATTTTATATATTTTCAAATAGTTGAATAAAACAACACTGTGTCCTAACCAGACGCGATGTGATAAGATGCCAAAGACAAGCAGTTTGTCTGTCCACACACAAGACGTGACCAAATCAATCACAGCCAATCAGAAAAGCGTGTGGGCGGAGCCTCTGCAGGCGCATTGCACTCGCAACCAAATCGCTAAAAGATTGAAACGCTTTGATTGATTAAACATGACTAATAAAATTGTAATTAATCATGCAGCGCTATTCCACACAACAACACGAAAACGGCATTTTCAAATTTATCCACTTTAGAGCGTTTTCAAAAAGGTTTGTTTTCATTAATAAAAAACGCTGTCTCCGTGTAGACGGAAGGCCAAAACAGAGAAAAAGATGTGTTTTCTAATGAAAACGTATTGGTATGTACGAGGCCTGAGGTGTGGTCCCTGTGAGCGGCTCCTCTAGTGGCCTGGCAGCAGAATACAGTGTTTATAGTCGTTTTCATGGATCTGTGTGAATAGGGATCGTTTTGACAATGGTGTCGTCTGTACGCAGAAAACTCAAAGGAAAAACCTCTCCGTTTAAAGCATATCATTGTCGTGTAAACGATCCAGCTCAGTGTAGACGGAAGGCAAAAACAGAGAAAAACAGAGGACAAAAACAGAGTTTTCTAACGAAACCGTGTTTAGTTTGTCCAAGGCCTGAGCTGTGGTCCCTGTGAGCGGCTCATCTTACCCGGCTGTACAGTGCGGCTCCCTCTCCCTCTGCACTGCTCATGACTGTGCTCAGCTGCTGTCGGCTCAGAGCCGTGTGCATCGCCGTGTCCCCGTCCTCGTCCTCCGCGTTCACGTCTGCGCCCTCCGTCACCAGCAGAGCCACCAGGGCCATGTGACCCTGAGTCACGCACAACTGCAGCGCCGTCTGGTTACGGTTGTTGCGGATGTTGATGTCACAGCGACCCTTCAAACAAAAGAGTCACAGATACACCATCTGTCAATCAATCTGTTTCTCTCATAATCAGGGTTTTTATGATGCACTTTTATCATGGATAGATGCACTTTTATGATGGATAGATGCACTTTTATGATGGATAGATGCACTTTTATGATGGATAGATGCACTTTTATCATGGATAGATGCACTTTTATGATGGATAGATGCACTTTTATCATGGATAGATGCACTTTTATGATGGATAGATGCACTTTTATCATGGATAGATGCACTTTTATGAAAGATAGATGCACTTTTATGATGGATAGATGCACTTTTATGATGGATAGATGCACTTTTATGATGAATAGATGCACTTTTATAATGGACAGATGCACTTTTATGATGAAGATGCACTTTTATGATGGATAGATGCACTTTTATGAAGGATAGATGCACTTTTATGAAGGATAGATGCACTTTTATTAAGGATAGATGCACTTTTATGATGGATAGATGCACTTTTATGATGGATAGATGCACTTTTATCATGGATAGATGCACTTTTATGATGGATAGATGCACTTTTATCATGGATAGATGCACTTTTATGATGGATAGATGCACTTTTATCATGGATAGATGCACTTTTATGAAAGATAGATGCACTTTTATGATGGATAGATGCACTTTTATGATGGATAGATGCACTTTTATGATGGATAGATGCACTTTTATGATGAATAGATGCACTTTTATAATGGACAGATGCACTTTTATGATGAAGATGCACTTTTATGATGGATAGATGCACTTTTATGAAGGATAGATGCACTTTTATGAAGGATAGATGCACTTTTATTAAGGATAGATGCACTTTTATGATGGATAGATGCACTTTTATGATGAAGATGCACTTTTATGATGGATAGATGCACTTTTATGAAGGATAGATGCACTTTTATGATGGATCGATGCACTTATGATGGATAGATGCACTTTTATGATGGATAGATGCACTTTTATGAAGGATAGATGCACTTTTATCATGGATAGATGCACTTTTATGATGGATAGATGCACTTTTATCATGATAGACATTCAAAACAGAAACGGCAATCCACTGCCATTATAAAGCTTAGAAGAGCCAGGATATTTTTTAACATAACTCTGATTGTATTCGTCTGAAAGAAGAAAGTCATATACATCTATGATGACTTGAGGGAGTAAATCATGGGCTAACTAACTATAGTTTTGGGTGCACTATCCCTTTAAATTTGGGAATAAGGAACAGCGTAATCTCTCACACCTCTTTGAGGAGGATCTCGGCCACATCCCGGTGGTTGTTCAGAGAGGAGAGATGAAGAGCGGAGAATCCATCATCCTTCTTCACGTCAGCCAGCTGTCGCGCTCTAGCCAAGATCATCTCCGTCGCGCTGGAGGAACACACACACACACACACACAGGGTCAGAATCCAGCGCTATTAGCACTCGCTCAGAGGATCGTAGAAGCTTAGACGTCACATTTTACATTTAAATCTGTTTTCAGACACCAGGAACACCGGATCAGGATCTTCTATCAGTCTGTTGGGGTTTACGAGGTCAATAAAGTTCCATTTGTTAACATTAGTTAACATGAACTAACACTGAACAATATTTCTAAAGCATTTATTAATATTATTTAATGTCAATTTCAACATTTACTAATGCATGATTAAAATCAAAAGTTAATGTTATTTAAATCACCTGAACTAACAATAAACAGCTGTATTTGTTATTAACTAATGTTAATAAAGATTAATAAACATGGAAACAAATGTACAGTCAAATCAAAAATTATTCAGACACCAGATATCATTTGATATTTTTTTCACTAGTGTGATCAGGACACTATAGTTCATTGATGTAAGTGAGGAGAGCAAAATAAAGTAAACTGTGACATAATACCCTAAATATTCTTCATACAGAGACTACCAGTAAAACTTTGGGAGCAAAAATGATTTGGACACTTTGACCTGATCATGTTTTGCTGAAGTGTGTTTTCTTTAATTGCTAATGCTCTTTTTACACACAGACTGAACAAAATGAATCACTGCTTGGTGATTGGTTGAGCTAAACTGGTATTATCTAATTGTGTAGTTAAATTTAACAGCTGACAGATATTCAACATAATTCATGTGTGAGACAGTCTAACAGAAGGACGGACAAAACCAGTCAAATATCAGCTGAGTTCTTGTCATATTTTATTACCTTTTTCTAAACTATAGCGAATAAACTTTGATAATATGAGAAATGTTGAAGGTTTCTGAATAAATTATGGTTTGACAGTATATTGCTTGTTGTTATTGAATGGATTAACTAATGTTAACTGATGGGACCTTATTGTAAAGTGTTACAATGTATTTTATAGTGTAAACGACTGGCTGACTGTACATTATGCTTTTCATTACATGGCTACTCATTTACTAAATAATTAAATATACAAACATGAACTATTGATCTGAATGTAAATTATTGGTCACTTTAGACATTCTACTGACTATAAGTAACTTAGCAACTACATGTCAACTTATTCTACTAACCCTAACCTAATAATCTACTAATACTCTAATGAGAACTAGCTGACGTTTTGCAGCATCACTTGTACGTAAGCAGAATGTCTAAAGTGGACCATTGAAATGTAACCTGATTTCATTATAAGAGAAGTAGAGCAGAATGTGACATGAAACTAGAACAGTTACGCAGGGAATCTAGCCAAGGACAACAGCCAATTATACAGTTTAGCGTCATGTACTTAAAAGAGGGTGTTTGGAAGGTCAAAAAACAAAACTCCAGCTCCTCCTGTGTGTGTGTGTGTGTGTGTGTGTGTGTGTGTGAGGTAGATTAACTGAGTCTTGAAGGGTGTGCAGTTGTTTACGCTGATGTCCAGCAGCTCTACATCAGATTACATTGTGTGTGTGCAAGCACATCTGCTCCCAGGTGTCAGTCAGTCTAATTGGCTGCCATATCACCAATCTGCTCTTACTGACCTTGATTCCTAACAAAACAACCCCCCCCCCCCACACACACACACACAGACACACAAATACTCGCTCACACACACAAACACTCACTGACTCACTCACTGACTCACTCACTGACTCACTCACTGACTCACTCACTGACTCACTCACTGACTCACTCACTGACTGACTCACTCACTGACTCACTCACTGACTCACTCACTGACTCACTCACTGACTCACTCACTCACTCAATCGGACACTCAATCACTCGCATACTCAATCAATCGCACACTCGCACACTCACTCACTCGCACACTCACTCACTCACTCACTCACACACTCACTCACTCACTCACTCGCTAACTCACTCGCACACTCACACTCTCACTCACTCACTCACTTGCACACTCACTCGCACACTCACTCGCACACTCACTCACTCACTCACTCACTCACTCACTCACTCGCACACTCACTTGCACACTCACTCGCACACTCACTCACTTGCACACTCACTCACTCACTCGCACACTCACTCACTCACTCACTCACGAATCATAATGATTTAAAAAAAAAAATCAATAAAGAGTATTTACAATATTTAATACTACTACAAATTTAAAACTTTAGTGGGTCAATGATTGTTGTTGTTTTTACAATAAACAATTACCATGACAGTCTATATAATATTAACAAACTGTGTATCATTAGAAGGATTTAAAATTCAATATTTGACCTGACACAGTGATGTGCAATCCAACGTGAATGGGAAAATAGTCTTTAATCCACGAAATCCAAAATACACCGGAGAATCTTTAGGAACTACTAAAGAACACAACACTTCTAAACAAAAACTCTTACCCTAAACTGAAACCTGAATCTGATTGGTTCTTAGAAATGTTGTTCCTGGACCAACAAGGCTCCAGATCCAGGAGCTTGTGTAAATCACGTTAAGTGTGACTACATGAGTGCGTGTGAGGGAGTGTGTCCCTGTGGCTGTTCAGGTCAACTGTGTCGCTGTTATGAAAGAATCTGGGTCACACCGGAGGAAACGTGTACAAGCCTGCGTGTTTACCAGCAAGTGTGGCTGGAAGAGCATGTTCTGGATTAGGAAACATCTCCAATCTGACTCACTCAAGACGTCATATGCCATGTATTTGTCAAGAGTATCAAAGGCAAACTTTGCTGACCTTTCTCATGCTCAAACAGCAACATTACACACTATAGTACGATTTCAGGCACTGTAATTTGCTCTGGCCCCCTTCCTGTTCGCCGGAGTGATGAGATACTTAGTAGACTGTCCTCACTCAATGGCTGGCTGTCTAAGTGGTGTCTGCAAAATAATATAGGGCTCATAGACAATTGGAAAAGTTTTTGGGGCAGACCTGACCTGTTGAAAAGAGATGGTATTCATCCCTCCTGGGATGGTGCTGCTCTTCTCTCTAGTAATATGGCACATAGTCTTAGAGCTCAAACATGACAATCTGGGGCTCAGGTCAGGTCAGGTCAGTGCAACTGGAAGAAAACAAACCTACAGGTTTTTCGCATTTCATGGAAGGAGAGTGTTTACCGCTAACATAAAGGCCTTAAAAACGGCTAGATCTGCTTATTTTTCGACTCTCTTAGAAAACACGAACACAACCCTAGGTATTTATTTGATACTGTGGCAACATTAACAAGAAATTAAGCTTCAACTTCAGATGTTTCCAAACAGCAAAGCAGTAATGACTTTATGAATTCCTTTACTTGCAAGATTGATATTATTAGAGAGAAAATTATAACCACGCAACTGTCTACTAAAGTATCACATTAGACATCGTGCTATAGACCCCCTGAGGAACAATTCCACTTATTCTTTGCATGGGAGAGAATTAATTTTCTAAACTTGTTAAATCAACAACATGTAATTAGACCCTATGCAGACTAAACTTATGAACAAGAAGTTTAGTCATAGATCAACAAGTGAACAAGTCATAGATCTTCTTAATAATACATCAATGTCATTATGATACGTATCAAAAATCTTTAAGCTGGCTGTTATTAAAACTCTTATTTAAAAAATGCAACTTGATCCTAGAGAACCAGTTAATTACAGACCAATCTTACATCTCCCTTTCCTGTCAAAAAATCCTATAAAAAGCAGTATCCTCACAACTATGTTCTTTTTTTAGAAAGAAATTTTATCTCCAAGGATTTCCAGTCAGGATTTAGACTGTACCATAGTACTGAGACTGCTCTCATTAGAGTCATAAATGATTTGCTCTTATCATCCGATCGTGGTTGTATCTCTCTATAAGTGGATCTAAGTGCTGCATTTGATGCTATTGACCAGAATATTCTTTTGAACAGACCTGAAAATTACATTGGCATTAGATCACAAGTTCAGTATGGCGTACCTCAAGGCTCAGTACTAGGACCGTTGCTGTTCACCCTGTACATGCTACCCTTGGGAGATATCATTAGGAAGCATGGCGTTAGCTTTCACTGTTACGCTGATGATAGTCAGCTCTATATTTCTTCGCACCCTGACAAAATATACCAATTCACAAAATTAACGGAATTCACAGTACATCTAGGAATTTCCTACTACTTCATTCCCAACCTCTGCATGGAATAACCTTGAATACTGTCTCTCACTTGATGGCTTCTCTGTCAAGTATTTGTCCTCAGTTAGGAACCAGGGTGTGCTCTTTGTAACCAATATTTCACTTTAAAGCCACATTTCTAGTATCTGTAAAACCGCATTCTTTCATCTTAAAAATATATCTAAATTATGCCATATGCTCTCAAATAAAAATGCGGAACAGTTAGTTCATGCGTTCATGACCTCAAGGCTAGATTATTGTAATGCTCTACTGGGTGGTTGCCCTGCACACTTAATAAACAAACTACAGCTGGTCCAAAACACAGCAGCTCGAGTTCTTACCAGAACCAGGAAGCATGACCATATTAGCCCAGTTCTGTCAACACTGCATTGGCTCCCTATTAAACAGTGTATACATTTTTAAACCATGCTAATTACTTACAAACCACTAAATGGTTTAGCTCCCCATTACTCGAGCGAGCTCTTAACGCATTATAGTCCTTCAAGTCTATTGCGATCTCAAAATTCATCCCAATTGATACTGCAGGCAGTGGATCCTTTTCCTATTTAGCACCTAAACTCTGAAACAGCCTTCCTAGCCTTGTTCGGGAAGCAGACACACTCTGTAAAAATCTAGACTAAAAACACATCTCTTTAACCTGGCATACACATAACACATTATCACATTCATTTAAAAGATTTGTTAAGCTGGATGAATTGGGCTAGGTCAACCGGAACCGGGAACACATCCTATAACACCTGATGTACTTGTTACATCATAAGAACGCTAACGCTAACGTATCTACGCTAATATTAGTCTCTCTGTTTATCCTGAGGTTACCGTAGTCAGCTGAATCCGGCCCGTATCCAGATCGGATGGTGGACCTGCACCTAGACACGACCACAACACAGCCCTGAATGTCAGAAGAGACCGTGTTAACTAGACTCTCCCCTTTGAAAGCCTCGTCACATGACAGCCATCGGCACAGATCCTCCGCATAGACCCTATGGCCAGCTTCGGCTCCATACCGGCATGATGGATCTGATCTTCAAGCAAAAGGAACTGGATGAATCTCTGAATGCTTCCGATCCTGATCTGAATTCTGACTTGTGATGCAGTCTGAATCGTAATGGCACCATGTTCGTTCGTTGGCCAGAGGAGAACTGGCTCCCCGACTGAGCCTGGTTTCACCCAAGGTTTTTGTCTCCGTTTGGGTTCCTTGCCACTGTCGCCTCTGGCTTGCTTAGTTGGGGATACTTTATAGGTAAGGATACTATATTATCTATAGGTAAGCAATAAGGTAGGAGAGGCTGTGCTGTATCGTGAATAAGTCACGGCTGAAGGACGTTGTTAGGCACGACGCGAAGCGGAGTCAGCTGGCCCGTGACTTATTCAGCACTAGCCTCTCGTACCCTTATTGCTTTTATAAAACGGTTACCACAAAATGCAAATATTAAAGCCAAAAAAAACATGTTTCAATGCAACTTTCATGAAGTAAAATCACTAAAAGCCTTCTTTCACTGGAAAATATAGTCCCTGACCGTGAACAGCAACAGAAGTTACATTATTTCACCTTTAGATGGCGGCAAAGACTGACTTTATGAGTGAGTCTGTCAGTAGAGAAGACTTCTATATTGAAAGGACTGGTTGTGAACACGGAGAAGCAAGACGCAACTGACGAATGATTAGCGTGTCATGGCACGGCTAAACACCATAACTGTTAAAAGGACAAGACATCGAAGCGGACATTCAAACAGATTTTATTACGAATATAGCACTGACCTGAAGGAAGATGCTAGGCCTATATCTACTGTAAATGCAGGTACACTCACTTACTCGATCTCTCACAATACTCTATAAGCTTCAATGAACAACATTAATGAGAACATAGCCTATGTTTAAGTTGCTAAGAGTGGTTGCTAGGGGTGTTGTGCAGTGACATAAAACACAGCTATTGACCAATCAGAATCAAGGACTGGAACTAACAGTTTTATAATCAACAACATTATTGATCAGACTGAACTGACACTATTGGATGAGAACTGAACTGACCTGGATGATGACATCCCTGCTTTCTGCAGAACTGCTTTATAGAGGAAATTAACTAATTTAATAATTGATGATCTTTACAACGGAACTGAATCAACACTGAACTGACTTCAGTTGAATAATGATGCTGTTTTCTTTTAGGGCTGTTGTACATCAGAAATTAACTCTGTTTGCATCAACGAATCATGATTTTCCTGTTATCACTGTAAAACTGCATTGAAACAATCTGTATTATATAAAGAGCTATATAAATAAAGGTGACTTGACTTAAAAAAAGAAGAACATGGAAAAAAACATCATTGGTCCTCTTTAAATACTGATTTGAGTAATCATCATGCGAGAAGAATAAGCACATTTGAGAGACATGTAACGCACAATTATGCAGGAAAAGTCAGTCATATACAGAGTTTAGTGTTATTATGTAAAAACATGTGACGAGCAGAACGTGGCTGAACAGTTATGATCCCACAGTGATGTGTGCTAAAGGAGGAGCAGCGACTCTGGGACAGGGGAAGATGGACACTCACAGCTTGTTGCCCTTCAGAGCGGCGTGGTGCAGGAGGTTAAACCCGCGGTTGTTCTGCTGGGTGAAATCGATGTTGGGCACCACAGTCAGAATCTCTATGATGCTTCTGAAGTCTTTAGCAATGGCGTCATGTAAGGGTGTATCTCCATATGAATCCTGACAACAGAACAGGGGGAAAAAAAAATCACTTAAAGGGGAAATATCATGAAAATCTGACTTTCTCCGTGTGTCAGTGCTATAATCAGTGCTTCTACCAACACAGAAAACATGAAAGTGAAACCCAGTAACTGTGTTCTGGTGAGTCTTTCTCTGCGAGCATGTCAAAAATAATCCAATCAGATTTCGCTCTCCTTCTGACGTATGAAGAGGATCTTATTATAATATTACCGGCCCTTAATCTGCACGTTTACACACACCAGCCGACATTTGGCTCCACAAGCGACAACAGAGCCCAGTTCTAACGCAATGATGAAGATCCAGCAAAGCCTGAAACTGTTCTGTGGTTGAGCACAGACGAGCACTGAACACTATTGACCAGAACATGTCACCGCTGTCTTATAAAGACCTCAGGAACTGTGGACACTTGTGGAGAAGAAAGTTAAAATTCGTGTTTGTTATTGCTGGAGTATACGAAGCTCGTGTAAAGGCTTCGCCCTCTTCTAAACGGAGGCGGAGCTAAAGCTCATTTGCATTTAAAGGGACACACACAAAAACGGCACGATTTTGCTCACAAATTTGACAAGCTATAATAAATGATCTGGTATTTTGGGCTGAAATTTCACAGACACACTCTGGGGACACCAGAGATTTATAATACATCTTGTGAAAAGGGCATAATATGTCACCTTTAAATCATGACGTTGGTCAAATGTTAAAGGGATACACCACCCTTGTCGGCAGCAATAGCCTCGAGGGCAGCGCACCGACATACATCGCCTTTGTGCTTCGGGCGACCCGAGTTTGAGTCCCGGCTCATGGACCTTTTCCGATCCCATCCCCCTCGCGTCCTGTCCACTATATGCTATCCTATCATAATAAAGGCAAAAATACACCACCGTAAACAACCCATAACAGCTAACTTACTATTGGGCTGGCTAATGATGTGCCAAAGATGTCCAGCTTGATGAGATCTATAAGTGCATGAAGTTTGGTTACTGTGGATGAAAAGGGTTGAGCTACAGATCCCCTCAAACATAACCATATAAAAGTGTGCGCTATTGAGCCCCCCATGCCAACTTGAACATGCTTTCAGGTGCTTTTTCCCAACGTGCTTTTGTGCATGTTAAGGGCCACAACAGTGCCAGAGAATTCAAACAAAACAATCCATTGAAACAAAACGCCCCTTTAGGTCTTAGGCCCTAATTCCACTGTTAACCCACCCTTAAACCGGCCCATAGCACTGAACCTGTCCTAACCGTACCAGTATCAGGCCTCAATAGCAGCACAAGTGTTTGCAATACAACATCAACACAATGAGTTTATTGTACCTAATAATTGTTATTTTTGATGCAAGTACACAGTAGTTAAAGCACCTAAAATAAAGTGACCAACTTGATTTCTTCACCTTTAAAAATCCACCTCTGTGCGTCCACATGTTGCGAGCTCACAGAGCCTAAATGTTGACGCTCCAAAAAGCACAAACAGCAATCGTGACCGTAATCCAAACGAGCACACACACAGGACCGACACTTCTTGTGTGCTGTATTCTGCTCTTCTTTTGTTTATGCATTATCTTTGCTCTTTTCTATCGTTTGTACGCGGTTACGGTTTCATTGTTGCATCTCGATTGTAAAGTGTCTGAGATATGAAGAGAAGCTTTATAAATTAAACTTGACATTTACGTCAAGCGCAAACACAAAAAGCGCTCGTCAAGTCAAGTCATCTTCATTTATATAGCGCTTTTAACAATGTAGATTGTTTCAAAGCAGCTTTACAGAGATAAACGTATAATTCAAGGTAACAGAGATTGTTTTGGCTTTATAGCAGTTCTTTAATAAAGTTATTTTCCAGCTAAAGTTAGTTTTGATTGATTCGCTTCCGTCGCAACGATCATTTGTTATTAAATTAAGTCAAGTCATCTTCATTTATATAGCTCGTGAACGCACACACAACAGCTGACTAATACACACACCTATCATTTTGCTTCAGAAGACACTGATTCATTTTTCTCATGATGGCTGTGCACTTATTGATTCGTCAACCCATATTCACTCGCATTATCTGGACTCACAGAGATGGATTATTTTTTCAGACAATTATGATTTTTTTGTGCTTGTATACAAATCAAATATTTTATATCATAGGTTATGACTAATACTGAAGAAGTTTAAAATTGATATTTGATTAATAAAAATATGAAATAATAACTTATTAAAATAAAATAAATAATAACTTAAAATAAATAAAAATAAAAACAGCATCAATAACATGCCACTGGATCTTTCCCCAAATCTGCACATCAACATAAAAACAATAATTCTAAACGAGTTACTGAGTTCACAAATCCCCCATTAACAAACGTACATACAAATAATATCCAACTAATATTTTAATATCCAACATAAAAAAAAAAAAACACTGCTCACTATTACCAAAAAAACAAAACAAAAAAAACCCTACACCAGTTAAACTCAAACCAGATAACTAATCCAGATGTTTAGTGTTGATGTTCCCGTGAGGCGGCTGGCATGTCTGACCTGAAGGTTGACGTCGGCCGAGTGCTCCGTCAGCACTCGCACCACGTCCGTGAAGCCTTTATTAACGGCGATGTGCAGCGCCGTACACATGGAGTTATTCAGCAGGTTCACAGAGGCTCCTTTACTGAGCAGCAAACGCGCAATCTCCGCCTGGTTCCTGCACACACGCGGACAAGAGCACATGTCAGAGACACACAGACGAGGTACAGGGTATAGGGAAACACTGCATGAGATAAACAAGACCAAGCATTCAATAAAACACCCCTCAAAAAAGTAAATGTTCTACTGTAAAATACTATATAATCAATGTCTGCCGTCAACTGTCTGGTTACCCACATTCTTCTAAATATCTTCTTTTGTGTTCAACAGAAGAAAGAAACTCATACAGGTTTGGAACAACAAAAAGGATAATGATGACAGAATTTAGGCAACATATGTTATATAGTACAGACATATATTTCTACAGTGATATTTAACATGTCTGTAATATTGCTGAGGAAATATTCTGGGGTTATCCATGGTCTGTTGAAGTAATTCTTTAACGCTTTTACATTTTTAAATGTCATTTTAATGTAGGGTGAGGAGAATAATGTCATCTCATTTACCCAGTGTTTGAAACTGCTTATTGGGTTCATAGAGCAAACCTTTCGCTGGTCCTTTACAGTTTAATAGACGTTACGCACATCATTTGTGCAAACATCATGGGGTGCTATAGTAGTTTTTTGTACACCGTTTACTTTCTTTGATTAACAGTTCTGTCTAATAATTTATTACATTTAAATAAACTAATGAAGATGGAGAATGGAAGCTCCAGTGTATCTGTGCCTAGGTTCTGCTTTCCTCTCGGTGCTGTCAAAATAAAAGTCCCACACAGTGTCAAATTAAAAGACACATCGGCCAAACAGAGAAATTATCGGCCAATGCGAATAATTAAAAAAATGCCAAATATGGTGATATAACGATTGACCACTACCATACACATTAATCAGACTACAGTTAGCTTAGCCCTGGTGTGGTGCGTTTTCTGAGAAAGACAGAGATGACGCTTGTATTTAATCCTTCAAATAATCAATTACGGTGAAGACTGCAGCTCGACTACTCAAAGAAACCCTTCCTGTAGCACGGTTATGTCAGTGTCTCTAGAGCATGCCTTCATGTTAATGGGTCAAATACAGTTAACTGAGGGCATGAACAAGCGCTGGCGCTCACCCGAACGCTGTGTAGTGTAGCGCGGCGTCTCCGTCCTCATCTTTAGCTTCGATGCTGCTGTTAGCCTGAAGCAGGACCTTCACCACCTCCACATGCCCCTGATGGGCAGCAACCTGCAGAGCGGTCTTACCCTGGTTCTTTATATCCACCTGGACACAGTCACACACAGGCGTCAGTAAAACACACTTCTGCAAAGACTTGACCCATCGACCGACCAATCGACCTACTTCACATCCATGCTCAATGGAATCAGAGAGAGAGAGAAAACAGACACTAACGGTCAAAAGTTTGGAATAATGTTTATTTTTTTTAAAGGAATAATTTATTCCTGTGATTGAAGATGAATTTTCAGCATTATTTATTTGAAATAGAAATCTTTTGTAACATTATAAATGTCTTTACTGTCACTTTTGATTGATTTAATGTGCCCTTGCTGAATACAAGTACTTTTTTTTTTTTTATCTTTCTTACACTATCATACAAATGTTTCCAAAAATAAATATTTCTTGAGCATCAAATCATCATATTAGAGTGATTTCTGAAGGATCATGTGGCACTAAAGACTGGAGTAATGATGCTGAAATTCAGCTTTGATAACAGGAATAAATTTCACTTTACTGTATATTCACATAGAAAACATCTGTTTTAAATTGTAATAATATTTCACTATTATTAATGTATTTTTGATCAAATAAATGCAGCTTTGAGGAGCAGAAGAGACTCTTCCAAAAACATTAAAGAAATGTAGTACTCTAGTAGTTAATTGTCAAACTAATAATTGTGATTAGCCATTTAATTATGTTTTGTCTTTTTTTAAAACTTGGAATCATTAAAAAAAAATACTTAAAAATGATAATAAAATATACCTTTCTGATTTACTTTAATACATGTACTTTTATTATACTATAAGGGCAGTTTTTCCTGCAAACACAGATAAACAGCTAAGTCTGTCTCTAGTGTGTTTATAAAAGGAAAGGCTGTAAGCCTTTGTACAGACAGATCCAGAAATAACTTAAAACGACCAGAGATTTTCTACTAAATTCTCTCAGGCTGTGAGGCACTGACCTTGTCAGGGTATTTTTGCACCATTTCGCGGACTTTAGCGGCGCTCCCGTGCGCCGCCTCAATAACCAGCCGTCCCGGATGATCCTGCTCCGTCGACTGAGACAGCAGCTTCTCCAGGACGGAAATAACCGTACCTGAATGACGGAGAGGGAAAGAATTAAACACTGCGCTCAGAAAGGTTTCCATGAGCCCAAGTGTCACTGTCCCACAGTTCAAAACCAGTCAGAATGAGTCAAAATGTCACCATGCATCAAGACACAAACAATCCAGCACTGGAACAGCATGTGAAGGAGAGAAAAAAAAAAAGAGAGAGAGAGAGAGAGATACACTAAAAACACACGGTGCTGAAACGAGAAAAACAAGCATTGGTTTCATGCAGGAAAGTGTGGAAGAGAACAGATGACGTGGTTATTTTCTCTTTTATCTTAAAGAGAAAGCCAAAGAAAAAAAGAAAAGAATCATATGACAATGATGAGGAGAGTGAGGAGCGGCACTTCCTGTGAATTCTTACTTCCTGATTCGCTGGCGTTCTCAGCCGTCATCAGATTGGCGTCGACCTCACCAGGCTGTGCAGAGAGACATGCGGGGTTAAAGGTCCACGTCTGACCTCCAAACGCCACACGCAGGTCCCCGTCGGCATACACTTTCAAAACCTTTCCAACCTGACCCAACGCCTGAGAATAAACACACAAATGAAGAGTCAAATAGAGGATCAGACAACAGTGTACTGGAGTGCCTCAGGGCTCAGTGCTGGGACCGCTTCTCTTCTCCATCTACATGTCATCACTAGGATCTGTCATTCAGAAACATGGTTTATCCCATCACTGTTATCATCTAGCTACTGGAGTGCCTCAGGGCTCAGTGCTGTGACCGCTTTACTTCTCCATCTACATGTCATCACTAGGATCTGTCATTCAGAAACATGATTTATCCCATCACTGTTATCATCTAGCTACTGGAGTGCCTCAGGGCTCAGTGCTGGGACCGCTTCTCTTCTCCATCTACATGTCATCACTAGGATCTGTCATTCAGAAACATGGTTTATCCCATCACTGTTATCATCTAGCTACTGGAGTGCCTCAGGGCTCAGTGCTGGGACCGCTTCTCTTCTCCATCTACATGTCATCACTAGGATCTGTCATTCAGAAACATGGTTTATCCCATCACTGTTATCATCTAGCTACTGGAGTGCCTCAGGGCTCAGTGCTGAGACCGCTTTACTTCTCCATCTACATGTCATCACTAGTGTCTGTCATTCAGAAACATGGTTTATCCCTTCACTGCTATCATCTAGCTACTGGAGTGCCTCAGGCCTCAGTGCTGGGACCGCTTCTCTTCTCCATCTACATGTCATCACTAGTGTCTGTCATTCAGAAACATGGTTTATCCCTTCACTGCTATCATCTAGCTACTGGAGTGCCTCAGGGCTCAGTGCTGGGACCGCTTCTCTTCTCCATCTACATGTCATCACTAGTGTCTGTCATTCAGAAACATGGTTTATCCCATCACTGTTATCATCTAGCTACTGGAGTGCCTCAGGGCTCAGTGCTGGAACCGCTTCTCTTCTCCATCTACATGTCATCACTAGGATCTGTCATTCAGAAACATGGTTTATCCCATCACTGTTATCATCTAGCTACTGGAGTGCCTCAGGGCTCAGTGCTGGGACCGCTTCTCTTCTCCATCTACATGTCATCACTAGGATCTGTCATTCAGAAACATGGTTTATCCCATCACTGTTATCATCTAGCTACTGGAGTGCCTCAGGGCTCAGTGCTGGGACCGCTTCTCTTCTCCATCTACATGTCATCACTAGGATCTGTCATTCAGAAACATGGTTTATCCCATCACTGTTATCATCTAGCTACTGGAGTGCCTCAGGGCTCAGTGCTGGGACCGCTTCTCTTCTCCATCTACATGTCATCACTAGTGTCTGTCATTCAGAAACATGGTTTATCCCATCACTGTTATCATCTAGCTACTGGAGTGCCTCAGGGCTCAGTGCTGGGACCGCTTCTCTTCTCCATCTACATGTCATCACTAGTGTCTGTCATTCAGAAACATGGTTTATCCCTTCACTGCTATCATCTAGCTACTGGAGTGCCTCAGGGCTCAGTGCTGGAACCGCTTCTCTTCTCCATCTACATGTCATCACTAGTGTCTGTCATTCAGAAACATGGTTTATCCCATCACTGTTATCATCTAGCTACTGGAGTGCCTCAGGGCTCAGTGCTGGGGCCGCTTCTCTTCTCCATCTACATGTCATCACTAGTGTCTGTCATTCAGAAACATGGTTTATCCCATCACTGTTATCATCTAGCTACTGGAGTGCCTCAGGGCTCAGTGCTGGGACCGCTTCTCTTCTCCATCTACATGTCATCACTAGTGTCTGTCATTCAGAAACATGGTTTATCCCTTCACTGTTATCATCTAGCTACTGGAGTGCCTCAGGGCTCAGTGCTGAGACCGCTTCTCTTCTCCATCTACATGTCATCACTAGGATCTGTCATTCAGAAACATGATTTATCCCATTACTGTTATCATCTAGCTACTGGAGTGCCTCAGGGCTCAGCTGGGACCGCTTCTCTTCTCCATCTACATGTCATCACTAGGATCTGTCATTCAGAAACATGGTTTTTCCCATCACTGCTATCATCTAGCTACTGGAGTGCCTCAGGGCTCAGTGCTGGGGCCGCTTCTCTTCTCCATCTACATGTCATCACTAGGATCTGTCATTCAGAAACATGTTTTTTCCTACTGCTATGCTGATGATACACAACTCTACCTCTCATTCCAGCCGGAAGATCCGACGGGAGCTGCTTGCATCTCAGCCTGACGGACATTTTTTGCTGGATGAAGGACCATCGCCTTCAACTCAACCTTGCAAAGTCAGAACTGCTCATGGTCTCAGCCAACCCAACTCTTCATCACAATTTCTCCATTCAGCTGGGTTTATCATCCATAACTCCATCCAGGACAGCCAGGAACCTTTGAGTTGTGATTGATGATCAGTTGAACTTCACAGACCACATTGCTAGAATTGCCCGGTCCTGCAGATTTGCCTTATACAACATCATGAGGATCAGGTCCTTCCTATCAGAACTACACAACTCCTTGTCCAAACTTTTGTTCTATCGAGACTGGACAATTGTAATGCTCTCTCCTTCCAGCATCAGTCAAACCTCTGCAACTGATCCAGATCCAGATCCAAGGAGAGTTTATCGAGCTGAAGAGAGCGTCACATCTCTCCTCACAAAATTGAAAAAAATATCACAGCTTGAATCAAATTCAAGGCACTGATGTTTTCCTACAGAACAACCATTGGCTCTGCTCCCCTATACCTAAACTCATTACTCCAGATCCATGTGTCTCCAGAAGCTTGTGTTCTGCAAGTAAACGGTGTCTTGTGGCCTAAAGAGGCACAAAATCACTTTCACAGACCTTCACCTGGACTAGAAGAATGCCGAACTCAACCTGAGTCTTTAGCCATCTCCAAGAAACTGCTGAAGATGCATATTTTCCATCAACACTAGGCCCATTAATACTAACACTAACTATTCTATTCTGTATATCTATTTTTTTATTATTATATTGATACATGTACTGTGCATGTGAAACGTGCTACATGTATTGTGCAGCTTTACTTTAAAGGTTAGTGGATTCGTTCCCTCAAATAAATGTGATTTCACTCCCAAAACGTGTCTGTTGATGAGGAACCTACAGGAGCCATGCTGTCTGTCCACTCGCCATGGCCAACCTGAAGTCTCTTCACACTGTCAATGTCATCCAGAACCTTCACCAGCTCGCCCACGGCAAACGTATTGACCTGCACAGAGACACAGAGACTCTGTTATAGCAACACACACTTCCTGAAATACCAATTAGTCAAAGTCGTCTGAGGCTTTAGCTAATCGCCACAATCTGGCATCATTCATCCGCCATTAGCAGAGAGAAATAGGCACAGCTGTCTATTTATGGCTTGCTTCTTGGAATAAGCAGGCTTTGTGAAACAGACAGTCACCGTATGAGCTTGAGCGTAGCTAAATATACACAGCAGTCTGCCTGGAACAAACACTTCACAGGTGAGGACAACAGACATGGCTTTTCCTCTGAGTAGGTCTGGCTATTTGTGGGATCTTCTTGCCTTGGTCAGAGCTCCGGGGTGGAACGTCCAGCGGATGTTGTTACTATACTGGACTCGCACGTCTCCTCTGTCCGTTATTCTGTGCACAGACCCAATTCTGGAGATGTACTGCCAACACAAACACAACAGATATCCAATACAACAATTTTAAGTACAACATGTATGGTCTTAAAGGGGTCATGACATGAGAAATCAAATTTGCCTTGATCTTTTGACATATAAGTGGCTGTTTACATCTGCGTGTTCTGTGATTGGATGGCTATCCGATCGTGAAAAGACCAGGTGTAAACGCCCTCCGAAATGCATTCGAGACGGATTTAATCAGGAGGTGGTCTGGGCCGCATTCCAGACGAAACTGGACAAGTGTAAATGCATCTGGTTGTTGAATCCAAGTAACCATTTAAATTTTACTCCTCCCAACAATGCTTAAAAAATAAGCGTGTGAGAGCGTGTTATAGGCTATTTGTCCTGTTATAGCCAGATATGACGGCGCTACTGCATCACCACAGCTGAGCGATCTTTTCATCAAGCCAACGCGCAAATGATTGCAAATTAAAGTGAAAATAAGTTGCAGATGCTTAACACACAATCATCTTCATTAAAAGTAAAGAAACGAAACAAAATAATCTTAGCATTTCTTGCATGGACAAATTCACACAAAATTAAGTTAAAAACGCCGGTCTTGGTGAGTATCCAATAAACATAGCTGGTAATATCTTAAAGCCCCACTGAAGTTCCTTGGAAGGCGCAGCTTTGTTTGATGCGTTGACGTAATTTCCAACAGGAAATTTGAAATTCCAAATAGACAATAGCGTTTAGTTTTCCTCCAGATTGAAGCGCACCATGGAAGCGAATCAGTGCGCTGATGAAACGCTGGATTCAATAGTAGAGGTGAATAAACTCCAGCCATTTCATTCTTAACCAACAGTACAGTTGGAGAATGGAGTAAAACTCGAGCGTTTGAGCAACCGAACACACATCTCTGACCCATATTACTCAACGCTGGTCGCTTTTGCAAGAAAGCACTCACTGCTCTTGACAGAATGACTTTTGTACAAGTCATTATATATGCTTTATACAGTGAAGATTATATGCAGTGTTATTTTTTACATGATTATATGCATGATTATAACACTATATGCAGTGTTATTTTTCTGTACCTGAAAAATATTAGAACTACCTGAAAAACATGAAATCACTGTTTATTTCATTATTATCTTATATTGAATTTGTCTGTGCTATTTGTAATTGGATTATTTGTTCTTATTTTATGTCTGAATGTGTACTTTTAATGGCGTCACGTCGGAGGATTATATGTTTGTTCGGAGCATTTGACCGAGGGATGGTGTCAACCTTTATTGATCTGACAGCAGCTGCAGCACACACCCTGAGTAAAGGATTTCATAATGCTTTGTCTATAAATGATGGTTTTATATGGATGATGTCTTCAATAGCGAGTGGCCGTTGATACTGTTTCCTGTGTAGTGACGTTAGCCAATCATAACAGCCTTAAAGGAGCCACGCCTTAAAAACACATCATTTCAGACAGACGCTTACAATGTAGGTCGAAAATAACTGTTTTTCTGCATTTATATTTGTTTGTTTGTTTGTTTTTTGTGCAAAAACTTTATTACCATTATAAGTGAACATCAAGGAACGTATAAAAAAAAAAAAAAAACGATGTCATGACCCCTTTAACTACATTTTACTTACATTTTACATTTAGAAATATCCAAAAAGTACAGTATAATTATACAATTAAGGCAAATAATAATTAACTACATGTTCTCCCTATAGGGTTTGGTTTAGCGTTAACTGCATGTAACTATGCACAATTTATAGTAATTACTATAATAACTACATGTAACGTGTAACAAAGATACTGTAAAATAAAGTGCTACCGGTTTTACTACAAAAAAGAATATACTTACAATGAAATATTCGGTTACACTTTATATTAAGGTGACGTTGTTACAGTGTAAATTAAAGAAAAGTACTGCGTAATATCAATTCACAACATGTACCTACTAAATGTATGGGTTTGTTTTAGTGTTGTTGCTTGTGTAATTATGCATAATTTACTGTTATTACTGTAGTAAGTACATGTAAGATGTTCAACTGACACCGTAAAATAAAATGCTAACTAATATTTCATAGTATTACAATAGTAATAAATCACTGTCTTGGGGATATAAATCTATTATTATTATTTTTATATTCACATTTTTGTCCGAAAACACCAGTGTGAATGTGACACTACAGTACATCACAACTACAGAGATGTTTGTGTCCAATTTAAAGTCCAGCTACAAGTAAAGGCATAGAGTTGAATTGAATTACCAGAAGAGATGCATGTTATTACCCAGCACTAAAACATTCAGGCCATTTACACTCAACATGTTTAACGTTCATAATTTGAGGTATTTCTGACATGATATTGAATGGAATAAAGCAGGGCTTGGTTTTGCCCATCAAGGCTGAACTGAACTGTGAAACGTCTGCTATATCATCACTGGTCACTCTTATTGTTCCCCACTTACTTGCATGGTCTTGGTGACATCAACAGAAAAGAAAGTAATTTCAAATTTGACAAAAGTTAAAGTTAATAAAAAAAAAAGTTATTCATAACTTATAACTTCAATTACAAAAACAAATTAAACGTGTGGTTTTCACCTCTCCCATCTTGGGGTTCCAGCCTCCGTGTCCCTCCTGCATCTGACGCAGGATATCCACCTCGAGGAGACACTTGACCTTATCACCCTGCTGGAACGAGTGTGTGTCCGCGCTGTCCTGTCTCTGCAGCTCCGCGTGCTCGCCTGCACACACACACACGCAAACACATTTCCCACAGTAATCAGTTCAATGTGGCCACGATTTACTGAAATGAGGGAACGAATTAATAAATCGTGGGAACAAATTCTTAATATGTGGCCATGATGTATATTATAGTCCGCATGTCATGTGCAGACTCCGTAGGCTACAAAATAATGTGATAAAACACTATTTTCTGTAATATCGAATCCTAAATGTCCCTCTCTCACACATATGGAACATAAGAAGACTCATCGGTTCTGGATGGTTCATGGATTCTGAGTGTCTGACACTGTAATTTAGATGTAAATAAGTGTGAATAAATACATAAATGAACGTTACCTAATTTGGGCAGGTGTTCCTTGTAGTAGAATCCTCCCTGAACATCCGACACGTACTTCAGATCCACCTTCCCCTTGTGACCCATTCGGTAGACGTTCGTGGTCCCGTTAGACCATGTGACACTCGCCACACTGCGACCCGATTCCTGATCCCAACCACGAATATCCACAACCTTCCCAACCTTCCCCTCGCCTCCTGCACACACACACGCACGCGCACAAGCACACACACACACACACAAGCACACACACACGGAAACGCACAAGCGCGCACACGCACACACACGCACAGACACAAGCGGGACAGGGCAGGAGTCTCAGACCAGGATCGGGAGAAGTAAGAACAACACATTTAAAAATCAACGTGTGTGTCGTGTCTGAATGAAGTGAGAAATGTCGGAGAAATGTCACAGTAAAGTCAGAAAATACACCTGAAAAATCTCAGATATTTCACAATATGCAGGATTCCTGTGCTTTTATATGCAATATCTAGTCATATGTTCTGGGCCTATCTACAGTAGTTATGTATTTATATGGAAGCTTGTTTTCGCAAACAGAATACATTTTTCTTGTGTAACTGGAGTTAATTAAGAGTTATGAGAATTCATATCAATACTTAACCTGAGCAAAGCCAATATTTGACTTTTCACAATGAAAGGATCCTTAAACAACAAGGATACCACAAAACATAGCCTATGCGAAAATCTATGCCAAATACATGTCAATCTCACAAAACCCCAAAATCACAAGAGGAAATAATAAATCATATTTTGCACAAAGAAAATGGTGTATTTTGGTATTTTCATTTGTTTCCCCCTCATTTAAAAATGCTCTATAAATACTAAAATCACATTTTACATTTTTTTATTCACTTGTTTGTAAATAATAATAAAAAAGAATCTTCATGGTCCTAAAAGTAGGCCTCGTTCTCTTCATGCTAAGAACAGGCTTTATTTTCTACATGGAAAACGATTTCTTCTTTCTTTCTCTGTTGATTTTGGGGTTGAATATGAGCTGGAGCTTCGTCTAATAATAACATCACTAACTAACCAACACGAACACAGCCATGACACGCGAAACACAGGATAACGATAACGAACACTTCTAGTGTCCATCAACGGCACTCAGACATTTTGACTCATTCATCAGTGCAGTGAAAACACAGATCACAGATCTTCACACACACAATGATGAGAACACAACATGAGCTCATTTCATCAGCCGTAAACTCTTCACCTTTCACAGCTCGTGTGGAACCAGTGGAGAAAGGAAAGCACTTCCTTTCTGAATCCCAGACCTTCATTCGTTAATTCAGTGATCGGCCTGTCGCAATTATTCACTAATCATGGTTATTCGATCGAATCTTAATTATTTAAAGCTGCAGTGTGTAAGTTTAGTGGCATCTAGTGGTGAGGTTGTGAACTGCAACAGAAGTTACGGTGGCCGACAGGAAGTGATGTCGTCTGAGCCAGCAGAGAGTAGCCAGTTAAGCAATGAAGTTTCTTTACAAAGATAAATTAAAAAATTATGTTTACTTAATTATTCAGTTAATCGATGTTATTGCGAATATTATTGTAACTTGTTCATCATTGTGTCAGTGTTTTATTCTCTGACTTTAGCTCGCATCATGAAGAACAACATAGTGAGGAAACATGTTTGTCCGCTCAGGGCCACTGTAGAAACATGTCGATGTAAGCGGACCCGCGGTGTGTGTAGAGAGAAACGCCTCATTCTAAGCTAATAAACACACAACGGTTCATATAAGGTCTTTATACACCACTGAAAACATAGTTATGTTTATGATACTGCATTTCTGTCAACAGATCCTGCTAAATTTACACACTGCACCTTTAAAACGCCAAAACTTTAAAGTTATAAAGTTCATAAAGACAGTCAAAGGGCTTCCTTCATATGAAATCCTGGTTATGCGTTTCAATAAGCTGCCAGAACCTCATTAAACCCAGAACATTCCTCTCAGCCTCTGGGCCGATGTGTAGATGAATGATCAGAGGAGTCTCACCGTCTTGGTTCCCCCAGTCCCAGTCGGGTCCCCGGACCACCTTCACGCCCTGGAAGATTCCCTTCAGGATGATCCTGGACAGGTTCTGCCTCGGCGTCAAGCTCACTCTGAGGAGCAGAGAAGAAGAGAAGTTTACCATCCAGAAGAAGAGAAGTTTACCATCCAGAAGAACATCGGGGCCTTTCACAATGGCTATAGGTGTTCTGGAGAATGTGTGTAAGCCAACAGCTGATGCTCCACATTGACTTACATGTTTTGTTTTATACAAGGGGAGCATCAACTCTCTGGTTACCCACATTCTTCAAAATATATCCTTTTATGTTTAGCAGAAGAAACTCATACAGGTTTGGAACAACATGAGTAAATGATGACAGATTTTTTTTTTTTTTTTTTTTCAGTAATATGTTTACATGACAAACCTCTTCCCTGCCGCTTACATGACATTTTCATAATTGCATTATTTTTATTATTGCATTATTTTCATGTCGCATTATTTTAATTATTGCACTATGTTCTTTATTGCATTTCCATTATTGCATTATTTTCATTATTAAATTATTTTTATGTTTCATTATTTTCATTATTGCATTTTCATTATTGCATTATTTTCATTATTGCATTATTTTCATGTTGCATTATTTTCATGTTGCATTATTTGTGTAATGATTCCTGTCTTGTATTCCCCTCGTCTTGTGTGGACTTTAGTTATTTCCTGTTCTGTGCCATGTTTTGTACTCGGTTGTAGGTTTATCCTGTTTATTAGTCTCCCAGGTGTTTCTAATTAGCCACGCCCCCTTGTTTAGCTTGTCTGCCTCTTTACTTAAACCCTGTGTCTTGTGTTAGTGTTTGTGGGTTCTTGATCTTGGTTGTTCTGTTCCCCAGTCCTAGTCTGTCTAGTTTTGAGTTTGTTTAAATAAATTACCGCTGCATGTGGATTCTGCTTCCTCTTGTTTCAACCGCACCATTACAGAAGAACCCACCAAACATGAATCCAGCAGCACGGATTATGTGTCTCCATCAAGGAGATCGACCCACCGAGGATTATGTAAGAGACTTTATTGATCTGGCAAATGTAACTTCTATGGACTCTCTGTGCTTCATGTTTTTTTTAGAGGGGGATTATCAGAGCCATTTGGGTCAGCCATGCCACTGCACAATCCCCATTGGACTTTAGAATTTTATATTTACTTGGCCCTGCAACTGAGTGGTTCTGTATATGCTGTGGGGATCACAGAGGAGAAACGTGGTACTCCCACATTAGCCCTCATTCCACAGCCTCATCCCGTCACGTCTGCCGATCCAGAGACGCTTCACGACACGTCTGCCGATCCAGAGACGCTTCACGACACGTCTGCCGACCCAGAGACGCTTCACGACACGTCTGCCGACCCAGAGACGCTTCACGACACGTCTGCCGACCCAGAGAGGCTTCACGACACGTCTGCGGACCCAGAGACGCTTCACGACACGTCTGCCGACCCAGAGACGCTTCACGACACGTCTGCCGATCCAGAGAGGCTTCACGACACGTCTGCGGACCCAGAGACGCTTCACGACACGTCTGCCGACCCAGAGACGCTTCACGACACGTCTGCCGATCCAGAGAGGCTTCACGACACGTCTGCGGACCCAGAGACGCTTCACGACACGTCTGCCGACCCAGAGACGCTTCACGACACGTCTGCCGATCCAGAGAGGCTTCACGACACGTCTGCGGACCCAGAGACGCTTCACGACACGTCTGCCGACCCAGAGACGCTTCACGACACGTCTGCCGATCCAGAGAGGCTTCACGACACGTCTGCGGACCCAGAGACGCTTCACGACACGTCTGCCGACCCAGAGACGCTTCACGACACGTCTGCCGAGCCAGTGTCTCCGGACAAGATGGCCGCCGCTGAGCCAGTGTCTCCGGACAAGATGGTCGCCGCCGAGCCGGTGTCTCCGGACGAGTTGGCTGCCGCCACGTCGCCTGAGCCCTCAGCAGAGATGGCCGCTGCCACGCTTTCTGTTCCTGTCCCTGAGCCGGTGTCTGTCCCTGAGCCGGTGTCTGTCCCTGAGCCGGTGTCTGTCCCTGAGCCGGTGTCTGTTCCTGCCCATAACCCCATAGCCGCCCCCAAGGAAATTTTGGGAGGGGGCAGGAGGCCCCTTGATAGGACCATGGAGGCCGCGCCACCATGGTTTCCTGAACTGTCTGGTCCGCCCTGTAGCCCTGAACCGTCTGCTCCGCCCTGGCCGCCTGAAGGGTCGCCTCCGCCCCGGCCGCCTGAAGGGTCGCCTCCGCCCTGGCCGCCTGAAGGGTCGCCTCCGCCCTGGCCGTCTGCTCCGCCCTGGCCGCCTGAAGGGTCGCCTCCGCCCCGGCCGCCTGAAGGGTCGCCTCCGCCCTGGCCGTCTGCTCCGCCCTGGCCGCCTGAAGGGTCGCCTCCGCCCTGGCCGCCTGAAGGGTCGCCTCCGCCCTGGCCGCCTGAAGGGTCGCCTCCGCCCTGGCCGCCTGAAGGGTCGCCTCCGCCCTGGCCGCCTGAAGGGTCGCCTCCGCCCCGGCCGCCTGAAGGGTCGCCTCCGCCCTGGCCGCCTGAAGGGTCGCCTCCGCCCTGGCCGCCTGAAAGGTCGCCTCCACCCTGGCCTCCCGTCCTGCTGCAGTCTCCAGGCCCTCTTCCGCTCCACGGACCTGGCCCTCCATCCCGCCCCCGGATCCACCTCCGCTCCACCACCCTCCTTGTACTCCTTTGTAGGTTTTTCCTGTTTATTAGTCTCCCAGGTGTTTCTAATTAGCCACGCCCCCTTGTTACCTTGTTATCTCGTTTAGCTTGTCTGCGTCTTTACTTAAACCCTGTGTCTTGTGTTAGTGTTTGTGGGTTCTTGATCTTGATGTTTGGTTGTTCTGTACCCCAATCCAGTTCCTTAGTCCTAGTCTGTCTAGTTTTGAGTTTAAATAAATTACCGCTGCATGTGGATTCTGCTTCCTCTTGTTTCAACCGCACCGTTACAATTTGCATTATTTGTTGCATTGTTTTCATGTTGCGTAATGTTGTCATCATGAATGTAGTTTCTTCAGCATCCCAAAATCACGCTGCATTCTGTAGCGCGGTTTATGAATCTGCACGTCAGTGTCATCTGTGTTCGTCACATGCACACTTTGATCAGAGTGGAGTCGATGCCATTAAACTCTTTATTACCAGTTTCCCAGGAAGTGTCAGTTTTGTTCTCCTGAACACATGGGAGGGAAACGCTGCTTTATTCACAAATGTTTTATATGATTTCCAATTTTGCACCCAAGTTAAATTCACAGCTTTGGATGGAAACATAGCAGATGTTCCTTTAGTCAACCCAGCAGAACTCTCCATTTGTTTCATCCGTGCTTCGCAGTTTTGTATCAAGACTGATGCGAATACAATTTTTTTTTTTTTTTTTAAATAACGAACATCATAATTAAACAATGGAAAAAGTAAATCCATTCAAATTCTATGGACTGGAAAATTACTTAGAGGAAAGTAACTACCAGAAAATAACTAACACCACTACTTTTATTTTTTTAAAATATGTATTTAACACTAGAACTACCAAATTTAAAATTTTGCAATGTAATAAGTTTGTTGAAATAAAACCCTTGTAACTATAGGACCCTGACTTTTCCTAAATGTGTCTATATTTTATTCTATCATTGTTATTTTATTAAAAGTACAAGACACAAAAGAGTTGAGTATTTCTACCTTGAATGGCCATAACAGTCACACTGACCGAATGCATACAATTTTTCATTTACTCACTGAAACAAATATTGGTTACGAAATCCGTTTGTTTTCTCGCATTTTATTATATTTTCATATTCTTTTCCTGTGACGGTCAGAATGAGAGTTTTGGCCAGTTTGGGGCATATGTGGCCATAAAAGTTTTACCTGTGCATTGAAATGCATATTGGCGATGTTATTGTATTCTGATATCCAAGGATGAATACATTCGTTTTAATTTTATAAAGAAAATGTATAATTTTCGACTTTGTATCTGTACAATAGCTGTTCTGTGGTTGTCGATTAACTAATACATTTTCACATACATTAGAATTAAAATGTAGTGTTCTGATGTTTAATATTACCTATCCTAACATTACAGATCCATTTCTTCTTAGATTTGATATAGCTTATTAAAATTATATGCAAATGTACGAGCGGTCAGAATGGCCATTATAGTAGTTATAGAGTGTTAAACGGTTGAGGCTGGAAATTCGTCATTGCAGTATTACATTTATTGATTTAAAAATGGTAAACACTGCAGGAATTTCCTTAAAAAAAGATGGAGGATACAAATAATATTTGAATTAGGGGTGTCAATACATACATTATATATATATATTGGGCTATATTTATTAGGGCTGGGTAAAAAATATCGATTTCTCGATTTTAATCGATTCTCATTTTTACGAACCGATATCGATTCTTAAATCCCAAGAATCGATTAGTCATCCTGTTCTCAGTTGATGAATGAATGTAACATTGTAGCGCATCCCATCCAGTATCGCAATAATCTTTGTGCTTTGTTACTATTGATATGAAACAAAGTCTCAGATTTCAAATTGCGTCCATTTTCGTACGAAATTCAAAAACATAAATAGCGTTTTGGCGCTGTGGCGTGAGATCGCTCTGGCTCAGCTCAGGAGAAGCACATGATCTTCTCTTCCGCATTAATAACACCAGTTACAGCGCGAAATAAACATGAATGAGCATCTGAAAGTGTGTTAAAAGATAGAGTACAACTTATCGAAATCCGTATCATGTGACATGGAGTCGCTCAATCAGTGTTTCAACCTTGGAAAGACGTCAGTAAATCAGCTTGTAAACAATGTCATGTAACGTCACATTTACCTCAGAAAAACCATATCCAGTGACCATAAACTCGTTAGTCAGTGACAACAATTAACTCTAGAGAGGAGCATTTTGCTAAATATATGCACCATATTACATATTCAATATCATTTTTAATGTTCTTCAATTTTTAATGCATGTTTGAATAAATCTGGCAGGTTTTTATGACAGCCAGTTTAAATGTTAATATTTCATATAACTTTATTATTATAAAAATAAATAAAAGTGTAATTTTAGTGTTTGTAAATGTTTACCTTCAATATTATAATAGGCTACAACTGACTCCCATAGTTTACAGCATTAGTTAAGAGATTTGTTTTCCTTGAGAAAATTTGCCATGTATTGTAACTGATATCCAAAATAATCAATATTGAATCGAATCGAATCGTAATCGAAATCGAATGTAACTGCAAGCTTGTGAATCGAAATCGAATCGTAAAATTTGTGTCAATACCCAGCCCTAATATATATAGTTCTTGTAGAGCACAGTGAACACACATCAGTCAGTGCACTGTAAGATCATCTGCCAAACGCATCGATGTAAAATCCCTAGCACTGAACGCATCTCAAGACATAGTTTAACCAAGCTGATTACACATTAGACTTTTACAGTGACACAATCCTGTCCTTCATCGTTTCTCAGTAGTGACGTTTGGAAACACACGCTCTGAACACAAGTTACACCACGGTAATAACAGCGACTGACCGCACGTACCTTATAGTGAAGACCTGATCTGATCGGGGAGCAAAGGAACTGCCTATGCCCATACTTCAACCATCAACGCTTCCTCCTCAACTGGAACTATTCCATCAACAGAGTCCACTATCCTTGCTCTGGTTCGGCTGTTTTTTCCCTTCTCATTTTCTCCTGAAAGCAGGAGTATGGAGCAGTGACACTGAGTGCGTTCTCATACGCCGTCTCTCGCCATATGGCACCGCCTGAACCGCTCACGGCTTAAGACAGAATCAGACTAAACCTCTGAAAGCCTGTGGCTCTTGTGTCTCAGGTGTGTGTGAGATCAAAGGTAAGACGGTGTGTGTGTGTGTGACGCTCTGCACGCAACAGACACAGACAATCCATGAACTTTAAACACCAAAACTGCCTCTCGCTCTGCACTGACGACATTAATATCTTAAAGGTGACACATTATCCCCCTTTTCACCAGATGTATTATAAATCTCTGGTGTCCCCAGAGTGTGTCTGTGAAATTTAAGCTCAAAATACCAGATCATTTATTATAGCTTGTCAAATTTGCCCCTTTTTGGGTGTGAGCAAAAACGTGCCGTATGTGTGTGTCCCTTTAAATGCAAATGAGCTTTAGCTCCGCCTCCGTTCAGAAGAGGGCGGAGCCTTTACACGAGCTTCAGAAACTTCGGCAATAACAGAACAGGCCAATCTCACTCATCCAGAATCCCAGAATCCCCAGTAGCGAGTGCAGCCTTACGGAGAGACTCAGGAGGAGCTTCTGAATGTTAGTGGAGACATTTCTGTAGTTGTTGTGGAGTTACACTGATCATCTCATCATCATGTTGAACTTCTCCACAAGTGTCCACAGTTCCTGAGGTCTTTATAAGACAGCGGTGACATGTTCTGGTCAATAGTGTTCAGTGCTCGTCTGTGCTCAACCACAGAACAGCTTCAGGCTCTGCTGGATCTTCATCAGTGCGTTAGAACTGGTCTCTGTTGTCGCTGTGAAACCAAATGTCGGCTGGTGTGTGTAAACGTGCAGATT